>CM061525.1:43720000-44165000 GCA_030068015.2 Neoceratitis asiatica | reverse complement strand
TTCATTCTTTATTTTTTTTTTAAATTTTTTTTTAATTTTTAATTTTTAATTTTTCATTTTTTTTCATTTCCCATTCTTTATTTATATTTTTTAGTGTTTTTTTTTTCAAAACTAAATTTTTATTTTATTTTTTTTTTTTTAATTTTTTTTATTCTTTATTTTTTACTTATTGTTTTATTTCTATATTTTTATTGTTTATATTTTCTTCTCTTATGCTTTATCTTTTTAATTTTTAATTTTTAATTTTTTATCATTTTTAATTTTTTTCATTTTTCATTCTTTTTTATTCTTAATTTTTTTTGCATTTTTTTCTTCTTTTTTATTGTTTATTGTTTTTTCGAAATAATTTTTTTCGTTTTCTATTCTCTCCTTTTATAATTTTTAATTTATATATATATATAATATAAAATAAAAACAAAAAGATTCAAAATATAAAATAAAATTTCTAGAGCATAAGAAAAGAAAATATAAATAATAAAAAATAATGAAATGAAAAAATAAGTAAAATTTGAAAAATTAAAAAATAAATAAATTAAAAAATTAAAAAAAATAAACTAAAAATTAAAAAATATATATGTATATATATCATAAATTAATTTTTTTATTTTTTATTTTAAATTTAATAAAATTTCTCTTATTTTATATTTTTCATATTTTATATTTAAATTTTATTATTTAATTCTTTTATTTTTTCATTCTTTTTGATTTTTTTATTTTAATTTTTAAATTTTTTTTTTTTAATTTTTCGCTTTTTGTTTAATTTTTGATTTTTTAATTTTTAATTTTTCATATTTTTTTCTTCTTTTTTTATTTTTTTTCATTTTTTTTTTCTTTTTCTCAAATAATTTTTTTTATATTTTTATTTTTTATTTTTTTTTTCTTTATTTATTTTTTTCTTTATTTTTTTTAATTTTAATTTTTTTTATTTTTTTCTTTCTTTTATTACTTATTTTTTTATTTCTATGATTTTTGTTATTTATATTTTCTTCTCTTATGCTTTAGATATTTAATTTTTTTTGCCGTATTTTACCTTTTTTGATTTTTTATTTTTTCATTATTCTTTTTATTTTCATTTTTAATTTTCTTCCTTCCTTTTTCATTTTTGTATTTTTTAATTTTCAATTCTTTTTCTTTTCTTTTTTAATTTTTCATTTCTTTTTGTTTTTAATTTTTTTTTTTTTAATTTTTCATTTTTTTAAATTGTAGTGTTTATTATTTTTTTTTTTTTTTCAAATTTAATTTTTCTTTAATTTTTAAATTTTTATATTTTTTCCTTTTTTTATTTTTAATTTTTTTTTTCAATTTTTTTATTACTTATTGTTTAATTTTTTTATTTTTGATTATTTATATTTTCTTCTTTTATGATATATCTTTTTCATTTTTCATTTTTCATTTTTATTTTATTCTTAATTTTGTTTTCTTTTTTTTTTTTTATTATTTTTCAAAAATAAATTTTTATTTTTTCATTTTTTTATTTTTTAATTTAATCTTTTTATATTTTTTAAATTATTTTTTCATTTTTTTTTAATATATTTATTTATTTATTTTATATATAGATATATATATATATATATATATATATATATATATATATGACTAATATATATATATATCTTATAAATTTATTTATCCAAGCAGAATAACTATTAATTAGATTTTACGGTTCAAACAATTATTAGTTGCATTACCGATTGTATTACAATTAAATTTGTTAATTTAAAGCTGCTCTTTTTTACATATAATACTACACATATATTTATGAATAAAATTGTAAATTTCAAAAAAAAAATTCTCGTAGAAATATTAAAATGCTAATGCGAAGCAGGCAGCTCATCCATAAAATCAGCAAAATGCTGTGTGAGCAATTTGACGGAAATCAAAACAGAAACATTTAAACGTCGACACATATGAATACACATGTACGTATGTACGTATGTAAGTACATTTACGTACATTTAAAAGCACAAAATTCAAAATTCAAAAAATATGTACTACAGTATATTTTTGTACATTTCTTCTGGTGATAAGCTAATATAAATTATAATATTAAATTATTTATAAACACATATGTACATTTATGGTAATGTGAGGGATAGGCATCTAGTATATACTTGTCAAGGCTATATATTGATGAAAGTAATATTTTTTATGAAGACTTCGAAAAACACCACATATTTGAGTAGGCTTGTTTTCCACAGAACTGATCTAATCTACTTTGATCAAAGTAAAATATGTACTTAATTAAAAATATAATGCTGAATATATGTATTTACTTCAGCAAAAAAGAAGCATCTTTAGTTGAAGAAGCGAAAATATAAAAGCCACGTCAAGGTTAATGATAACCAATTGAGGAAACGAAAATAGGAAAGGTTGAAACGAGTCCACTCTTTTAATTAAAACAACAAAACAATCAAATGATTTATTTCGAGGAATATAAAGAAATATTTTCAAGTAAAAGGTAAAAAATTACCGTAAAAATTTTTATTCTCTCAAATAAAGTAGGGATATTACACAATTTGACTAATTTAATTAATTTAATTACGATTAATCAACAGATTTGTGTTTTATGGGGATAAAAATTTATTTACGAATAAAAATCTTTGATTAATAGAAAATTAAATGACTAATTAATTCGATAACTCGATATTTAAATGTGATTATTAAATGATTAATTAATTAAGCAGTTAGTTTTCAAATTAATTAATTCCGAAAATTAAACTTACTAATCTATTAAAAATTTATATTCTATCGTTGTTAAACTTCATTCAGGAAATATATTAACGACTGATAAGTCTTGACTAATAAATTTTTACTTAATTAAAAATTAGACAAAAAAAATTATGAAATTTTAATTAACCAATTTAATATGAATGCAATTAATCAGAATTTTTAATCCGATTAATTATGTTTCATTTAATTTAATGAATTGAAAATTAATATTTATATCTGTGATTAATTGAAATAATTTAAAGCATTAATCGATATTTAATTAGCCAAAATATTATCCATACAAATGTATCCAAAACTAGTATTCTATCGTTAATTTACAATACTACTGAATTCTGAATAAGTAAATGAGATTATCGATGGTCGTCGCAATAGCCGAGTGGTTAGCATTGCGTACTACCAGTCAGAAGGCCAGCTTTCGAATTAATTTTACTAATTGCGGGCACCCCTCGGAAGGGAATGACATGAAATAAAAGTTTCTCATAAAAATCCATCGGCCGTTCGGAGACTGCTTAGAATAAACTGTAGGTGCCTCCGTCGATAAACGCAAAAACCAAAAATTGGAAGAGGAGCTCGGCCGAAAATCACTTCAGAGTTTAAAAAGCGGCAAATATTTATATATATATATATATAACAGCTGAAGTGAAAAGTCCCGGCCCACCATAGTAAAACACATTCTTTTGGCAAAATTCTTCTTTTTTTTTTATTCAACATAGTTCCCTTCAAGGATGATACACTGATTATAGCGACCCTTCAGCTTTCCGATAACTCTTTAGTAGTACGATTTGTCCTTTGCTTTTAAAATAGGCCTCAATTTCGGTGATCATCTCTTCATTCGACGAAAATTTCTTCCCAGCGAGCATTGTTTTGAGATTTGAGAGCAGGAAAATATAGTCGCTGGAGGCAGATCTGAAGAATACGGTGGCTGAGGAATCAATTCGAAGCTCAATTCATGGATTTTTACCATCGATTTCACTGATGGACTTTTTCTTCAAATGCGGCCATTTTTTGCCGAATTCGTCCTTTAAACGGTCCAATAACGCTATGTAAGAGTCGCTGTTGATGGGCCTTCCTTTTTCAAGGCAGTCAATTATAATTATTCCATGCACAACCCAAAGTACAGACGCCATAAACTTTCCAGCCCACTGTTGCATTTTTCAACGATTTGGAGCAAGTTTATCGTGTGGAATTCACTCGATTAACTGGCGATTGGACTTCGGAGTGAAATGATGAAGTCATGTTTCATCCATTGTCACATATCGACTCAAGAACACGGGTTTATTACGTTTGAACATATCCAAACACTGCTGCGAATCATCATCTCGTCGTTGTTTTTGGGTCAAACCTGAGCTCGCGCGGCACCTACTTTGCACAGAGCTATCTCATACCAAAATATTCATGAATGATAGGATATACACGTTCAGCTGATATCTTTAGTGTGCCTGCTATTTTATTCAATTTCAATTTACGGCCATTCAAAATCATTTTGTGGATTTTTTTGCTGTTTTCATCGCTAACAACCTCTTTTAAGCGTCCTTTGCGTCTTCGGCGCTCATTTCACCACATCCTTGATTGTTGATTTTCTCGGGGCAGTATTGGGAAACACACCATCAAGCCTAGTTTTCTCTTCAACTGTATTTGTTCCCTTCAAAAAAACAATATTTTATCAATACGCGAAATTTCTTTTTTTTTCATGTTTTTTTTTTTCATTTAATGGGGTAGCCTAGAATTTTGGAAAATTCGTTTTTCAAAATTGTTCAAAAAAAAATCCAAATTATTTTCGGAGATACAGGTATTTTTCTTACGTGTCATCCATATCGGCTCGGTCTTTACGCGAAACTTTAAACGCGTTTTTCTCGAAACTACTTTTTTCGATGCAATAACTACAATATCGCAAGTTCTAATCAGCCGATTTACTTGAAATTTGGCATGAACCAACAAAAAATGAAAATTTTAAATATGTAATATTAAAAAAAAAATCGAGGAAGTTAGAACATTAGTGAAAAAATCGACCTTTATTTTTGAGCAGCCGCCATTTTATGGAAAACAAAATTTCAGTTTTGCAGGTTCATGAGATAGCGACGTTCGTACTTATTAAGAATCCATCTTTTTTTATTTTTCAGATGACCACAAGGGTAGAAATCATGGCGACGAGGACACGTCCTTTTTTTCTCTATACTTCAAGGACTCATAACTCCATGAAAAAATTTAATTTTATTTTTTTTAATTAATTTTGTGTACTCTTGAAATATAAATAAACAAATGATAAAAAAAAATGGATAGTAAAAATTTCAAATGCTTTTTTTATCGATTGCTAAAAAAGGCCGCTCGAAATTCAGTCCTCTAGACTAGAATACCTCCTTAATTCACGATCTCATTATCCAATAGCTTTCAAATTTATATGCGCGTCTTTTGAAGGCTAGGGCCAACTAAAAATCTATGTAGATTTGATTCTAGTAGCGCTATCTATATGTTAGGCCGGGGACTTTTCAGTTGACCTGTTATATATATAGATGAGATTATATACCGGTAAAGGCATTTTTTAGTTGTCCGATTTAATAAATGAATAATAAAATTTGTGATTAATTAGTCCGGTAAGTCAATAGTTTCGAAGAGTCAAAAATTAATTTGTGAATTTTTAGAAACTCCAAAACCCAATGACAATGGCATATAAATCTTTGCTTTTAGCTATGAAAAATAAAATTTAAAAAAAATTTAAAAATATATAATTTTTTCAAAAGTGAGCTTTTAGCTTTTTCTGATAAAGCAGCTCTAGCTCTAATGTGGGTACTACTTCTGCGGTAACTAATCAAAAATAAATGGATGTATGTATGTTCATATGTCTGTGGCTACCATTCTCTTCTATGACAAACTGTTATTTAAAATCAGCTGACGCTTAATACACATATGCATATAAACACAAGGACTTGCGGATCAATTTTATTACATTCACATGCGAATTTCCACGGCTTAAGCTAATCGCAGCGTTATATTGGAAAACAGATTGTGATGAGCAAACAAAAAATAGGTTAGTAGCTATATAGATACAGATAATGATGTTTATTTTACTGTTATTAATATTAGATATAAATTTGGTTTTGTTTTCACAGATCTTCAGTTCATAATTGTTGTTTATATACATACATGCATATGTGTGCCTGATGGCAGTTGTGTTGATTAGATAAATATGCTTGCGAAAGCAGCAGTCGGTAGATATTAAAATAATTTCATATAAATTTTATGTGAACACCGTTAAACAATAAATATTATTTATGAAACTTGCAGTGGTGCAATGAAAGTTCTATTGTTATTGTGGTTGTTGTACTAGCGGCTGGCTCAACCCAACGAAGGAAAAGACAAAATCAATCAAAATCGTCGAAGTCATCTAAAACCTTAATAATACCAGTAACACTCGTTCCTTGACGTAGCTCGTGGTCTTTGTCTGCTATCGGTTATGGTTGGGTTCCGAGCGTCATTCACGTAAAGAGAGTTTATTATAAAGGTGTTGACGAGCCTTTGGGACCTGCCGGTAGGTCGTCCTATCCAACTTTTCTGTGGTGATGATTTTTTGGAAGCTTTGAGTTTTGACCACAAAATTCTACCGCTTACTGTCGACCTCATCTTCAGCCCTGGTGGTAGTCACAAGGTCGCTTTTGGTTAAGTGCACTTTGCGGAAGCCTTGCTGATGTGTTAATATACTGCTGTTGTTGTTTTTGTTGTTGTAGTGGCTCGCTGACCCCGCATAGGGTCAGGTAGGTCTGGTTTTAGACATCGACGTCATCTAACGGGATGGCCAAGAAACGTGCTGCTTCAACGGAGTGAGAGGGGTGTTAGAGGAGTCGGGTTGAATGGGCATGCAAAAAGGTGGTTAGTGTCGTGCCGGGATTAGTTGCGTGCGGGTGATGTGTTGAGCCTACTATAATATCCAGCTCATAATTGTGTCCAACTCTCTCGACAGCTAGTTCTAGGTACCGGAGTTGATCCGGATTTTATTTATCACTCTTTAGGCGACCTAACCCCGTTTAGCTTTTCAGATAATCTTAGTCTTTGTTCGTCAACGGAGCAACACCCTGCAGCAGGATTGCTCCAAATCCCTCTTATCAGGGCTGGCGTTGAAATCAACCCTGGTCCGACGGATTACATCTGCTATGCGTGGCAAAGATGACTCCACCATTCTTCCATCTTGTTAGGTTAGATGAAACCTGTGCTATGATTGGAGGCATCTTAAGACCTAAACAGGTCTTAAGACTCACAGGGAGTGGGCCACACGTTACGTGGTCCCGCAATGCCAGCGTCCAGTTGCGGCTCAAACCTTCACAGCAGTGTTTTCAACACTACCTCGTGATGTTTTGTAAGCTTAGCTCAAGTTGAGCTAATTTTCAACCACTTTTCGGCACATATTTCGCAGTATATCAGCCATAACTTGACGAATATTGATTTTCAAGTGCTCGAGAGTTAAAGGTTTATTCGCATAAATGCAGTCTTTCGCATAGCCCCACAAAAAAAAGTACAAGGGTGTCAAATCTCACGACATCGGAGACGAGATATTACGCGGCCGGGAAATTTCTCTCACAATAAAGCCATATTCGCTCCTGTTGTGCGGCATGTAGCACCATCTTGTTGGAACCACACATTATCCAAGTCGCGTTCTTCAATTGCAGGCCAAAAGGAAGTTTCGCCGTGATCGTTTCCAATGAAAAATGGTCCAATCACACCTCCGGACAAAAGAGCGCATCAGACATTAAGTTTTTTGTAGGTGTAATGGGCTCCCTTAAATTATTTTAGGATTTTCGTCACCCTTATTTACGTATCCATCGAATATGAACTGTGTCTCGACGCTAAAGAAAATTTTGTAGAAAAAATCGCGGGCCACTGCTTGTTTTTCAAGCGCACAATCGTCATAACTACTACATTGTGAATGGACAGTTGGTTCCGCGTGTTGTGTAAGCTGAGCGTTATAAGGATGTAGGTGTAAGTTCAGGTGCAAAAGAAAATCCCAACTCTTGAGAACGTCGAGAAATACACATTCGGACAGTTGCTTTTGTTGGAGGCGGCACATTCGGGTCTTCGGCTACACTTTCACTTACAGCAGCGATATTTGAGGTGGAACGAACGAAACGATGATGCACAGGCCTTACAATATCTGTAAATGATTCAGTCTCTTCAAACTTCTTTAAAATATGTGCAATTGTTTGAGTAGTTAGTGGGCGATAATGTGTACCATAATCTTCTCTTAAAGCCCGAAACGAGGCCATGAAACACCATTTTTGTACGAGGTTTCAACAATTTTAACGCCTTATGCGGTTGCTAAGCGATTCATTTTCATAAATGTCTGATTTTTAACTAAAACAAAACATGTTTGGTTTGACAGTTAATTTTGACAGATGTCAAAAAAGAGACCTGCACTTTCGAAGCCAACAAATGGATAGCCTTTATTAGGAATTATTAAAAAAAAAATTAAACAAAAAATTCAAATTAAAATTTTTTTATTCTTGGCAAACAGATAAGATCGTTTCCAACATCAAAATATCATGAACAATAGTCCATTATTATGAATTTTATGTTCTTATTAGGCATGGGCACGTAAAAGCCTTTTTTTTTGTTAAGATCACGTGGGGATATGAAATTTCAAAAAAAAAAATGAAAATTCATGAAATTTAGTGAAAAATGTAAATCGGCAAAATGAATGCTAAGGTTAAGATTTAAAAGGAAGATATCACGTACATTTGTTTTTTTTTTTTGTTTTTTGTTTTTTGTAATAAAAAGCTGTTCACAAATAAACTATTAGAAGAAGCACATTTGGAGGTGGTTACAACAAGGTTGAGGTTGTTTCACTTATTTTCTTTACACACTTTTCTCTGCTACAGTAACAGTCAAAGACATCACGACTCAATAAATATGTATGCTAATTTTTACAGCACGAAATTATTATGTTGTATTTACAAATTTGTTTACTCTTGCAGCAAATAGAAACGAGAAACAGAAAATTTGTGATTGAAAATGCGTAGTTTTTTTTCTATAGTGATTTTTTATTTGTTAAACTGCACTAAAAATGGCAGAAAAGCAATAATTTAAATTACTTTATTTTTTTATGCACATATAGGGTAGATGTGCCAGTAGCCGAACACCCCCCAGTAACCGGATACTTTTCACTTTAAACTTTCAAAATAAGCAAACCGTTAATTTATTTAAAAATTTGAAGAATTCAATCGAAGTGGTCACTCTTTTATAACGGTTTCGCAATTTTCGTTCTACTTTATTTTCAATACTTTATTGTTTCACTTTGAGTTTGAGTGTGTGAAGTGAAGTGTGAAGACGTGCGACTTTGCTATTTTTTTACTAGTTGTACTGCAGTTCTATCAGGTGAGTTTTTATTAATAATTTGAGGATAAAAGTGTTTCACATGACTGTTATTGTACAAATAATTGATGAAAATATGCAATAACAGTATAAGAACAGTGAAAATGTTTATATATTTTTGTAAATGCACCTGTCCGGATACTGGAATGAAAATATGAGTGTTTTCTAGTATCCGAACAAAGTGTCCGGTTACTAGAAAAAGTCAAAAAACACATAATCTAGTATCCAGACATGATGTTATTTTAGGATTATATTCAATAATATTTTTTTATATTGAAATTTATCTCAGAATGAGTGATAAAAATGCTAAAGAATCTATTGGAAAGAGGAGGATGCAGGTACCGGATAAATCAAAACTGGAGTTGGCGTTGAATGATATTCGGACAAAGGCGATAAGTATTCGGAAAGCAGCAAGCATTTATGGCATTCCAAAGTCAACGATTATACTTGGTAGGGACATAAATACTGTTACAACATTAAACAATAGAAGAATTGAGCATGCCACATAATTCCCATATGATTTATAAAATATAGCCTGTAAAGCGTTAGTCTGTATCGGAAATTCTAAATTGTGTGAGTTTTCAACATGGTCAATGGTCAGATAATGAAAACCGTATCGCTATTATAGCGCTTTTTGAGTGTGAAATGAAAAAAGGTGATATTTTCAAAACACTCCGTCCGCTCGGCATTAGTCGCATGGTCGTCTACCGGTGCATAAAACTGTTTGAGGAGACTGGGGATGTTAAAGACCGCCACCGGTCGGGTCGTCCACGCACAGTTCGAACGCCGCAAGTCATCAAAGCTGTCAAATCAAGAATTCTGCGAAATCCGCTCCGAAAACAGAAAATCATGACCCGGGAGATGAATGTTTCGCAAAAGTCCATTGTCGAATTATTAAAAAAGACTTGGAACTTGGGGCTTTCAAACGCCATACCGGACATTTGTTGACTGCAGCTTTGAAAAAAAAAATAGGGTGCACAAAAAAATCTTGTTTACCGATGAAAAAATTTTTACCGTGCAGGAAAAATTTAATAAACAAAATGATAGGGTGTATGCACGGTCATCTAAGGAAGCATCTGAACTGATTCCACGGGTCGAAAAAGGTCGTCACCCAGCTTCAGTCATGGTTTGGTGGGGTGTCTCTTATGATGGGGTAACTGACTTGCATTTTTGCGAACAAGGGGTCAAAACATCGGCCAAAGTTTACCAAGAAACCGTTTTGGAAGCTGTTGTAAGACCACTTAACCATTCCATGTTCCAAAACCAATCATGGACTTTTCAGCAAGACTCTGCTAAAACGACCCAAATTTGGCTCCAAAACAATTTACCAGCATTCATTTCCTCTGAAGAGCGGCCTCTGGCAGTCCTGATTTGAACCCGCTGGATTTACAAATTGTGGACAGTTTTAGAGGACATGGTTTGCCACAAAAGATACCCCAACATTGATTCTCTTAAGACAGCTTTGATTCGTGCTGTGGCCAATTTCCCAATGGAGGAGGTGCGTTCGACTATTGATGATTGGCCAGTCCGACTTAAGGCGTGCGTGAAGGCCAAAGGCGGGCATTTCGAATGAATACTGATTTTTTGTATACAATATATATCAATAAATATGTAAAAAAAAATTTGTCCAAAAACATTCATTATTTTTTATTGTATAGCATAAAATGTGTGTAACAGTATTTATGTCCCTACTAAGTAGGTCGGTTAAATGGAAAGGCCACAGAAAATTGTTTTACTTTGGGTCCACAATCATTTTTGACAAGCGATGAAGAAGGAAAATAAAACTGAATGGATAATAAATATGAGCAAGTGTGGCTTTCCTTTAAAAAAAAGGGACGATCTACTTAATACAGTTCAAAAAACTATAAGCGACGGTAAGAGAAAAACTCCATTTAAAGATAACAAACCTGCTCAAAAGTGGCTAAGTTTATTTTTTAAACGCAATCCCGGACTTTGTAAGCCTGAAGCGGAAACGAGTAATAAGGGTAGAGCACTTGTTATAAGGAATTGGTTCTCAGAGGTGTCTGCCTATCTTACGGAAAATAACATTTTCAAGGACTCAACTCGTATTTTTAACGTCTATGAAACCAGTTTTTCGCTTTTTCCAAAAACTGGAAAGGTTATAGCACTAAAAGCATACAGAAACGTTTATCACATAACTTCATGTCCTGAGAAAGATACAATAACAGCATTAATCGTTTTTTCAGGTCAGGTACTAACCAAAAAAACTTTAGCCCATTACTTAACAAAATTCTTAGCTGCCAAAATTACTCTTCCACCATCAAAAATGGGTTTCGAAAATGTGGTATTTATCCTTTTGATCCAAAGGCAGTTGATTATACAAAATGCGTTCAATCAAATGCAATTACATTATCAGAGCATGTTGACGATAATTGCAACATTAAAACACGATATGACATTGCCTTTGAAGTGGTTACTATCAACTAAGTTACGAGATCATGATATAAATCCCAGCATTGCGTTAGAGATTATAAACTCGGCAAGAAATGCAACCTCCGACCCGGTTTCCTCAGGTCAAAATCAAAGCGATTTGCTTTGATGTATCCTACTGAGTGCCCGAATTGTGGAACAGAATCACACGAAAATGAAATGAACAGAATTCCGCAGCCAATTCATAATAACCTTTCACCTAGCTCGTTAACTGACATTACTTTAGATAGTTTGGAGATACCATTAACCAGCTCACGATAATGAAAAGTCAAGAAATCCTTCTATCGTCGCTGATTTTTATCGGAGCCCAAGTACCTCCTGCGGGTTAGGGGTTCAAGAATTTACCCGCGGTAAGGCATGCCTGTCGTAAGAGGCGACTAAAATCCATAGTTCCCGCGACAGTCGGGTCTTTATACCGGAACGACCCGGATTTTTATCCGGCCAAGGACTGTCACTCCCGCAATATTTCCCGAAGCCCAATTTGGGGAATTTTTCTGCGGTTACAACAACAACAACAACATCGGAGCCCAAGTGTTTTTAGTGTCTTATCCACTCATCTCTTCTATTCGAAACTTATTGAATTTAAGGGGAAAAGACTCAATACTGCGGCAGTTAAGTCGCCAAGAGATATATACGTACGTAGCAAAAGAACAGGAAAATCATTAAAAACAAACTGCTATTGCAGAAAGAAGAAAAAAGCGACTAGCCAGAAAACCCCTGAAACAAAAGAAAAGACCCAAAGTCGAACAAAATTTTTTTACAAAATATTTAAAAGTACGAACTAACGCCAAAAATCACTAGTCTAACTCACTTGTGGGTAAATATGGTTTTAATTCATAATTTAAATTTTTGCTTTTCTTCTTCAGAAATTATTACTAGCAGCGCAACTTGATTGCACACAGAAGCCAGCCATCGTTAACAGGTCACAATTTATCGATTGTTGAACTCTTGCTTGGCGCGACACGGCGGAAAAATGGTAAAATGGTAAGATGGCAAATAGCAAACTCACAGCACCAAGCTTACATGTGCGCCCGTGGGCATATCAATCCATAGCGTTGGATTGTGATTGCTGGATCCCAAGCGCATAGTTTGCAATCATTAGCGCGTAAAAAAAAGTGAAGTAAGAAAGAACACCAAACAATGCGCTCAATCACGATTTCAGCGCCTGCGGCCAACGTATAGGTAACGATGAAATACAAACAAAAACAAAAATATCCAATCATAATTCTGCGCCTGCGACTGTGAATGGGTTACAAAGTAAGCACGCGATTGGGACATTGAACTTTAGAAAAATCATAATATTTGAAAAAAAAAACGCGCGCAGTTTATCAGGTAATTTCTTCTTTGCTCTTCTCTTTCAGCTTTTATAATTTCAATTAAATTCTTTTGTGGTTGTTTTTTTTTTTTTGTTATTTTGCAACATCGGCGTATATGCTAATGAAACAAGTAAATAATATGAAAGGTGATGAAGTTGATCAGTACAACAACAAAAGCACAGCGAAAGCAAACACAGATAACTTGCGTATATAAAGAATGTGGATATAAAAATTTCAGCGCGTAAAAAGAACAGATGAAACAAATGGAGAGGAGACAGCAACTGCCAAGTCACATTTGTTGCTGCGGAAATGAAGAGCGCATGCACAAGTCGCGACTACAAAGCCATACATTTAAGCAACGCCACCACTCTGCTTTTGAAAGGAGTGCCCATCAGCAGAGCGGTGACAGGACCGCACCATTTTTTTATTTGTTTATTAACAAAGGTAGTGTCTGACTAGGTACCTACCTATATACCGACATAACAGCGATATTGTGCTAAAAGTGGTAAGCGGAACCACTAAATTAAAATCACCACAACAAAAAGGGTTGCCTAACAACGTGAACTATGGCGCTCCAACATTTTGAATTTACTCTACATTTGCATATTGAAGAAGAACGTTTGCGGCCGAGTTGAGGTGAACATACTTGCAAGTGTTTTTGTATTTATCAACGTTTCTCATGCCGCACCTCGGTTTGGAGCTGCATTGTTTGCCACTGTTTTACAGCTGCCAAGGGTTTTCGAACGTTCCATTTCCGTTGTTTCCAGCACAAATCCACACAGTGTGACAGGCTGACTTTCCAAGCGCTCGATTAGCACAGTAGGCACGTCTTCAAATTGAATTTCTTTTTTGCTTCAACTATTACTCTGCATAACTTATTTAGTACTAAGACTGTGGAGCACAATCGTTTTGTTATTGATTGAGCAATGATGATAGGTAATCTGCGTTAAATGTAAACTGCACTGTTGTGTTGTGTTGTTTAAATAAATATTATTAAAAAACACTATCTCTCTTACCTTATAGAATTTTTTGAATACCACTTCGTGCAGCCAAGTTCTGAAACTGCGACTTCTGCGTGTTTCCAAACAAATACGCCCCTCAATGAAACCTTCAACACACAGTACAATTGGCGTCTATTGCGCCGGCTACATCAACACAACACCTTTACGGTTTGCCCACTCCCTCAGAATCTATGTATGTGGCCGCCTTCCACCACCTGCAGAGAGGGGATTGTTTTGGTTTCAATTTCCAATTGACCGACCACGGTGCAACAATTTAACATGAAACCATAGAGACACCAAAAAAACGCACAACAATCAACACGGAGCACTTGAAATAATGAAATGAAAAACACAAATCAGCACTTCGATTTTTTTCCTTTTTTTTGTTTGCTAAAAAAAATATGCATTCGATGCACTCGAATTTCTTTGCACACACAAACACGCCCGACACACAGCACTTGCTCCCGTATGCGATGGGTGCCACATACAATATTTAATGCTCTTGTCTTCTCTAGAAAAATGAAAAAAAAATAGTTCTCCTACGTGATTTTTATATTAATTATGCAAATGCGTTGTTCATTCTTTGTGTGGAGCTTTCCCACTTTCGCCACACGTTATGTTTTGGTGGAAAATCTGTTTACGACTGGCAAAGGAAAACCGCTGCGAATTAAGTTACAACCAACAAACAAGAAATTTGACAGAAGACTGTCCGTCGAGGAACATTTGTTTTTTCCAATTCCAATTTGAGGATTTGGCACAAGTGCAGCACTGCCAACAGCAGATGTTTGATGTCTTATTGGAATATTAAATCTCCTTAATGCCATATAGAAGAATAATGAAAACATTTGATTGTTTTTATTAAACTTTTATTAAAATATTAACTTCTTATTGTAGAAATCAAAAATTTCAATGTTCTTTGTATAAATAACTTTATTAAACTGTTTTTGAATTGCTACAGGGTGCAATAGAAGTAAAAATATAATTTAAAATCTCATGAAGTACAGAGTGACATATTTTCAAACTGTCAAATTTGTGTATGATATATTAGGGTGATCAGCAGTAAATAACGCATACTATAGCTGAAGAAAAATATCGTTTAACCGTTGTATTTTCTCCTAATTTCAGTTGACAATCACTAATGCTGACGATTTTCATACAAATAATCCTTTTCCTAGCTGGACTGGGCGTAGGACAAGAAATTACCCAAAGTTACTGGGACTTACATTCAACAGATTACACTCCTTCGCTTCGCAAACGCCCGCGATAGTCACGATACCTAGTAGAGAGGCACGCTATAGAGTCCTCAAGTAGCCAATCGGCAGCTCTGGAGAAAAGACGTAGAAATGTTTACTACAACAACAACAATACGAGCTACCCACTACGACTGCAATTGCCACTAAAGTAAAGAGCCGCAACAAAATCATCTAATCACTAGTCGGTAGCATCTGCGGTAAAGACAAAGAAACGTTGTTGGCAACATACAAGGCAATTGACCGGTCAGTCCGAAACTATGCTGCTCCGATTTGGTCGCCGGGGACTAGCGAGACGCAGTTGAAGAAGCTACAAGCATGTCAGAACACCGCCGTTTGAACCGTAACGGGATACCTCCTGATAGAGTCGGAGCATCACTTACACCGTGAAACATCTATACTCCCAATTAGGAGCACGGCGTTATGTTGTGTAAGCAATATCTGTTGGGATGCTACCGTAGGGATCATTCCAACAGGCTCTTACTAAAAGATGAACCACCACCTAGGCACATCAGGAAGTTACCACTCGACTACTGCGATTCCGCAAAGCAATACAGACAAGAACCGCTGGACAGGACGGCGTTTAGACAGTCGGGTTCCCGCGACAGTCGGGTCAAGGACTGTCACTCCCGCAAGGTTCCCCGCAGCCCCATTTGGAGAATTTTCTGCGGTTACAATAACAACAACAACGGCGTATAGACAGGCTATAAACACTATTCACCGAGAGCCCGTTAACACCTTTGTGAACTCTGAATGGTGTTCTCGGAATCCAATCGCCACCCATCGAAGAACAAGAGCTCGAGCTTCCTCGAGAGACCCGCGTAACCCTGGCACAATTAAGGTCTGGATATTGTAGCGGGCTCAGCTCCTACTTATCCAGACTCGACCATGACATACCCAACAAATTTCACGCATGCCACGAACCACCTCTTTGCATGCTCACTCAACCCGACTCATCTAATACCCCTCTCCCTCTGGTCCGAACCCATCGAAACAGCACGTTTCCAGGGCCTCCCGTTAGATGACTTCGATGACTATGGCTGGAACTACCTGACCCTAGCCGGGGTTAGCTAGCCGCTACAACAACAACCCACACTGACACCGAACGCCATTCACAGAGTCTTTATTAACTCTTTTTCCGTGTATGGCGTTATGAATTTCCGTGTATGGCGTTGCGATATCCAAGTAAAACTGGAACTATTATATCGTATAGATATTTTAGAAAACTTAACCTAGATACATATGTACTACACAACACTAAGAACCTCTTGGAATGCTCACCGAAAACAATTCATATAATACTCCTTTCCCTTTTTAATCCGGATATAGTCCGTTTTTGGCGCCTCTAATTAGACGACATTGATTAACTTTTCCTGCTGCTAAAATGTGTTAATCAGCAGCTAGAGCACGGCAGCCTAGTAACACTCTCAGAGATTTCATATTTGCAACAACTTACTTGTAGATTTGTGGGTTCGGCAAAGTCTGCAAATTATGAAAACGGTTTTTCTGAAAGCCCATCCATTCCATAATAAATTAATATTCATCAAATTTGGTGACTATTCTCGTAAGTCGTCGTCGTTTGGAAGAAAGAAGCCATGCCAGGGTTACACTCTCCTCTCAAATCAACAAAATGGTGTCAGCGGCAAAGTTGTTCGTTTTCAAGAAACAGTTAGACTCTGGTATTCACGTTAAGGACTCCTAGCGAGAGATTCTTTTAACTTAATCCGACTCATCTAACAGCCCTCTTGTCTGGTCCGAACCCGTCGAAACAGCACGTTTCCTGGGTCTCCCGTTAGATGATCTCTATGACTAAGACTAGACCTACCTGACCCTAGACGGGGTTGGCAAAGCCGCTACAACAACAACCCACACTGACACCGAACGCCATTCACAGAGTCTTTATTAACTCTTTTTCCGTGTATGGCGTTATGAATTTCCGTGTATGGCGTTGCGATATCCAAGTAAAACTGGAACTATTATATCGTATAGATATTTTAGAAAACTTAACCTAGATACATATGTACTACACAACACTAACAGCATTCATCTAATACTCCTCAGCCTTTTTAATCCGGATATAGTCCGTTTTTGGCGCCTCTAATTAGACGACATTGATTAACTTTTCCTGCTGCTAAAATGTGTTAATCAGCAGCTAGAGCACGGTAACACTCTCAGATTTGAGGGTTCGGACTCGTCGAAACAGCACGTTTTTCTGGGCCTCCCGTTAGATGATCTCGATGACTAAGACTAGACCTACCTAAGAACAACAGATTTTTTAGATTTTTTTTTTTTTAATTATTCAGTGTAATGATGGAATCACTAAGGACCATTTCAGTGATAAAAAGAGAACAAAAGTGGAAATATTTTAACGCTTACTACAAGCTATCGATTTTTTTAACAAAAAAAAATTGAACTTTTCAATCGCTGGGGTATGAATATTTCCTTTAGAGTAGAGATCTTTTCAAAAATTGGTCATTTTTATAGTAAGTTTGAATTGCGTTCGAAAAAAAATTCCACTTTTTTGATAGATAAATTTTGAAAACGCAACTGAGTGAAAACATTGTTTTAGAGGTAGTTACAACAACAACAACAACTGTTTTTTTTTAGAGTGTTTATCATTTCATGGATCATGTGACTTACCTCTTTGGGATAACATATTATTTTCATCAAAATTATATTTCTCTTTCATGGAAATGAAAACAAATTTCGCATACTTTAAAACGCTTAATCGATTTACTTAAATAAGATTCTCTTATTGTTGCTTCAAATATTCAGGAATAGATTACACATACGTACATATGAGTGTAAAAATTATACATTTCCAGGAATAAACTCAAAAGCAAAGATAAAAAAATTCTAAAACAATTTAAATTGAAATAATAAAAATAAAAATAGCAAAAAATAATTACAAATGAAAAAATTACAATTGAATAAATTATAAACATTTTGTTACATCACTTGTTCCCTATTATGAATTTCTTATCATTTATATTATAATAATATGTATATATATTTTTTTTTAATAATTTATAGCAACAATTCAGATTGGTAAAAAAAAAACAAATACAAATACATTTTACATACAATAACGTACAAGCACATAAAGACTGTTACAATAATGCTCTGTTGTGGTTTGCATTTTTTGTAATTGTTAATTGTTTTCGAAAGTGTTCTTTTTTTGTAACTGCATTTTCAATTTTAAACATTTTTGTGTTGCGCAATTTATTGTGTATTTTGTTTTACTAATTTACTTTTTTTTATTTATATCTTTTTTCTTTTCTTTATGCATTGTTAATATGCGCGTACGCGTATTTGGTGTATATAAATATGTATGTATGTGTATGGTATGTAGTATTATGCTCTATTTTTGTATGGAATTATGTACAATTTTAACTGCTATGCTTAATAATGATTTGGTATATGCTTGACAAGATTCACACATTTTTCTTTCCGATACCTTTCTCAACGCTTGATTGCTGTTTTTCGCCTTTTTTTTACTAAAACATGCTTTTTACGCTAAATTTTTTTTTTAATATTTTGAAATAGTTTTTAAGGTGTTGTTTTTTTTTGCGTTTTTGATTCATTTCTACTTTGCATTCTATTTTTTTTTTAATTTTTTTTTGTATTTTGTTTTTTTTTTTTTGGTTATCAAACTACAGTGAAATGCGTTACAAGAATTTGCTTTAATGATAATTTCGTTACTTCTTGTTTGTATTTTTTTTTCCTTTGTGATTTTCATTTGTGTGTGTGTTTCGAATGTGTCTAATTGTTTTGCCTGTTCTATTTAGTATTAATTATTTTTTTGTTTTTGCTTTTAGTTTGCATGTTTTTCATTGTTAAATTTGTTTCTTGCTTTATTATTATTTTTTTCGTAATGGGCATTTTATGACTATCCATTCGTTCGAGTCTAAATTTAAATTACATAACTATATATATATATGTATGTAAATACAGGTTTATATGCTTGAATGTACGTTAGTAGAATCAGTTAAACTTAATTTAACCTTCATCAATAGTAAATTATACGCACATTTTCATAATTAATTTTATTTTAAAATTTTTTTTTTATTTTTTTAAATAATTTTTCATTATATTAATTTCCACTTAATTTCTTTATTTATGAAATGATATTGACATTTGAGAAATGTGTGCTTTCAACTACTACATACATACATGCTAATAAAATCTGTTCAACGCAATCCTTATGCCCACCACCACACATCTTCCCAACTATTTCGGCATGCTCTTGCTCTTCATACATATGTACATACATAATTGCATTTACATATACATACATATGTGTTTGTGGTATTTGCCTTCATTTTGTGAATATTATTTATTTATTTATTAATATTTGTATGTAATTTCTCATTGCGGCGGGGAGTTATTGGCTCAACATAAACATTTCTTACTTCTTTTCAATTACAATTCACAACATTTCCTATACTACAAAAACTAGTATATATGTATGTATGTATATATTTTTGCATTTTCTTGTATTTTTTATTTCCTTTTAGTTGTTTTTTTTGCGTTTTTTGCGTTTATTTCTTTGCTTTTGTGTATGAATGTGTTTACAATTTAGACCAAATACATATAAATCATAGCATGAAATGAGCAAAATTTATAACATTTACATATATGTATGCACATAAAAAACTTAAATAGACAATCACAATTAAATAACTAATGCACACTGTTGTACTGCAGTGTGCAGCACCATTTTATTCTTTGTAGACCGTTGTTTTCGACACACATGCCTTTTTTTCGCCCGTTATTGCCATATATCAATCAAACAATCTTACATTCATTATCGTTGTTCTCGTTGTTACTGCAATTTGTTGATGTTCGAAAATTTGTTGTTCTTGTTGTATTTATTTTTACGCTTTATGGTGCAAAAGATGGCTGTGCAGTTTAGTCACTGCATTTCATACATATACTGCCTGCTTTGTGGTTGAGTTGAATTGCTTTGAGTTGATTTTTGAGTTTTCAGTTGATTTGCTGCTGCTATTACTGCTATTACTGCGCGTTGGTACTTTTCTTAAACTTATTTTAATGCCCTTTAAACATATGTAGTATGTATGTACCACTCGGCTTCCTACATATGTATATGCATATACATATGTATGCATATTATATACAATACAATTTAAATCACAACATAACTATTGCATATTCATATTCATAAACAATAATAAGACACACTGAAATTACGAACATACAATAATGTTTATATACATACTATATATATGTATGTATGTATATCTTATTTTGCATATTTTTAATATGTTTGTTATTTTCTTTCTACTTTCCATTCTTGCTTTCATTAATTTTAATTTTTTTTTGTTATTTTTTTTTTTTATTACAATAATTTCAAGTTATTTAAGTTATTTTATTATGTTCACCTATTTTACGTCACAGTATAAAAAAGAATTTACAACTAATTTCTATTATTATTATTATTAATATTATTATTTGCTGAATATATGTATGTATGTATATATTATATCACTAGGTTCATTATTACTCAATAAATTGATTAGTTATGATTCCAATTCATCGCTTACTAAAAACAAAAAATTGTTCTGTATAATTTAAAAAAATAAAAAAAATAAAATAATCGAAAAAAAAATTAAATAAAAACGAACGATAATTAAAATGGGAAAAAATAGAAAAATATAATAGTTGATTTGAGTAATAATTTCTTTTTGTTTTATATATATTAAAATTATTAACTAATTTACTTAGTGAGGTTTAACTAGTCGCCTGGATGCTCGGGGCAAGATCGATTCACCTCGAACCATCGATCAATGCAGCTGTAAGAGAGACAGAGAGAGAGAGGTAGTTGTTATTAGTTTGAGCAAATTTATGAAAAATAAAATGCAATAACATTACATACCCTTTATGATAAATACATAAGCACGGCAGTCGTGCGATAATATCACCGGGATTTAAATCTTCTAAGCAAATAACGCATTCACCCTTGGCATCGGATAACACATCCTCTGAAAGAAATGAAATGAACAATTGTTGTTGTTAATGGAAAAAAGGTGAAAAAAAACTATATACAAGTACATGCAATAAATAATGTACAAAATAAAAAAAATAAAAAAAATTGAAATTTTATGAAAAAATAATAATAATAAAAAATAAAAAAACACATCCTCAGCAGGAAATTATAATTTTTTTTTGTTAATATGGAATAAATATTAGATTTCAATAAAAAAAAATATATATATATATATGTATATAAATATATATATATATATATATATATATATATATATATATATATATATATATATATATATATATATATATATATAAATATGCATAGGCATGCATGTACACATATGCACTATGGAGCACGACCAAGAGTTGGAAATGTTACGGAGGAACGTGCGTAACACGGCGAGTGAGGGAGTTGTGCATGGATCTTGGTTGGGAGTCATGCTGGAGTGAGCTCCGTTGGGCCGTGCACGCCGGAGTGGGGAGTTACCCAAAGTGGGTAAATGTGCTGAGGGCACTGCCGTAAGGGCTAGAGGCGCAGCTTGGCTCTGACAGCATGGGGCCACGTAACGCGTGGACCACTCCCTATGGATGATGATGAGATGACTCCAACCATTGCACTGGTTACATTTAACCGAGATGGAAGAATGGATGAAAGAACGCAGCAGAAATAATCCGTCAGACCAGGGTTGGTTTCTACGCCAACCCTGATGAGAAGGATTTGGAGCAGACCTGTGGCAAAGTGTTGCTCCATTGATAACCTAAAACTAAAATTACCTGATGACCTACACGGGGTTAGGTCGCCGAAAGGGTGACAGCCCTTGGCCGGATAAAATCCGGGTGAACTCCGGTACGTAGAACCGTCTATCGTGGTGTAAGCAATATCTCCTACGGTAGCATCCCAAAAGATACTTATTGGAAGCTGAACCACCACCTAGGCACATCAGGAAGGGAGTACTGGACAGTACGGCGAACAGACAGGTCATAAACACCATTTACCGAGAGTCCGTTAACACTTTTGTGAACTCTCTTTCCGTGAATGTTGTTCTCGGAGTCCAATCACCAACCATAGCAGAACAAGAGCTCGAGCTGCTTCGAGAGATGCGCGTAACCCTGGCACAATTAAGATCTGGATACTGTAGCAGGCTTAACTTCCACCTATTCAGACTCGACCACACACATGTCCCGCATGCAACGCATCCCCGCACGACCACCACCCCGTAACCACCTCTTTGCATGCCCACTTAACCCGACTCATCTAACATTACTCTCCCTCTGGTCCGAACCCGTCGTTTTCTGGGCCTCCCGTTAGATGACCTCGATGACTAAAACTAAAGTTGCCTGACCATAGACAGGGTTGGCGCTGCCGCTACAACAACAACTATGAGTTGAAACTTTAATAGAGCCACGCCAACATATCGGATGTAATGGTTCACTAGAGCCTTCTTGGAGCGGCTGTTCAGTGCTCACCAGAGGTGCGGCTACGAACGGAAGTCGGTTTTGAGGCAATGTTGTACGCTGGGTTTAGAGTTAGCCACGTAGAAACCAGACCACCCACTTGCAATGACAACCACAGCAAACGGTTTAAGGACTATAATTTAAGGGTATGCGCAGGTCCGGTATTTGCCCCAGCTGGTTGATATCTTCGTAAGACTAAAGTACGACATCATGGCCTTCCAAGGATTGTGATGGATGTGGCTACGACCATGTAAAGGAGCGCAAAGCGGGTGTCGGATTCGTGGTGAAAGAGAGACTCAGTCGACGAGCCGTGGCGCTTACATCAAATATCATCAAAGGAAAGTACGTCAATATATTTTTGATCTGCGTCCACGACCCCGCGAAGGAGAACAAAGAAGAAGCCTGTTATGTACGACTAGACCATACTTACCCACTTGATTACGAAACGTACCCAAATGAGCAGTGCCTAATTTTCACCATTGCGAGCGACCACAAGACGTGCTGTGTGGGAGAGATATCGAGAGTTGAAGAAGGAAGCCTAAGGTATTTGCAGGAAGACAAGGCGAGAGGTTGTTATGAATGAGTATGAAAAATGCGGCGACTTACGAAGTGTTTCGAGACGGAAGCTTTGTCTTGTAAGGGAGACGAGAAAGGGATTATGGTGGCGGACATCAGTGACTGAGATTTGGATACCTTTTTGTTTATAAAAAGTAAGGACGTATAAACTTTAAGTTTTCATTAAAAATTAGAAATTTTGTTGTTTTTGAAATTGAAAATCGTGTTTTCATGTACCAAACAAGCTATAGACCATCGTAGAGGTTTACAAGTATGGAATCTTGTGTATTTTGCAGGAACTGTCAAACTCGCATTTGGCTGTCAATCTCAGGATTTGACTGTCAAATAGAAAATTATAATGGCTGCCCGCAAGTTGACAGACAAATTTGACGATGCGGACATCGTTGGAATGAAAAATTTGTGCAATAAATACAGAGGCAATGAAAGAATTAACAAATAACAGAAGTTCGCTTTAAGAAATTTTAGAAATCAACGGATTTCATACTTGTAAAGCTGTACGATGCTAAAGACTGAGGAAATAGAGCATTTTTAAATGAAATGTAATTCTGGAATGTGATTTTTTTTTTTTGAAAATTCACCTGAGAATTAAAAAAAAAAACTTAAAACCGTATAAATACAAAAAAAAATATTGTTATTGTTTCAAGTTTAATAATCACATTTAAAATCCACCTGCTCAGTTTTTTATTCTCTTTTTTTTCTTCTTTTTTTTGTTTTTGCTATTTGTGAATGTACGTTTTATTGATTTTCTGCCAATTTTCACACTTAAAAGTTAATGCATACTCGCCCAATATGAACGGTAATATTGCATAACATTTGAATATTCTCTACAGGAAATTATATTTAATTGCATTGAATGTTTAACGAATAATAATGAGGAGATAGTGTATGTGTATATGTACACATATGTAAAGGGTGTTTTTTATAGAGGTATAGAACTTTAAGTTGCAATAAAACAACGATGGTCTATTCGATTGACATGAATTTTATTTATCCGAAAGATAATCTCTTCACTTGACAGCTGTTAAATCGGTCGCCATCTTGAAAAGTAATGCCAACTTAAAGTTCTATACCTCTATAAAAAACACCCTTTATATGTAGTTAGAGCTGAGAAATAATTTCAATATTTTTTATTTATTTAATATACTATGTGGTATAATAAAATAATTTACCACTGATTAATAAAATATGATTGTTTTTAGCAATTTACATAAGTTGAAGTTGCTGTTATGTACGAGAAATTATTTTTTCTTTACCAAGTAGGGGCGGCGTAATTATCATATTTTAATTATTTTATTTTTATAATTAAGATACTAAATAATTTACTTGTACAATTAATAACTGATATAATCTTGTTTTTTTATTTATTTTTAATTGTTTTATTTTATTTTCATTTTATTATTTTATCTCTTTACAACACTCACCATTATATGACAGTCGCGGCTTGGTGAGGCACATAACTAAATGGCATTCAATATCGTCGGGCAACACAAATTTGTTACATACTGGACACTTAATACCTGGAAATAAACGAAAATAAAATGTTGAACGTCACAGAATTTTTTTTTTTTTTTTTTTTTTAAATAACTATCATGCAGAGACATACGTACGTAAATACACTAATACTAGGATTGGGAGCTATTAGTAAGAAATATTTATAAGGAAATTACGTAAATAACTGTCTATTTTTGATGACTAATCGTTGATGCGTGTTTAGCAGACCGCGGAGTACAACAACTGGCGGAAAAGTAATGAAGTAAAAGTTCACACATGTACTCACACATACACACACACTTACAAAAATAAAATAAAAAACAGAAAACAGTAATTTTTGTTATAAAATTTACTTTACATTTACAATTTGATCTTATTTAAAGGTCACAAGTGATTAAGTTAGCCCATCCACGTGGCAGTGCCCACAACTATTTTTGCAAAAAGCTTTATATTAATTTGTTCTAAATACCATTATTAGAGTTAATTTTTTTAATAGAGTATATATATGTGTATGTATGTATGCACATCAGTGGAATGTGTGTCAATGAAGAAAAAAGATTTCTATAAAATTATGCAGCAAATGAAAATGTGAGGTTATGTTTGTCGAAAATCTCTCGTGCCGTTAGCGCTCATCAATATAATGAACAAATGGAACAAATGAACGAAAGAGAAACTAACAGGTCAACTGAATTGTCCCCGGCTTGGCAGCACATAGATGGCGCTACTATAATTAATTAATTATTATATTAGTTAGCCCTAACCTTCAAAACCGGCGTGTATAAATTTGACAGCTGACAGATCATTAGTTTGTGAATGTATAAAAAAGAATTTCGCGTGTTGATAAAATATTACTTTTTGAAGGGGAAAAATACAGTTGAAGCAAAAACTTGGCTTGATGACGAGTTTCCGAACACTGACCCCGGAAAATCAACTCTCAAGGACTGGTATGCTAACTTTAGACGTCGTGAAATGAGCACAGAAGACGGTGAACGCAGTGGACGCCCAAAAGAGATTGTTAACGACGAAAACATCAAAAAAAAAAATCCACAAAATTATTTTCAATGACCGTAAATTGAAATTGAATGAAATAGCAGGCACTCTAAAGATTTGAACTGAATGTGTGCACCATATCATTAACGAATATTTGGGTATGAGAAAGCTATGTGCAAAGTAGGTGCCGCGCGAGTTCACATTTGACCAAAAGCAACGACGAGTTGATGATTCGGAGCAGTTTTTGGAAATATTTAAGCATAATACACCCGAGTGTTTGTGTCGATATGTGATAATTTCTTGAAGGGATCAAATTGAACTTCGGAGTGAAATGATGCTCCGACATTCAATCGCCAGTCATCCGAGTGGACTGCAGACGATGAACCCGCTCCAAAACGTTTAAAAACGCAACAGTCGGCTGGTAAGGTTATGACGTCTGTATTTTGTGATGCGCATGGAATAATTTTCATTGACTGCCTTGAAAAGGGAAGGATTACCAACTGCGACTATTACATAGCGTTATTGGATCGTTTGAAGGCCGAAATCGGCGAAAAATGGCTACATTTGAAGAAAAAAAAAGTGCTGTTGTCCCACAAAGACAATTTACCGTGTCACAAGTCAGTGCAATCGATGACAAAAATCCATGATTTGGGCTTTAATTGCTTCCGCATCCACCTTATTCTCTAGATCTGGCCCCCAGCGACTATTTCCTGTACTCAGATTTCTCAAAAGAATGCTCGCTGGAAAGAAATGTTCGTCGAATGAAGAGGTAACAGCCGAAACTTAGACCTATTTTGAAGCAAAGGCCAAATCGTACTACAAAAATGATTTCGAAAAGTTGGAGAGTCACTATAATCAGTGTATCACCCTTGAAGATGAATAATAAATGAATTTTGCCAAAAAATGTGATTTACTATAGTAGGCCGGGGACTTTTCAATTGTGACTCTTGCCAGTAAGGGCTACCCTTAGACTGAGTAGACAATTGAAAAGTAAATTCTTCTCTCGACGAACCCAAACCAAACTCTACAAGTCGCTCATAATTCCCAACGTGATATATACCGAAGAAGCGTGGACGATGTCGACATCTGATGAGTCAGCTTTGGGAGTAGGCGAGAAAAAGGTTTTCCAGAAGATGTATGGTCCTCTGTGCATGGGCGACGGTGAATACCGTAACCGATGGAACGATAAGCTTTGCGAATTGCACGATGGCATTGACATAGCTCAGCGGATTAAGAGACAACGGCTTCGGATTGACAAAACTTATTGTGGATTTCGGATTGGTTGAAAACGCTCCAGCTCGGAAAATGTTTCATGAAGTAGCCGCCGGTACAAGCAGAGCAATGATAAAGATCGCCACTCTGTGGGAAGTTAAGGTGGTGAAGGTCCTAGCTTCACTTGCTGTCTGCAATTGATATCTAGACAGTAAATCACGAAAAGTGACTCTCGAAAAACATTTTGCTGTGAGTACAATTGACGTGAATGGTGGTCAGTTCTTCTGAGTGTTGCTCTGGCATAATATAAACAAAAAACTTCTCATAAAAATCCAAGAGCCAACAAAAATCCATAAAAATTCAGAGGCAGCTTAGAATAAACTGTAGATCTCACCACTTGTTGGAACAACATCAAGCCGCATGACACAAATAGGAGGAGGACGAGGAGGAGGAGGAGGAGGAGGAGGAGGAGGAGGAGGAGGAGGAGGAGGAGGAGGAGGAGGAGGAGGAGGAGGAGGAGGAGGAGGAGGAGGAGGAGGAGGAGGAGGAGGAGGAGGAGGAGGAGTTCGACCGAAAATTGCTTTTCTCTGGGTCTAACAATTATTTATACTATTGTTCGTCTACTTTAGAAGCCCAGAAACAACATTTAAATTGAAACACTTGACGATGGGAGCGTGATAAGGCTTGAGAAAAAAGCGCAAGTCATCAGCAGAAAAATATTGTTAAGTTTTAATGAAATCTTCTAGACTTTTTTAACCGCACCGTCATGGTAAAACAAACAACAATTTGATGTTTCTTACTCAACGCGGCATATCAAAATTTTCCGCATTGTTGTGAAATCATACGAGTATGTGTTTTGAGTTAAACACTGCACTTAAGCGTGAATATAAAAGGTAGAAAAATATTTATTCAGGATTATTTCAGAGAAAAACATACAATTAATTCCTATGAATACATATGTACATACGAGTAAACACTTATTTCTACTTATCAACTTAACTTTAACTGTTTATTGCATTTAAGTAGGTTTAAAGCGCAAGAAAATAAAAATCACTTAACTGTAAAATATGCAATTTGCCAAAAATTATTGAATGCGTGATTGTTTGCAACGACATTTTTTGCAGGATTAATCGACATTTTTTTTTTTTTTGAAAAAGGGGTTCTTATCAACAATTTGGTGTTTTGCGTTTTACTTGATTCTTATCTTTTTACGATCGATTCAAAAAACAGACATTTTTATTAAGAAGTACAAACAACAGCACTCAAATATGTACATATGTATGTATGTGTGTGTGTTATATACAAATAAAGGTGAATAATAAAATGTGAGTGTATCTATTTACATACCTACGTCGTATATTTAGAGGAATTAATTGTATATTTTTCTAGAATAAATTAACACTTATGTACACATATACCGATGTACATACATATATATATATTCATACTCAGCAGTGCAAAGTACTATTAATTATTTTGCATTAAACATACATATATATCATTACTTTTAATGTCTAATCGATTTGTGCGCAATCGATTGATTATTGCGGTCATTTGCTCTTGCCACTGTTTCAGTTGGCCGATTACACTGTTTTGTTTACAACAACTCGTGTTTGTGCGACTATTTGGTATTGATTGCTTTTATGACCTATACTTAAGAATACATATGTACTACATACATACATATGTACAAATGTACAAAGAAAAAAATATTTAAAAATAAACCAGTGGCATAAATAACGGCACTAGTCACAGCAATAGATAAAGTCTGAAGGCCAATTAGTGCGGTGCACTGGCATAGGGTATGTACGAGTGAGTATCACACTGAAGCGCTAGATGAACTTCTTTGCGTTACATAGACCCATCTCAAGCGCTGATTTCTGATTTTCAACTGCACTCGAAAGTGACGATGCAACGAAGAATTTGCATTCGTTTTTGGTTTTATTACGCACTTTCCATAAAGAATATCAAAATATCCATATTGTGAATTTCTCTCTCGCATGAACTGTTCACAATAGTATATTTCTGTCAGCTGATACGGTTTGTTTACAAATGAAGTATATTAAAATATAAAGGAAAGGAAAGTTTCGACTGCAAAGTCAAACCAAACACAAAAGGATGATCCAAGTAGAGGTACTTTTTTCAATAGCCTTTTTCTAATAGATCACGCGTGAGTCGTGTCAAGCTGTCATGTTATTTTTGTTCAGTATTGTTTGGCATTTCATCATGGAAGGACTTACGCCTGAACAACGTTTACAAATCATTCAACTTTATTGCGAAAAATCACGTTTTGTAAAGAATGTGTTTCGCGCGCTTCGCTCGACTTGTGGTCAACATAATCGGCCTACTGAGCGTACTATTCACATTACCATCACCCATCTTGAGACCTAGCATTCATTATTGGAAGAAAATATAGCGGTCGTAGCTGAGAGTGTACACGAAGACCGTGGAGAGTCGATTCGGCGCCGTTCGCAGCAACTCGCACAGACGTGTGGAACGATTTGGTGCATTTTACTTAGATCTTAAACTGAAAGCGTACAAAATACAGCTTGTACAAGAACTGAAGCAGCTCGAACTTCCCAAGCGACATCGTTTCGCTCTATGGGCTCTTGAACAGTTACAAGAAGTTCCGATGTTTTGGAGCCAAATTTCGTTCAGCGATGAGGCCCATTTCTGTCTCAATGGGGATGTAAACAAGCAAAATTGCCGCATTTTGGGACGAAGAGCAACCTGAAGAGATTCAAGAGCTGCCATTTTATCCAGAAAAAATAACGGTTTGGTGTGGTTTGTGGGCCGGTGGAATCATCGGTCCATATTTCTTCAAAAATGATGCCGGTGAGAACGTAACCGTCAATGGCGACCATGATAACCGACTATTTGATTCCTGAAATTGAAGCTCTTGATCTCCGCGCCACTTGGTTTCAACAAGACGGCGCCACTTCCCACACATCGCATAAATCAATGGATTTATTGAGAGCACCTCGGTGAGCAGATTTCACGTTTTGGGTCGGTTGAATGGCCACCAAGATCGTGTGATATCACATGGTTAGACGTTTTTCTGTGGGGATATGAAAAGTCAAAATTCTATGCGGATAATACCGCTTCAATTCAATTCAAGCAAACCATCACACGTGTCATTTGCCAGTTACCAATCGAAATGCTCGAACAGGTCATCGATAATTGAACTCAATGGATGGACCACCTGAGACGTAGCCGCGGCCAACATTTGAAAGAGATGTTCTTCAAAAAATAAATGGCAAAGAATGTTTTTTCGATTATCCTTCGAAAGAAGGATTAAATTTGAATTTCCTGTATTTTTTTTTTTAAGTAGGGAACCTCGAAATGTATGTTACAAATTTATATAATTAGGTTAAGTTAAGTTGAAGCAGTTGCTGGGCAGCAGTTCACTTAGGCCACTGACAATGGCGCCCACCCGCTAGTCAAAGCAATGTGATGAGTTTACAAATCTGAGCAATCGACGTATATTTTCAGTCGCTATTTCGCTAAAGTATTTTTAAGTTACATACCCTAGAGACTACAGTCTACTGATCCAAAATGTGGGACATTCACAAAGTGTCTTAAGGTTTAAGCTTCCGCGTACTCTCTGCAACTTCTGCAGAAGTCGATAAGCTTTCGTGACTTTCTTTTCTGCCATATTGGCCACAAAATTCTAATCACCTCGGCAGCCATTGAGACATTTTCATCTTAAGCTAGCATAAATGCTTAAAGCTAGCTTACAAGTGTGGAGAGTGGCATGCGCAAACTTTTCCATGATCGTCAAAGGGTAAGAGAAAAGTTCTTTCTTGTAAACTAGTCCGTCATTTCATTAACGGGTAACTTACTGTATCCAGAAACCCATACTAGGTTCAGGGAAAACTGCTTAGCTAACAGGTTAAGTGACCTCCGGCAATTTTCTACTATTTGGGATTTTATTGTTACAGATTCCAGGGCTTTTAGTAGGCCTGACTATCCGAAAAGATATGAATACAATTTACTGATATGACTAGACCATAGGCCAGCTTCATGTATAGCCACCAATTCCATACATTGAAGCCCTTTACTGTGTATATGGAGTAGATCTAAGAGCATATTTATAGCCTCAGATGGTATGGACCACAATTATCCACTAATAGATATCAGTGCTGTCCTAGCTAGAGACATATACTTAACACCTAACCTTCTTTCTTCCTATTAATTCACTAATATTAAAGAAGAAACGTTACTTATCCTCCCTCTGATCGCACATTCAGGAGTATGTATATCTTACGAACAGGTGGGAAGATCTTGATGTATAAAGCTACACGGAGAGTTCAGTAGTTGTGGTTGTCTGAGCGTCAATCCGTGATCAGACGCACTTATTTCTACTGGGCAGTTGTGATACAAATGTTGGTCCTATGGAAAGGGTCCCTCTCACTTTTACAGATGCTCAAACTATTTAGTACGTTTAATGAGAAGAAGAAGTGATGTTAGGTCGAACTGGGAGCTGGGATTTGATATATGGTAATAATTAGTGCTCTATCGACTTCCCCTCATCTATATCCCTGCAGCAGCTTGAGAAATCGTTAGAAAAGTAGCTCAGCCTGCTATTGTGTGTCTCAATCAGAGAATGCATGCTTATTACGACGGTTGTAATGCGAATGAAAGACTCTTTTATAATGAGTAGACTTCGTTTTGTTCTGCTCTCTTCAATCGCTGGCCCGATCCATCTGTGGTTTCCGATCTTAGCAGCCCAATCTTTGGAGATATTTTGCTAGATGAAAGTGATAAGCCCACGTTGTTTGCGGACTTTCTTCTTCTTTATTGGCGTAAGCAACGCGTATGCAATTACAATCGGAAGATGGAGGATGGTGCCATATGTAGAAATTCACGTGGAAAAGTTTTTGACTGCCACTCAACTGGTAGTGGCAGAACAAGCAACCGGCCGTCTGGGGTCGGGCTTAAGTGCGACGGCGTACCCCATGTGGTTGCGCGTAGGGTTTGGGCCAGACCACTTAAACAAAATATCTACTCCAAAGAAAAACAAGAAACTGTCTCGGATGTGTACAGACTTTAACGTAGTTATTATGGTTATTATCCCCAACAGCAGTTTCCAACCCACCGCCCATCCGCGCGCAAAGCGGACGGAATCTTTTCTCTTGTTTTTCATTAACATTGCGCCACGATTAGTAGAAGTTTGTCAAGTGTCGAGAACTAAAAAAAAACTCAGCTACATAACAAGGACATTACCGCTTTTAACCATCTCGTTGGCGGCATAGTTTTCACCCTGGAATGTGTCGGCGTCCGCGAACCCTAACTAACAACGAACGTTATGCAAAAAGTCTAGTCGAGCTTTCAGATAGACATATTTCCTTTGGGGCATAAGGCCACAAACAGGCCTACATGTGTACATACTAGAGCTCCAGATACCCGGGTATCGCGCATTGCGAGCAGCTCGAAGCTCGCTCGATACCATCGTAGAGGTTTACAAGTATGGAATCTTGTATATTTTGCAGGAAAATTTCAAACTCGCATTTGACTGTCAATCTCAGGATTTGACTGTCAGATAGAAAATCATAATGGCTGCCCGCAAGTTGACAGGCAAACTCGACGATACGGATATCGTTGGAATGAAAAATTTGCGCAATAAATACTAAGGCCATGAAAGAATTAACAAATAACAGAAAGTGGCACCAAAAAGCGGAGCAAAGAATCTGACAATGCGAATCAAGATGGAACTAGAGAAATTCAAAATGCGAAATGGGTGAGTAATGAGAGAATGTAAACAAACAAAATGGCGGATTCCATACTTGTAAAGCTGTACGATGCTCGATACTCGCTCATTGCTCAACTGCTCAACACAACAAAAAAATTACAATTTTGTTTATCACAATTTCTATGGCGTTTCAATGATTTTTACCCCTTGGCATAAATAAATTTAAAATTATTAAACAAAAGTTTTGAGAAAAAGTCAAAGTGTTTGTCAGAATACTCGAAATGCTCGTGCTCAGCTCGAAAAATTTTCCGAGTAATAAGCAATGAGCAGTTGTGCGAGTGCTCATTGCTCAAATGCTCGCACAGCTCGGAAATGTTTGATCACAATATGGAGCTCTAGTACATACCTTTCATATAAAGGACTTTCTATGTTTTATCGATCTGTCGACGTAAAAATCAGAGATCAAGAAATTTACGAGCACATGCTCAAGTGATTCGAGCTTTGACGAGTAATTTTGATTTTTTTCCTAAAAGATAAGTAGTTATGTAATGTTGAAGTATGCGAAGCGAGTCTCGATCTACTCGCACCGCTCGGGTATCAGAGCTTTATTAAATACCCTCTTCAGTCGAGAAAACTGAACAGCACTAATTTTAGGTTTTTCTTACTTTATACTCTTTTATGATTTAATTTTAGTTTTTCTTGCCTTAAACTCTCTTACTAATTTTTATTCCTTTTTATTATTTTTCAGCTTATCGTTGGTGCCATAACTTACCGACATATTTGCTCGTGTTCGTTGGATATTCGCCGTGTACATTATGGTGATTGCCGAAAACCTGGCCCATGTTGCCGGTTTATTTGTTGTTTTCTTCTTTTTTGTTTGCTGTTTGCTGCGCCTCCTCGCTTATTGATGAGTTATTTAATTACTTATAAATGTTTTTTCTCAGTTTTTTGCGATTTTCTTTTCAATAATAATTTTTTTTAAATTATTTTTTTTGCTTACTCTTGCTTACAAACACACGCTGGTGTAGTGTTTAACACTTTTTTGTTGTGAAAAAAATTTATTATCTTTTATTACTGTCTTTGTGTTCTTTGTCTTCAGCCTGCGTGTGTATGTATGTATGTATGTATCGTATGCACGCGAAAAGTGCTACGTGAGCAAAAAACAGACTTCATTAGAGCTAACACATGTGTACAAACAAACAAACAAACAAACAAACAAGCACAATAAATATTTACATGTATTTATGTACATATGTATGTGTGTGTAAGTTGATGTATGTAAGAAAAAACTTCGTTCATTGCCGTGACTGTATGTGGTCTTTTGCTCATTTCTCGCGATCATTTCGAAGTAAATACGCAATTCTACACCAGCAGACCGCGCCGTTCGTACTCTGAAAGACCCATCAAACCTAAAATTACACTTTTACTGTACTGCAAACACACATACACATAGTAACTGGCACCAACTGATCGACGTATTGATGTAGCGCCGCGCACTCCGCGGCATATTGGGAGCGAACGTACGTACATATGTACATATGTACATATATTTTACGACCCGGCCAATTTTAATCCTGCACAACGCAGTTGCCTTATCTTATGCAAACACTTCACAGCCGATATATACATATACTTACATATGCATGTGTGTATAACACATGCAAGGCGTTGAGCAAACAAACTGCAGCAGCAGTAATGAAGCTGCCGCAGCAGCGAGAGGCGTTGGGTGGACAAAGGCGTTACTGGTTGAATGGACGGGCGCATGGAAGCGCGGACAGTCGCATGGGACGTGAGGGTGGTCAAACAGCTGCACGTACCGTGCAACAGCGATGTGCGAGCGAACCGTGGGGCGAAAAAGTAGGTGCGAACCAACGGACTATCATGGAGGTGCGGACAGACGCTAAGCGCTGCATTTAATGCAAGCACAAACACGCGCACCAATATAGATATGTACGAGTATGTACATACAGTCAGTAGCTGTCTGCATGGCCGGTTCTCGCCAACGGACTTCGCCTCAGCTCCACCTACTCTGATCGATCGATCGATCGTACGCCCATCCCTCCCTTGTCCGTTTGTCCGCCTATCCGCGTAAAAGCGGAAGCGCTATTGTTTGCGTGTGTGCCGGTCTTACCCTATCCTACCATACCGAGCCCGATTATGCTTTGTTCTGTCACCGTGCAATTGAATAATTGGCTTTGTTGTTGTTGTTGCTGCGGTTTTGCGGCTGCTGCCGCTTTTATTATTGCATGACTCTGTCGTCGTCGCCTTGCGTCGTCTCTTCCTGTTTAATAGTCGGCGTTCAACGATCCCTCAAAAATGGCAACAACAACAACAACAACTACAAAAAACAACGTCTGACCGCTCATGGAGTGATGACGGCCTCAATTGGTCACACTTCCCGGTTTAAAGCGACGCTACGTGGGTGAGTAGTCCGATATTGTGAAATTCTCTAACCACGTATTGATGGCTACGGTCAGCAATGCTGGTCGCGACGCTTTGGGGGTAGGTCACACACGACAAGCCTCATCCAAAAAAAAAAACGCAATAATTCAACGAACACAAAACAACAACAAATAAAAGTTATTAATGTCTTTTGAAGACGACGAGCGCGTGACGTGTAATCACAGGCTGAAATGTACGTCAAAGTGTTGACGAGAATTGCATTAAATGAATTCAAAAAATAAAAATAAAAATAAAAAAGCGAAAAAATAGCCACTACGCACGGCAATAGAAAAGTATGTATGTATATATGTATGTTTGTCTATTTGTTTGTAGCACACAATTAAATTAACATTTACGCACAATTCACAAAAACTCCGTTTAGATCTCAACACAGAGCAAAAAAAAATTACGTTAAAAATTCACTTTAATTTTCAAAATTCAACAAAAAATCCGCTGTGAAAAAATCGAATTTTCGCACTCGAATATTCGCTGATCAACTCGCTGTGAGTAAAACAACTGACTGCCTGAGCCAAGTGTCTATTTGCGTTGACTACAGCTGCTTTTGCTGTTACGACTACCTCAGCAGCACTGCACTGACAGCGCGGAGACGACGACGACGACGACGACGACCACAACAACGCAAACGACGTTGATGAGCAGCGAACCAGTTTGGCTGGCTGGTCTGGTCTGGCTTGTGGTTGGTTTTTGTTGTTTTGGCAATAATACATACTAATTTTGAGACATACACACTAGTGAACACACCCAACCCTCGCTTGCCTCAGCTGTCGCGTTCAGATATACACCCTTGTACATGCAGTTGTTAGTAGGCGAGCTCGTGTAGAAGCGTCGCAGCCAGTAGATTCTACGTGCGAGTCAAAGAATCAACACTAGCGCACCAAGATTGTCTAGCTCGTACAGAGATACATGCATACATACATATGTATATACATATTTATGGAGATACTACAAGTGTATTTAAGCAATACATGAGCAATTATTATTTATTATATTTGTAAATATGTATGAATGGGTGTAAACTTGATTTTTCATTGTTGGTTTGTATATTCACTGCACAGTGGACGGAAATATCCAAAATGTGCGAGAAGAGCTTAGTAGACGAGATTAGTTCCGTGTTTTTTCCATTAGAAACTTGTCTCTGCATGTTCCCTGCTGCGGCAGCATTCCAGTAGATACTGCAGAGCTTGCAGAGCATAACATTAGGGCCTTAATTCGAAGCATTCAAATGGTATACAGGATGTGTCAGGAGATTCTCTTTTATGGTCCTTAAGGTAATATTTTTACATTCTTGTATAATTTTCATCTGCGGCTGGCTAGTCCTCGGTGTTCAAATCGGTGCAGCCCAGTTGTAAGCAACGTTTCTTTGTGTATTGTTGTTGTTGTTGTAGCGACTCGCTAACCCCGCCTAGGGTCTGATAGCTGCGGTCTTAGTGTTCGAGGTCATCTAACGGGACGCCCAGGAAATGTGCTGTTTTGACCGGTTCGTCCCAGAAGGAGAGAGATGTTAGATGAGTCGGGTTGAGTGGGTATACAAAGAGGTGGTTAGTGTGGTTAGTGTCGTAAGGGGGTTTCGTTGCAAGCGGGACATACGTTGGGTATGCCAGGGTCGAGTCTGGATAAGTAGGAGTTGAGTCTAGTACAATATTCAGGCCTTAATTGTGGCAGTGTTACGTTGGTCTTTCGAGTCAGCTCAATCTCTTGTTCTGCGATAGGTGACGATTGGATTCCAAGAACACCATTCAGGAGAGAAAGTTCACAAAGGTTTTAAAGGAATTTCGGTGAATGGTGTTTAAAGCTTGTCGATGTGCCGTCCTGTCGAGCGGTTCTTGTCGATATTGCTGTACGGAGTCGCGGTAGTCTAGTACTCCCTTCCTGATGTGTCTAGGGCAGGTTTGGCTTCCAGTAAATCTCTGTTAGGATGATTAGAGTGGTAGCATCCCAAAAGTTATTGCTTAAACAGCATAACATTATGCTCCTTAGCTGGGAGCATAGATGTTGTACTGTGTAAATGGTGCATCGGCGCTATCAGCGGTTTCCTATCACGGTCCGAAGGGTGGTATTCTTTCTTTTCAACTACGTCTCGCTAATCCCCGGCGTCCAAATCGGAGCAACAGCTTTTACGAACGGCCGACCAATTGCCTTGTATGTTGCCAACAGCGTTTCTTTGTCTTTACCCCAAGTGCTACCGGTCAGCGTTTCTTTGTCTTTCTGTTAGGTGTTACCCGCTAACGACATGAGGGTTTTATTGCGGCTCTGTACTTTGGTGACTATCGCGATCATATGTGGGGCAAAAGAGACCAGGCAATCGAATGCCACTCCCAGTTACTTGAGGTTATGAACAGTTTCAGGACATGGACATTGAGATTCATATCGAACCGGTACTCCTTTGTCCAGCTTGAAACCTTGTGGGAGGGGCTCTTTAATGAGGCAGATTTTTTTTGAGTTCGTAGTTAATTTTTGGGTATTCTCTAAAAAAAATATTAACAAAAGCCAGTGAGGTCGACGAGATAAGTCTCAAATTTTAAAATTTTCTTAAACCTGATGGTACGAAGTCGATGACATGGGTTATATTGGATGTAAGTTTTTATCGAAGCGGGTTTAAACAGATAATTATGCAAACTTCGAGCAGCAGATACTTATATCTGAAGTGGTGAGGCGCACGAGGAAACTTACTTAACAAGCTCCACAACTTATTCGCAATCCCATCCGAACAACTGCAATAAACATATTTGTAAGCACGATTGGCTCAAGACTAACTGGAAAGCTGAATGTTGGAGGTTTTTTGGCAGAGCTCAAACTGTCAAACCGCAAAACTTGGAAGCACCTACCAAAAATAGTCTGCTATTGCTGGAAAATGGTTTTTAGCTCTGAGTAAGTTTCTTGCAACGAGTGGAAAACCAGTTCTCAGAGCACATGCTGTGAGTATTTAAATTCTGACCTTCCGAAATGGAAACGAAACGAAAACTTTAGTGATTGAGAGAAAATTTCCCGCCCGAATTCAAAAAGAAACAGGGTTCAGAGGCTCAACCGTATCTAAGGAGTGAATATAAAGTGTAATGTGATCCGAGAAAGGACAATCTAACACGGAATTTGAGCTTGTAACGTAGACAGTCGCGGGTAGGTATTGAAATCCCGATATTAAAAACGATGATAATGCTGCTAAAGAACAGACATTCGCCAATTCGTCCACCGGTGTGGTGGTCGTGCGGCATATGATGGTATATGCGTGGTTTGTGTCACGTTTTGCTCCGCTGTGCCTAGCGGTAGTGAAGACTGTTAGTCCAAAAATATATTTTATCACAACTGACACATTACAAGGTGTGTAGAGGGTAATCATTTTGGTATGTAGCTCCAATGGTTGAGTAAATAATTAGTGCATTAGGAACGCTTTACTGGTAGTAGAGGATTCAAAACTCAGATTTCTGAACATAAAGTTCCTACTAAGTTTTCATGGGTCTCTCAATGTGATTTTGCATGAAGAATACTTCTGCGAAATGACAATATGAGTTGGTGATTGGGATTTCAGAAGAAAGGGTACATTTATGTTACGGAAGCCCGTTATAGGCGGGCAGTGAAAATTTTGTCTGATTGAGAAAAGTTTGAACTGGCGGACGGTATGAAATAAATTGAGTTATATGCACGTGGAAGCTCTACTGGTAGTCATTTCGTGGAAGCTCTACTGGTAGTCATTTCGGCTACAAGATCCGAACAAAGACCTTATGCAGGTACCACGTAAAACAGAAGCACTCAAAGCTTGTTCTGTTTGTTGTTGTTGTTGTAACGGCCAGGGTATGTCAGAATCTAGTCTGGATAAGTAGGAGTTGAGCCTACTACAATATCCAGACCTTAATTGTGCCAGGGTTACGCAAATCTCTCGAGGCAGCTCGAGCTCTTGTTCTGCGATAGGTGGCGATTGGAGTCCAAAAACACCATTCACAGGAAGAGTTCACAAAGGTGTTAACGGACTCTGTGTTAAAGGTGTTTAAAGCCTGTCGGTACGCCGTCCTATCCAGCGGTTCTTGTCTGTATTGCTGTATGGAGTCGCGGTAGTCAAGTACTCCCTCCTGATGTGCCTAGCTTCGAGTAAGCGTATGTTGGGAGCATAGATGTTTCACTGTGTAAGTGATACCCCACGGTCCGAAGAGTGGTGTTCTGGCATGTTTGTAACTTCTTCAACTGCCTCCCGCTAGTCCCGGCGTCCAAATCTGAGTAGCATAGTTTACTACCGACGATCTAACCCCTCCTAGGTCCTCAGGTAATCTTGTTCTGGTCTTTTCATTCGGCTAGCTCCGCCCTAGTGGTTATGCTTTTAACTCACATGGGTCGGAGTTGCATTACAACCGGATACCGAACCCAAAGTACGGCAGAAGTTAGAAGGGACTTGTACACTATTAAGTTGATTGACGTGTCCATCTATACTGAGTTCATAACTCTGAGCGAAAGCCGACTTCGACAGGTACTCACGTAAAACTTATCGAACGATTACAACACCAATGTTCAACGAACTGGCACTTTCGGCATGTTAGTACCACCGTATACAACAAAAGTGTTTTCCTACTTATGCATACGTGCACATACATACACTTCTATGTATAGTGGATGAAGTTGTTTTTATTTTCAATTAGTCTCCACAGACTAAATTAGGAAAGATTATTATACCCTTTATATTAAGTAAACAAAACGACATCAATAAGAACAACTCACGATTTCAACTTTGATAAGCTTACTCGAACATCAAGACCAACGGAGCGCTGATGTGTTGTGTAAAGTTTAACACACGACGCGCCAAGGGCACATATGTATATAGGGTGATCCAAGTAGAGGTACTTTTTTCAATAGCCTTTTTTTTGACAGATCACGCGTGAGTCGTGTCAAGCTTTCATGTTATTTTTGTTTAATATTCTTTGGTATTTCATCATGGAAAGACTGACGCCTGAACAACGTTTACAAATTATTCAACTTTATTGGGAAAATTCACGTTCTGTAAAGAGTGTGTTTCGCGCGCTTCGCTCAACTTAATCCGGCGTACTATTCGCAACACCATCACTCAACTTGAGACCCAGCATTCATTATTGGATAATATTCGACCAAAGAGACCACGTCCAGCACGCAGTGAAGAAAATATAGCCGCCGTAGCTGAGAGTGTATACGAAGACGGTGGAGAGTCGAGAACTTAAATTAAATGCGTACAAAATACAGCTTGTGCAAGAACTGAAGCCGCTCGACCTTCCTAAGCGACATCGCTTCGCTCTATGGATTCTTGAAAAGTTACAAGAGATCCGACATTTTCGGGCCAAATTTTGTTCAGCGATGAGGCCCATTTCGGGCTCAATGGATATGTAAACAAGCAAAATTGCCGCATTTGGGACGAAGAGCAACCTGAAGAGATTCAAGGGCTGCCATTTCATCCAAAAAAAAAAAACCGTTTGGTGTGGTTTGTGGGCCGGTGGAATCATCGGTCCATATTTCTTCAAAAATAATGTCGGTGAGAACGTAACCGTCAATGGCGACTGTTATCGCGCCATGATAACCGCCTATGGGATGCCTGAAATTGAAGCTCATGATCTCCGCGACATTTGGTTTCAACAAGACGGCGCCACTTTCCACACATCGCAACAATCAATGGATTTATTGAGAGAAGACTTGGGTGAGCAGATAATTTCACGTTTTAGACCGGTCGATTGGCACCCAAGATCGTGTGATATCACACCGTTAGACTTTTTCCTGTGGAGATATGAAAAGTCTAAAGGCAATGCGGACAATCCTACTTCGATTCAGGTCTTGGAGCAAAACATCACGCGTGTCATACGCCAGTTATCAGTCAAAATGCTCGAACGAGTCATCGAAAATTGGACTCAACGGATGGACCATGTGAGACGTAGCCGTGGCCAACATTTGAAAGAGATAATCTTCAAAAAATAAATGCCAAAGAATGTTCTTTCAAATGATAATAAACATTTTCCATTAAATTTGATTTTCCTGTTTTTTTTTGTTTAAAAATTTAGGAAACCTCGAAATGGATCACCCGACACATACATACATACTTATAGATGGGCAAATATCGTATATGAAGCTATCACCAGCTGAGCTCACAAAAGACCCACGGACTTTTAAGTGTGCCTTGTAGGTATGTATTTATGTTTGTATGTATGTATGTACATACATATGTACATATATAGCTGGCAGCGGACAAAACAATTACCACAAATAGCTTTTACTATTGGGCGTCGCTGCGACGCTGCGACGTTGCCATTGCCTTTGTAACCTTTTCATGCGCTTCATCAGCCATAAATGTCGTTGCGGAGTTAAAGCTCATAACAGCCCAGCACTTAACCCAGTCAATTTTGCTATCGGTTGTTGAATCTGCTATGAGTAGGTACCTATATTAACTGCTTTTAATAACTTAAATGTCGGGCGTAAGCAGCAACTGCAGTCACAGCGCGTAAATAGTATAAATATTTTTTTCTGTATATATGCACATACGTACAAATGTATATATGTATGCATGTATGTATGTATATGCATTGCTGTGGATTACAGTGTTTATTGTTGTTAGTTTTGTATTTTTCTTTTTTCTCACGCCATCACAAACTAATTTATTTATTATTTTTATATATATGTACATACATATGTATGTACATATATGTATATATATATATATATATATATGTGTGTATAATTTTTTTCAATAGTTTCCTTAGCTGCAAACGCTTAGTAGCCGCTCTGTTTCGCACATACCCACAATTCTTTTCACTTTTATTTAAATTTATTAGAGGGTCAAAATTTTAAACCAGTGACCAGCGCAACACCAATTTCGATTTTATGTATTTTATGCGTTGAAAAACTTGTCAAATCGCTTTACGAAACGAGGTATCAGCGCTCGTCGTCGGCTGTCGGTATACTCGCATACGCTGCCGTTCTATTTATTTATTCCTGTTTTCTACGTTGATACTAGCCGTCAGTTGGCAGCGTGCGCCCCGCTACCTTCTTCCTGCTTTTCGGAGCAACTTGGATATATATGTATGTACATATATGTATGTGCCTTCTGTCTACTAGTTCGCACACACAGAGGTCGTAAGTGATTTGACGGTGTTGCCAGCTGCTTGGCATCGCATTACAATGGATCTTTGGCTATGTTCAGCTGCGTTGTTCAAGCCAACATAACCGCCCAACCAAATAAAGCAAAATTAAAATTATCTTATCAATAACATGCGAAAAATAAATAATATGAATTATTTTCCACTTCGCAGTCGAAATTTTTTTTATCAAATTGTAACTTGCTAGCCAAATGTACATACATACATACATTCATACTTATGTATGTAAGTTTGCGAGTAAAACTCGCCTATCAGCAGCAACAAATAGTAAAATTAAATATTTGATAACATTGTTGGCTGCATTACGAGATGGTAAATATAGTTAAAATAATAATAATAAATATTTTAATTAACTAGTCAATATACTGCCTTAGATTAGATCTACATATGTAGTGTGTATTGTAATATTTTGGGTGGCAACTAAATACTGCCTGAATTGAGAACGAGTAACCAGCTGTGTCTGAATTAACTCATTTTTTCCGCTACACTAGTTGACTCTCGAAAAGCATAAATCAAACTCTGCAAGTCGCTAATTATTCCTGACCTGCTTATTCCCCCGCTATAGCACGAAGCTTGACGTTGTTAAGGTGCTCATTGGAACAGCAATCATGGACTCAATCCGGAGCAAGTCATTAAGTCATTTGTGAACTTAGTGACCGAGAACTAGCGATTGAAGCCAGTGAGCAAGATGAGGATGTGACACGACTTGTTGTTGTTGTTGTAGCGGCTAGCCAACTCCGCCTATGGTCAGGTAGATGCAATCTTAGTCACCGAGGTCGTCTAACGGGAAGCACAGGAAACGTGCTGTTTCGTTGGGTTCGGACCACAGCAGGGGGTATTAGATGTGTCACGTTGAGTGGGCATGCAAAGAGATGGTTAGTGTCGTGCGGCGATTCGTTTTATGCGGGATATGTGTTGGGTATGTCAGGGTCGAGTCTGGATAGGTAGGAGTTGAGCCGTTTACAATATCCGGATCTTAATTGTGCCAGGGTCTCTCGAGGCAACTCGAGCTCTTGTTCTGCAATGGGTGGTAATTGGACTCCGAGAACACCATTCACGGGAAGAGAGTTCACGAAGGTGTTAACGGATTCTCGGTGAATGGTGGACTCTAACATCAACTCGGTTAGATGTTACACGACTCGTGCCCATTGGTTGGTTTGCAGCTTACTCTATACTGCGTAACCACAAAAAAAAAGGAACCCTGGTCTTACTACGGCTTTAGCGGAATTTTTGAATTTACCACAACCAAAAACAATAACAGCAAAACAAAAACAAAAACAACAAAACAAAAACAATTACACTAACCAAAAGTACACAAGATAGGCGTTGAAGCTAAACATGGTAGGGGGAAGTCCCGGAAAACTGCAGCCTCCCCTACACCAGTCGTAGAGCTAGCAAAAAACAAAAAAGAGCAGAGAAGAGGAAATATCTCATTTAAAAAAAACAGAGAACAGATCTTCACTTGCTGTACTGCCTCAGGATGAAATACCTCGTTCACGCTTACCCGAAAGTTACGGAACTAGTGCAAACTGACGCTAGAGGTGATCCCCGGGTAATAATTACTAAAAGGAGCGGGCGTGGAAAGTGTGGATCCTCTATCTATACCAATCATTTGTATCCCTACATGCATCAAGCACACCAAATTTCTTATGTCTTCCGTTAGGAGCAACGACAAATAAACATTCCCCCTGCGGGTTAGGGGTTCAGGAATTTACCCGCGGTAAGGCATGCCTGTCGTAAGAGCCGACTAAAATAGTCCCCGCGACAGTCGGGTCTTTATACCGGAACGACCCGGATTTTTATCCGGCCAAGAACTTTCACTCCCGCAATGTTCAAATAAACATATTAAAACTCCAAAGCATTGATTTCTTAGGTACGGAAGATCTATCTATCCTTGATTGGTATAAATCGAATTAAATATAGTTCTTATATGTCTGTATTTATGTATTGACGAATATTTTAAAAAATACTCACCATTAAATGACCAAATGTGCGATGGTAACGAAGTAGCTGTGTAGACACGACCAATACCGCTCGCTCCGCTCGATGAAGATGCCGCCAGAGCAATACTTTCGACAAAATTTGTGCCCGTCCCGGAAACGTCCTGCAGATCTTCAAAATTCAATGTGTGTGAATGAGGCCCACTCACCATGCCACGACCGCTAGTGCCAACACCACCACCATTCCCGCCGTTCAGCATACGTGAATTATCATGAAACGAACTACTGCTAACCGGTACGCTAACACGAATACTGCCAGTACCCATAACATCACCACCCAGAGGATAATGTTGATGTTGTAGATAGTTGGTTGTACCTGAAGAATGCGTTTGTGTAGATACACCAAATGCATTGTTGCTGGGCGTCGAGCCGACTGCGGGATGTGTATGCGGTCCAGCGGCAATACAAGAGGTGTGTGAGGTGCCATGTTGTTGATTGTGAATATCCGGTACTGAGCTCAAACTGCGTGCTCTTTGTCGGTCGATGCTCGAACTTTGGACGTGATGTTGTACTTGTAAGCTAGGCAATGTACGCAACAAGTTGAAGCCCTGACCGCCATCGGTACCGCTATTTGATGAAACTTGTGCCGCGGCGTCCGTCCCAGTTGAACTGCTGGAAAATGTACGGGAACGTGGGCTTTGGCCGCTAGCTGTCGGTGTACTTGCCTTAGCGCCCATTCGTTGGGTTTAAATTTTGTTTCTCCTGTTTCGAAATATTGGCGTACAGTTAGTGAGTGACGTCCGAAACAGTGTGAAAATGTATTTATACTTGTGCTTTAGCAACTTTTTATTGTGATATCCAAAATGTGTTTTGTGGCGTTTATTGCGATTCGAACAAATACAAAATTATTTCATTTATATTTACTTGTGATTTTAAGCGAAGAAAAGCGACTGTGTTAGCGAGTCATAAGTCTAGCTCTTTGTGTTGTTTACGCGAAACTGAATATGTTTGTTCTGTAACGGATGACTTTGCACGTGAGGATAATGAACTGTTTAGGAGTAGTGGGCACAGGATTCGTAATAGACTGTGTTAGAGGATTACTCAGTTTCCGCTAAAGTGCGAATCGACATATAACAAAGGAATGCGAGTAACCTTTGTGCACGCTAAACCGAGCTGGCGTGGTGTGAGGCTGAAGACGATGTTCGGTTCGCAAGCTTCCTTCCTTGACTCCGTTAAAGCTATTTGCTGGTTTCTTGTGTGTTTTTGTTGATTTCAGCAGAACCAACACAAAATCACAAGCAGTAGCTTTAGCTAGTGATGAAATAACTATGATTTAAATTTTAGTTTTTAACAGCAATTACGCGACAATTTTCATTTTTCACATAATCAACGTAATCTATTTGTTGTTGCTATTTTCATTTTCTTTTTGCCAAAAACGATTTGCCAATTTAATGATTATGACTGCACTCTTATGAGCTATCACTGACACCGCTGTTATGCTATGGACATTCACACCCCCGCTGCTCCACTAGCTGCTGCTGTTGCTGCTCCACACTGCTAGATATTTCGCTAATTTGCTGACCGTCTGTTTTTCTTTTTTTTTTTTTGGTTTTGTTGTTGAATATAGAATTTTTTTCTTTTTCTGTTGATTTTACTTCACGTCTTCGGTAGCTATGTCATTTGTTCCCAAAGTTTTTGTTCTCTTCGTGCGTCTTTTTGTTTTGTTTTTATTTTGCCTGAAAATTTTCAATTTACGAAGAAAACATTTGGTTAATTTACGAATTCTTTGTATTTTTGTAGCAAACTTTGACAGCCAAATACCATATTTTCGTGAAAGACAAAAACGAAGTTGACATTAACGGTGTTGCCAACATGGGCAAAGCAAAATATTTGCGATCGTGGAGGAAGTACGAAATTGTATGAAGGGTGTTGGTTTAAGGAAAATCAAATTAGTTGGAGAATATTTAAAATATGTCATATAATTATTAGTTTAGCTGCAATAGTTATATTTTTCCAATTTCCGTTATATAAAATAAAGCTTTCCAGTTTATAGTAACCAGTTTTGGAACGCACTTATTATTTATTCGCCATTATGAAGTAGAAGGAAAAGGAAGTGTAATAATATTCAAAATGGATTTCCGGTTTTAGCTGCTAGTAAAGGTTTTTTTTTTTTTTTGTTAAAAGAGCGACTGAAATAATTTCCGCTGCAGGTGATGCTAAAACCCCCCTTTTTTTGTTTTTGTTTCAAGGTTACTTCACCACCATTTTGCAGCAAAAGATTTATTTTATCAGCTTATTATTATTTATATCCCATAGGATTCCTATTCATTTCTGTAAATAGTGATTAGAGATATTAGATTCGCACTGCTTAAATGTTTATTGTGTGAATTTTGTATATTTTATCTAGCAGAGGGGAGAAGACAGTGATAAACTTACGTTATTTCTTTTACATTTTTATACAAGATGTTCTAGCAGATTACCATTCTACCTGGCGAAAAGAACCAAAAAAACATGAATAAAAAACGCTGTTGACCTATTTTTTTTGCCTTTTTATTTCCTAAAAAAATTGCTACAACATTAATATCACTAAATTTTAGGATTGATCAAGAGAAAAAAATTTACTTAAATGCTGTCTATTAAAGATAACAACAACAACGCATTGGAAGCAATCTTATATTAGAAGTTTGCTTCCAACAAGTAAGTATAGGAAATTCGGGAATATTAATAGAAGACTTTTCTCATAATTGTTATATGATCGTTGAATAAATTATGTTTGTGTATTAGTAAAAATAAATGTGCATTAAATTTGCGAAATAATTCCAAAAATAAAGGTAAACAAATTGCAAATAAATTTTACGTCGAAAAATTATTATTCAAATACCTATATTAACAAAAGTTGCATTTATGTATGCTATTCCTGTAGTACCAATGCCAGTTCAATATTTTGTCACTACATTACTATATTTGTCAGCGAATTAACGTGTGTTTTTTTTTTAATTCTTGTTAATTACAATTTAAAATTCTCATATTTGTTTGTAGTTCATTTGTAATTTATAATTCATTTCATTTCTTAGTTTGCAAATTATAATGCATGGCTTTTGCTTTGCTTGTATGTATACATATATTACTATTAAGAAGCACGTACTGACGAGTAAACAATTTTAACCATCAGCCTTAATTAAAAATTAAATGAATAAAATTTTTGTTTAGTAATTTAATTAGCTTTAAAATTTGATTTTTGATTATTTGAACTTTACATATACATAAATATGTATTATTGTTTTTATTTTTAATTTTAATTTTATTATAATTAAATTATTATTGTTTGGAAAACGCGATTATTCTGACGCTGCAGCAATTATTGGCTCCACCCTCAATCTGAATCTTTAATATATTTGCTTTTGTTTTTGTTAATGCTACCTTTACATTTAGCATTGGCGGGCCGCGTTATACATACATAAGTTACAGAGTTAAAAACTATAGATAATAAGAATTATAATAATGATAATATCTATTATGTGATATAGTCGGTAAATGTTGTTGTACACCAACGTATTTTTCAAATTGATATAGATTTTGAAATTGAAATATTTCATTTGTTCTCTGATTTTGCCTTTGTTGATTTTGTTGTTTCTGTTCTAGCTGAAAATGTGTATGCTGCCGTTGTTGTACTTTTTGCTGCATACGCATTTGTTGCTGTTGTTGGTTATATAAAAGCATTTTCGGTGTTTGTTAGCATTGTACTTTGCCATATTGCGCCCTGCGTTCCAACACTTCACGATATTCTTTATAATTCATTTGGATTTCATGCGAACGATAACGCGTCAATTTGATTGATTTACGAGTTTCCGGGGTGATAGCTGCACGGTAGCCACCCTTCCTGAGTAGAGAGTCAATTGTTTGGGTTTGATCCCAACCTGTGAGGTGGTGAAAATTATTATTTGGTACAAATATTGTTTTATTAAGAAGCCCGACGACCCACCGCTTACCTTGTTCAGTTGCGACCTGTGGCAAATAAGTAGCAGTCCTTTTATAACCACGTTCATTTAAAAACTCTATACGTATGCCATGTACACCTAAAGTCCAATCGAGATACCCGTGTGCATCTTCAAAATTTTGCAAAATTGAAACAGACACAGTCAATTTGGGTAACTCATCTCTGGCAATGGGCGCAAAACGGGAATCTTTCAAAGCGCTTGTTAGAGCATATTCGCGCAGGCCATTATGCAAATGCATAGCGCTAAAGGTGCCAATACAACCACGTAAACGTTTGTCGCGCCCAGTCTTCCAGGTTACAAACAATGGGCTACAGGGAAAAACAAATATAAAAAAGAATTAAGTAATCATTTCTTTCCAAGTCACACTAGAACACTTACTAAGCATCATTTGTGAATTTGGGCGTGCCAGGACCCTCAACATTGTGAAGCTCACAATCTAGCACCTCGAAACAGAATATGCACATATCCGGCACTGCTACACTATCCATTGGCTTTACACTATAGCCATTTGTGAATCGATACGAGCTGCTGCCCCCACCACCACCACGACGATAGCAATCGCCATCGTCGCCACAATCACCGTTTTGCAGATGATGTGGTCGTAGTCCATTCATTTGTGAAGTGCCTGAGCCACGATAATTGTTGTGGTGCTGATAATTGTTTGACATATTGTACTTTTTATTTCTATACTTTACGCACTACCTTTTAATATTTATAGTTGTCTATATATATGTATGTATGTATGTTTGGTGAACTTACAAATTCAAAATTTGTAAGCTACAATCGTTGCGCTTTGTAACTTCTCTTATTATAATGAGAATGCAAGCCAATGTAGATTGCAAGGTTCTTAAATATATATTTATATAGTATGTATATTAGTTACTATTTATTTACATTTATTGTGGACAGACTCTGCTGATGTCAGGATCTGATTTTTTTATTATTTGTTGCAGGACTAATCGAATATAGACTAATTTATTATATATCGCTAAGATTTCTAGTATTAATGGCAGTGCGTAACTTAATGATGTGAATCTATAAAAGATTTAACCTGTAAAAAAATAGAGAAAATTTTAGTTAGTTTTAAATTTTGAAATTCTGCCCATAAATATCAGTATTCACGCTTTCGCTCAATCATCAGCTGTTGTATCCTACCCTACAAAAGCAGTTACTGTAGCAGTGCAGACCTAGAATTCTAAATAATTTTAATGTTTTTATAATCGTTCTATTAAAATCTGCATCATGCATTTCGTAATATATTGATGTAGACCTGCGGGGGTGCTTGGAAAGCAACAAAGTGCTAAATCAGCAGTTCAGTTGACTGTGCTTTGTCTACGCGTACTCATTTACATATGTACATATACTGCATTACTTGACGCAATGGCCATAACAGCAACAGCAATGATTGTCGTTTAATATCACTTGCAGGCCTTTATGCGGTGGCATATACTTCACGGCTCTTATCTGGTCTAATAGTTACTCAGTATCAATCTGTTGGACGATCAGCATCCATTCTTCGATCTGTGATCCATTCTCGTATTGGTGTAGTGCACCAATCAGTACATTGAACCGATGGTTGGTTTTCATTATTTGAACATAGCACATTAACCTTCTGCTTTACACATAAAATTATCATTTGCTTTCTTCATTTGACATTCTCTTTTCTACAATTGTCAATTCAATTAACTCTCCTAGCACACCCCACAAATTAACACAACAAACACATATACAAACATTCATGTATTCAATACTTCACTTCTCTTCCTCGTTACTTCCATTTTAACATGGACACACATACATTCTTCAGCTTTGACTTCCACAACTGCTTCTTTTGGGCTTTCACACCAGCACATTGAACTTTAGTGAATTTTCCTTGTAAAATATATTTGAAATTTTGAGCACTCCGTTAAAAATTACGAAAAATAAAATATTAGAAAAAGTTTACCAAATACTTTTCTTTATCGTTCGCTCGCAAATCCGCGTCGTTCGCAGCATGAGTGACGAATGACGACAATAAAGTAAATGTCAAATGAAGGACAGAGCTGTTTCTCTGCTGCGCAGGGCTGCATTTGAAAAAACCAATTACTGCTTACGTTGAATCAAATAGTTTCATAGAATATTAGTTGATACGAAACAATGGTTTTATTTTAGACAAAAGTTCTACCGGCAGCAATATACGACAATAGTTTTGTGGGAACGTCAAATTTGTTTAGACAGTCAGCTCGAAGTACTCGTCTTAATTCTCAAGAATAAAATGTAAGCAAAGAGACTTTAAGAACTTAATCATTGCGACCCTTGACTAGACTCCAAGGTCAAGTAAGTTTCGATATTAACATTAGAGATGAGAAGACACCATTCTGCGAGTACTTCTTTAAAATCTTCATAAACTTATAATTTCGAACAAGAATTTGTAATAATCATTAATCTGGATCTTTAATTGGAAAAATGCCACTGGGCAGTTGGTTGATTTACTTCGTAAAATTATGGCTGATATACCCTGTGCCCAAAAGGCAAAATGATCTGGGCGTCAGTGGTTCAAGAATTTACCCGCAATGAGACATACCTGTGGTAGAAGTCGACTAAAATCCAATAGTCCTCTGATCTTTATTCCCCCGGTTTTTTTCCTGCCAAGGCCTGTATATCCCGCACTATTCCCCGACGTTCTATAAGGGGAATATTTTTGCGATTACAACAACAACGACAAACGAAATGGATTGGGCAAGGATATCTAAGAGTAGATCCCTATGGCATTTCCAACAGCGCCCATATAGGAGCGTATCTTTCATGGTGGATTTGTGGTAAGGTAGAGACTAGGTTGACGGATACTAGCGTCCATCGTGGTAGATGAACGTCTTGCCACAATCAGCTTCCTTTACGAACCATTTCCAAATGAGTTGAGTCTGATTGACTTTGCCGGAGCTCGAAATATGTTTGCCTGGAGTACCAGATTCCGGCATAAGAAAACTCATTAAGCTGCATAGCTGCCTCCGGATCGAAAAACTTGTAATCAAATTTTTCTTGTTGTAATAGACGGAAAACAGTCAGCCAACGTTTCACTGCTAGAATTGTACAGAAACCATTAAGTTGCTTTGAGGTGACTATGCCCTCCAGACGCGAACGGAAAAAAGGATTTGTAGGAGAGGAGAACACCATCTTAATATACACCGATAGATCAAAATAGGACTGCAATATAGAGGAGAGGTACTCTCCAAAGATATAAAAATCTCCCTACTGAACTCAGCCAAGCGGCATTGATTGTCAACGATAATATCAAGCAGCTTCTCGTTCTCTCTCTCTCAAACTCGCTAACAGGTCAACTCGACATCTCCTCAATCAGAGCTCCCATCCATAGGAGATTTTCTGGAACGATAAAGCAAAATTATATTTAAACTATATAGCCACATGAAAAGAGCACAAGCCCTTCGGGGAGAGAAAAGTTATGCGAACATTTTATGGAGCTTCACGTACTAGCGACGGCGAACATTGTAACCGATCAGCTCGGAATGGATGTCGTTCATATGAGCGAAAAAACCTCAGTTTAGCAAAATTGAGCAATCGACATATCTTTGAACTCGTTTTTTTGCTCGTCTCGAAAGATTGCCGCCCCTAAGGACTTAAATCTACTTCTAGAGTGCGGGACATTCGCAAAGGAAAAGCTCTGAAGTTCTTCCTGCCCTCAACAACTTCTGCAAAGGTTTTTTCATGATACGCCTGACCTCTTTGCTTGACTGCCTAAATGAAGATATCCCGTAAGAATACCCATCATTTTAGCGAGATAAGGTCTCTTAGCCTTTTTTGTTCCAAGCCGGCCACATTATTTTATTCTCTGATTTTAATATAATATATATACATGGGTTTGTAGTACCGCCCGACTATCGGAGAAAATAAAGATATATGTAAATCACTGAAAGTACTATTTGGCCCAGACTATTAAAAGAATTTTGTATGGGCACCAGGGACTTGCTAATTCCAAGTTTCTTTGAGTACATTACACTTCCGACACTATTTTAGAGGTTTTGACCGATGGGGAGTAGATCCAAGAGGACAATCATGACCTCAGTTGGTATGGTACATATGAGAGCTATCCTCTGCACTCCATGGAGTTTACAAATAGTTAATTCCTTCTCGAGTGTGGCCATCAGGCCACTACTTCGCAGAGAAGTATAGGCCTAACTACCGCAATGTAAAGCCAGCACACTACCTTGAGTGACATGCCCCATTTATGTCCGACGGCTCTTTTGCACGTATAAAGAGTAATAGGTGCTTTTCGCATCCGTTCCCCTCAGTTCTTTTTCCAGTTTAGTTTGCTATCCAAAATGAGTAACAAATATTTTGTAGACTCAGTGATATACAGCCGCGTTCCTGAGAGCACTTTTCTATCCACCTCAAAACGCCTTATATAACATCATACAAAGTTTGGGCTAATTTTCCTATAAACTACAACCGTCAAATCGTCAGCATACGCTATGGCTCTGCACTTCCCCTCCACCGCTATGCCCCGCAGCAATAGCAAGACCCATAGAAGAGGTAAAATACACCACCCTGCCGGGTTCCTCGGCTGACCTGCCTAATCGCCGATATCACCGTGAGCTCAGATCTTACGACCCTGTATGTAAGTAATTGGTGTATAAGCGAAATCACATGAGGGTCAACGTTCATCCGAGTCAGATTTTTTAAATATTTTTATTTTATTTTTATTTTGGGATGATGCCCGTTAAGAGGAAACTCTCATGAGTACTGCTACACCGACATAACAGTATGTACGACTTGCAACCTAACAGCTGCACCTACGTATTAAACACCTCTCTACTCACTACCACTCTCCTGAAAGGAATTGCGTCAGGAAGAAGTCGGTGTCCCCGTGTCTTTTTTCCAACCACCGGCTTAAGCAAGGAATGAGCTCGTGAGTCCATCTGCCCTTCGTAGAGTTATTCCATCGCTCTTGCCAGTCACTTATAGACCGACGCCTTTCTTCGGCTGCGATTTCCCTTCGATTAACGGCCACATTTACAACCGAGAGCCTTAAATATACCCATTTCATTTCTTCAGCGAGAATGTCAATTGGGATTTGACCAGCTAGAACATATGATGTTCAGACCCTACTCTGATATTAATCACTTCTACCAATTTTCTGCTGCTAATTAGTACAGCCTCTGTTTTGTGTGCAGCCATTTTCCTTGTTGAGAGCCAATCTATAATATTTTTTATTGATTCGTTGACCATGTCTTCCACCTCGAGTATATTTTCGCCACTGTGACCACGGCGATATCGTTGGCAAAACCTATTAGCTTGGTTTTATTTGGAAGTTGTAACCTTAATATGCCATCATACATCAAATTCCAAAGGGGCGGGCCAAGCACATATCCTTGGGGGACGTCTACAGAGATCTTGTAGACCTCGGAACCGTCATCGCTTATTGTGAAGTAACTAGTAATTATTTTAATAACATAATTTGGGGCCAAAACGCCACCATTTTCCTTCAATAGCCAAAATACGCTCGAGGATCTTCCTCAGGGTGTCCAACAAACATATGGGGCGATAGGAGGATGGATCATCCGGGTTCTTATTACCTTTGGAGTGAAGCACTAACGTTTGCGCTTGCCATCTTCTAGGGAAAGTACCTTCATTCAAACAGTTTTGGAACGTATCAACGAACATCTCCACTCTCTTCGCAATCGCCAATATCAATGCCCTGTTGAGAGTACCATCTGGATCCGGAGCCTTTTTGTCCAGGATTTTTCTACAGGCAAATTTCACTTCATTCCGAGTAATCATTGGTATATCATCTGTACAATACTGTGTAGCATAGGAGGCTAGATTCTCCGACTTTTGGAGAAATAGTGTGGTAATTATGTTGCGCAACATTAGTGCGCTCGTAATCCTAGGAGTTTTTAAAATTTAACTCTTTTCATTACTACTTTATAAGCAGTACCCCATGAATTTAAGTTCGCTTCATTGCAAATGTCTTTAAAGCTACGCTCTTTACTAAATTTTATTTCATTTTTTAGAAGCTACCTCGTCGTTCGTAGGGCTTCGAGATTTTCTTCGAAGTCCGGTCGTCCTCCGGGCCGCTGCATTTTGTCCGTCTGGCATTGAAGCAACGTGATCTCAGCAGTTTTATACTTTCGTTCCACCTGTAACACTGAGAATCATGCTTTCCTATAGTTCTTCTTGGCATTGATGCATCGCAGGCATTTTTCAAACTTTTCACGAGATGAGAAGCTGATAACTCCGCTGACTGTGATTCGACCTGAGGTTGCAAAGACATCGATGTCTAAGGCATTAACTTTGCATTTTGGGCCAGTTTATTTTTCCGGAGCCTTAATTAAGGTTCTATAGGTATAGTCCATAGATATAGTCCATGTATAATTATTGCTTGGTGATTGCTATGCGTATAACTTTCACTAACGCTTCTTTTAGTTTTTATAACCAGAGAGGCACTTACAAGTCAGAGCAGATATAACTACCACCATATGTAGAGCTGTCTTTTTTCATGTAGACGTGTTGGTTTTTCGCTACTTTAAGCGGAAAAGACATCAGAGTTATTGGTCTGAAGGCCTTTGGAGTCGGCTTAGAATAGACTGTAAGTCCTTCTATTGGAAAACAATCTAGACGCAAAATTGCAAATCGGAGCTAGAGCTCGGCCCAAAATCGCTGCAACGATTACAAAACGGCAATTATATATAAACGAGTGTATATGTACAGTGGCGGACAAAAGTCTACATACACCACGGGTATACAGGTACATCGATATTCTGTGTTGTTATGGCGGTTAGGTACCTTTTTTTTACTTTCTTTTTTTAATTATGTTTTCTAATTTGTTAGTATTGAATTTAGTTGTGGTTTAAACGCATTAGCATCAACAATGTCTCCGCGAAAAGAAATATCCATTGCCGTAAGAAACTTGGTTATTCAGCACAGAAAAGAGCAGAAATCGTATGGTGAAATTTCTAAAATATTAAACTTAAGTCCACCAAGGGTACAGAAAAAAAGGAATCCACCGAAAATAAGCCGCGTTTTGGCAGCCCGAAGGAAGTAACTCGAAGAGACATCAGCTTTATTCTGAAGGAAATAGATGATGATTCTAAAGTTACTGCTCCAAAATTAGCCGAAAACATCGCAAACTCATCAAGAAAGTGTGTCCATCCAAGAATAATTCGAAGAGCTCTGAACGATAACGGCTTCCACAGTAGAACGCCACGTAAAAAGCCTCTTATTCCTGAAAAAAATCACAAATTTCGCTTGGAGTTCGCTAAAACACATTTAGACAAGGGAATGGATTTTTGGCAAAAAGTCTTGTATACAAGCAAATCGAATTTCAATATATTCTGCAACGATGGAAGAGCAAAAGTTTGGAGAAAAGAAAACAGTGCACTTAACGCCAAAAATATAGTACCAACAGTGAAGCATGGTGGTGGCAACGTAATGGTTTGGGGAGCGGTTGCGGCTTATGGAGTTAGAAAGCTTTGTATTGAGGGTAATATAGAGCGGTTCAAATGCAAGTCATTGTTGGAAGCTAGTCTGAATCCTTCGATGAACAATTTGGAGCTTGGCGCAAGCTGGATCTTTCAACAGGATAACGATCCAAGCACACGGTCCATATTGTTAAGGATTGGTTGATTTATCCTGCTCCAAGGCAAGTGCACACACCTCCTCAAAGCCTAGATTTTAATGTTATTGAACATGTCTGGGAGATTTTTGAGCGTAAAATTAGCATTACACAAATAACATCTTATTGAAGCTTGGGATAGTATTACTTCCTAAAAAAATTAAAATTAATGCGAAAGGTGGACCAACAAAATACTAAAAATATCACGTTACCTGATATTAACCAAAGTTTTTGCGCTAAGATAAGTTATGTACAAGTACACAGGGCAGAAAAAGTCTGCGTTCATCTAAGTATAATTTGTTTGCACTATGAAAAATCGAAAACAATAAATTATTCATACTTTTTTTCACATTATTGTATTTAGTTCAATAAAAAGTAACTGTACACAAACTTTGGTATCAATAATTAATATAAATTTAAGATGAGATCACATATAAGCAAAAAGGTCATTCAAACCAAATAGAAAAAGTCTGCGTTCACTTCAAAGAATAATGAAACAAAAAGCTAAAAATTGAAAAATTAATATAAGTCAATAACTTGTTGGATATCTAAGACTATTGATGACTTCTAGAAGACGGTATTTCATTGACCCAACAGGTCTTTAAGCGCACTCCTAAGCATTTCTTTGCTGGTTATAGTACGCTGCCTAATTTTTCTTTCTATTACATCCCATAAGTGCTCAATAGGGTTAAGATCAGAAGATTGCGGGGGTGTATTATTATTACAGTAGTTTAGGAATACTGTACAGCAACCAAAGCTCAACAATTTCTGTTGTGTGCTTCGGGTCGTTGTCCTCTTGGAAAATAAATTGCTCACCGAGTCCCAACATTACTGCACCTTTTTTTTTAATTTGTTTGCAAAACATTAAGATAATCATGCTTGTTCATGATCGACTCAATAAACTGAAATTTTCCTACGCCCGAACTTGCCATGCACCCCCACATCACAGCACCTCCACCAACGTGCTTAACCGTGTGGAAGGAGATTTTGCTTTTCCAGCGCTGATCCGCTTTCCCTCCAAATAATCTTATGGCCTTTTATCTAAAAAAAATGCAAAACTTATTCTCATCTGAAAAAATAACTTTATTCCAAAACTCTGGAGGCTTGTTTAAGGGCTCTCCTTCGCAAAGGCCATTCGCTTGAAATGATTTACTCTCGATATGAAGGGCTTTCTTCGTGCGACTCTGCCATGAAATCCGGTTCTTTTCAGAATTTTTCGCACCATAACTGGTTATAATTTCTTTTCGTACATTAATTCAATGTATTTTGAAAGTTGGCTTGCTGTTTGACGTGGGTTAGACTTCACAAGAATGGTTAGATTGCGCTCTTCTATTTTCGTCAGTTTTCTTAGATGTCCAGAACGTGGCTTAGACTCATAAAATTTTTGTTTGTTTGAATTTGTTTATTACTCTCTGGACAGAGGAGTATTGTCTGCCAATGGTTTTCGAGATTTCCCGATAACTTTTACCATTCTGCCACAAACCAACAATGATTTTCCTTTCGCCAATTTCAATTTCTTTTCGTTTTTGGTCTATAGTCAATAAAAATAATGAGGTTCTCCTTTATTTATCAAGTATGCTTTAGCTTCTTCCTAATCGCAATTACTATCGTGTATCATTTAAAATTAAATTCAACATAAAAAATTTGTTTTTTCAATGCAACAAACCATCGCACACTTTTTCTGCTCAACTTACTTAAGTATCGGTACTCCAATGCCGTTAACTCAGAATTATGCAGCTCAAATTCTACAAAATTTTGCTCAAAATTTCTTCAAATAATTGTCTTCAAAATAACTGAAATTAAAAAAAGTGATTTTTTTGAATGCTTAACTTTTTAGTTGAATACTTTAATACAGTGAGTGAACGCAGTTTTTTTCTGCCATGTGTACTTGTATGTACTGTATGTAGACTTTTGTCAATGTTGGATTTATGTACATATTTTTTGTCATAGCTTTACTATTTCAGGTTAAAAAATTATTTTGTTTTTTTAATGCGGCCTGTAATTGTTTTTTTTTTTTGGTTATAAGTAGTGAGCTGTATTCAAAGGCCTATTTTTGTTAGAAACATTATTTTGTTTTGTTTTTTATGATAAGGGAAAATATTTGAAATAAACCGTATCGTTAAATTTTCCAATAAACTTTTTGGACTTTCAATTCAACGAAAACAGGGGGTGTATGTAGACTTTTGTCCGCCACTGTATGTATAAAAGGATAACGGTTTCATGAATAATAGTTGTATAAATAAAAACGAAAGCACAGCACAAAATAAATTACTCAAATATCAAACTTTGTTCATAAGAGTACCAAGCAAGGACTTCCTACCCTATCCTTAACGACTGCAGCGCAATCGTGCGAATGGTTTTCCCCTAGAAAAATGAATTGAAAATGCATCTGCAATTACTGTGGCGCTTCTTGGTCTAACAATAACTTCGTAGAATCTGACATTGTTTTTGTTTTGTTTCAAACGAAAATGTCCAATTGCAATCTTTGAGTATCATCGCCGCCTATATGGATGTATATGCATATGTATGTATGTATGTGTGTAGTAAATAAATAGTACAAATGTATTGTTTACTTACGTATGTACATACATATGTACGTACGTCTGAATGTTTATTGGTTTTTGTGGATTTAGGACTGCATATCTCTTGTTTTGTGCTGCTTCTTCTTCATCTTTTTCACTGTCATTGTTTTGTAGGCGATTATTTGGAAAACCAATGTTGTTGTTGTTGTTGTTGTTGTTGGTTCATTCTGCTTCAATGCTTGCTATACCGTTCCACGTTATGTTCTCATATCCTATGTTACTTGCTGACGTGTGTGTGTGTGTGTGTATGTGTATTTGCACTGCGACAGGTAATGCGATTGTTCACTCCATTGCATCTCACCTTTGATTCATGTGTCTTGATGAGGTCCTTGAAATTTTCACTGGAATTGCCGTGTGTTACTTATTTTCTTCTTTTTTTTGCCGCTTTGTCTTGCACTCAGTACGATCTACAACGTATTCGTCCTGATCTCAGTCATACATATGAATGCACATTCATACCAGGCATTTTAAAGATCATCCTTGTCCTCGTCTTCTTCGTCCTCTTAGACGTCGTAGTCAATTACTAGCCAACCCGCTGCGTTTTCGAGTGTGTTTATTGTTCGTCATCGTTATGTGATTTTCTACGCCTTACAAACTCGAGTGGTTATTAAGCAAATACTATTGTTTCGCTTGTTTCGCCGCCGCTAACTCTCCAATGCTCGTCGTAGTACAAGTACCATCACTCAGCTGGACATTACGTATCGCACAATGGCAGGACACTTGAAAATGCTCTATGCATGGTGGATTGCCGCTGGAGGTGGACAATACGTTTGGGTGCGTCAAACACTCGAAGCACAGTTGTTGGTCCCATTATTTCTAAGGTGCCGTTTTTGGCAGCATTGCACATTGTCCGAGACGCAGCGTAATCGTGTGGCTGGTTGTGTCGCTTGACTAGCGCGTTGAAGTGTCATTTTTGCCACGCTGTTGCCACGGTGTTGTTGTTAGTGTTGCAGTTAAAGCGCTGCGCAACAACAAGTTGCAAATGCGCATGTATTTGCACATTGCATATTTCGCCGATTCGCTATGGGACATTTGAGTCTGTCGTTGTTGGCGCGTAGATCATTTTGTCTGCTGCCAGGACGTCTACGTTGCACAGCGGTGAACTTATGGCATCTGCAATGGTAATTCGTTTGTAGTTTAAGTCAAGTTTTTCGGTTGATCCGTAGGCGCACATCTGCATTTTTTTTTGTATTTAAAAATCACACCTTTACTTAACGGTATTAGCAAAAACAAGAAGAAGAAAGGGACCACATACAATGTTTATAGTTGTGAGTAATGGGCTGTAGTCATGCTTCTAGGTATGCAGTTACAGTCCTTATCTTGCGTCCACGTCGCGCACCCTAGAAACGTGAGCCACCCTTGTACGACCACCACGTTTGGAGCTTTGAGTCACGGCTAAAAGAGAGGAAGGCTCAGTAAAGCTACTCCGACATATTCGCTTTAAGGGTTCGCTGAAATCTAATTGAAGCGTTTGTTTACCAGATGTGGGACTGCGAGGGGACATCGGTCTTGAAGCGAGCGGCTCGCTATATCGCTATACTCGCCTAGCGAGGTTGCGCGCTAGGTTCGGAACTTGCCACGTAGAAACCAGCTCTAATGAAAAGTTCCACAACGCCTCGGATGAGAAATCTCACTTTTTATGAAGACCACTGCAAACGTATTAAGAACTATGATTTAAGGGCATGTATTTAGAATATCCAGTCGCTTAATTGATAAGGTTCCGCTGTCTTGTTTTCCTCGTAAGACTTAAGTCTGACATCAACGCCGTCAAAGAAGTGCGATGGATGGGATAAGGACGGAGAGGAGTAGGTCCTGTGTTCGTATAGAGGAGCGCAAATTTGGCGTATGATTCGTGGTGGGAGAGAGACTTAATCACCGAGTCTTGATATACACCTCGATGGATGAACGTCTCGCCACAATTTGCATCACAGCGAAGTTCCTCACCATATGTTTGATTTACGCTTGACAACTTTAACACGAGAGAATGGGCAAAGAAGTATCCTCCACACAACTGTCGGAAAATTCAGCCTCCATTAAGAAACATTTCCAAATGGGTTAAGGCTGATCGTGGATAATCGGGGCCCGAAATATGGTGGTCTGTAATCAAGTTTGAACGACTATGTAGTTGCTTGCACCCGACTCTTATTGCGTCAATATAGAGATTATAGCCGACTTTTTTATTTGGGGCCAATTGGAGATACTCAGTGCTGTCATGTCTTCTTCTTCCTCTCCTTCCACGTGCGGGTACTGTACGCAAAACTTTCAAAGCTGGAGTATTCTCATCTAACTGTACAATATAATCTATCCAGCGCAGCTGCTGCCTTCTAAGTCGCTGAACTACGAGGTATGTTCAAAGGAAAAGGTGAAGGTTTTGCTCAATATTTTCTTTGATTACAATGGTGTGGTGCATCATGAGTTCCTGCTAAACGGTCGTACAGTTAATAAGGAATACTACAAGGAAGTTATGCAACGTTTGCGTGAAGCAATACGGCTCAAACGATCGGAATGTGGAAAAACAAATCCTGGATTCTGCATCACGATAATGTACCAGCTCACACGTCAATGCTTATTCGTGGTTTTTTGGGCCAAAAACAAAACCGTAATCATGTCTCTACCACCGTATTCACCAGATTTGGTTCCCTGTGATTTTTTCCCATTCCCAAAACTAAAGAAACCAATGGAAGGGAAGCGTTTTGCCACAATTGATGAAATCAAGTGAGAATCAAAGAAAGAGCTGATGGCCATACCGAAAAGATTGGAAAGCGTCAGCACAAGTGTATTATACCGAGGGGGATTACTTTGGGTACAAAATAGATATTACCTGTGTAAGTCGTTGATTTTCTCGCGGATATGGCGTATGGTGAATGTCTGGCCCACGGTGAAGCTACCAGCTCTATAGGCACACTGAGAAGGTCACGTTGGGCCTTAGTATTTCACACAATGCGCTCAACAGGACCTTTATGCGATACTGAGGAAACTTAACCCACAGTTCCAATCGTCAGGCAGGACTACGACCGATCATATTTCGCAAAGCAGCTGATGCATGCAACTTGCCAGCTCTTCACTGCCATGCTTCACGCGGCCAAGCGAATATGTTTCAGGTTCGCCATCTCCTGTGATCTCTTCATCACCACAATTAAGCAGGCTGGAGAAGTTTTCTCTCCATGCACTCAGCATACTCTAAACATCGGTCACAACATTACCTCCTTGGTTTATACATGAGTACGTTCCGGTATTGAAACCTTCAGTAAGTCGCCGCACTTTTTCATGGAATTTTCGACCACTATCCCTGTCGCAAAACTCATCAAGATCTTCAGGATCGACGAATTTCGGCATCTATAATTTTCTGTGTGCAAATGCCTCTCGCTCCCCTCGTCAAATCTCGGTATCTCTCCCAAACAACGGGCGCTGTTGCAAAAGTGAAAGCGGAGCAGTTAGTTCTTTGTTTGAAGACGACATATATTAGCTGTTACAAGAAAATAGTCCGAGTCGATGTTAGCACCTCGGTGAGTACGCACATCCTAGAGACTTCTTTCATGTATTCAGTCTATCACAACATGGTCGAATTGGTTTCATTGCCATCGATCCGATGACAGTCAAGTAGCTTGATGAATTTTTTATGCTGAGATCTGGTGTTCCATTGCGATATGCTGTTAGTATATGCCCATATAGGGCCCACCCTCTACCGACTTTGTTCCGTCCATCGCATTACTTTGACGGCGGTAATGCCAGCCTTAATTTTTACAAGGATTTCGACCATCTGGGTAAGTATTGTAAGTTCAGCCGGTACGTGGCTATTTGTTCGTCTCATTATGTAGCCTGCACTAGAAGTCACTATATTGTACTCAAGAATTCTTTTCGGTTTTGCTATTTTTTGAGCAATACTAACAGCGCCGACTCATGTAGCGACGCCAACGCATTGGTCTCATCCGCATATAACCACAGAAATTACGTATATATATGTGTACAATGACTGAGCTCCACTATGCTCGCGTAAAGAGCGCCACAAATAGCGATGCGCGTATGACGCTCGCACACAGCGCAACAGTCCAAATGCGCTACGACGACCTTATCACGACCACAACCACATCCGCTCTCATGTGGAGCACGAGCCCCGTCGAGCGCAAGCCGTATGCGTCGCCAACACACAAATACGATGGCGCGCGCGTCTCAGTGTGGTCGAAAGCTCCATGTGATAATGTCGTGTCGTCGTGTTGTGAGCGAATAGAGGCGAAGTGAAAAATTTTGGATTGTGTTTTTCTTCTTCTTCTTTTTAATTAAATTCTATACACAAACTATGCCTATTGTTAAGAATAAACAGCGCGGTGGTGCGTACTGAGAGCAAATATTATTATTAATAACGTGAAACGGGGTTGAGTTGAGCCCAAACTAATGAAATTAACAACGCGATGTTGTGCGAAGTTGTTACAAAAATTTGCATAGAACGCATCGTTGGCGGCGTTGGCGGTGACGGTTGCGGCGTCTTTGTTTTGTCTCTTCGTGCCAATGTGCCAGTAAACATTAATTATTAATAATTCACACAAAACACGCAAAAAACTAGTGAGCAAGTGCAAGTTTAGAATTGAAAAAAATAAAAAAAATTAATAAAAAATGAAAATTATTAATTGCTTGTGTAGGACAAGCGCATGCGACGACGAATCTCAAGCGATATAACGTCAAACAACGCATATCGCTGTGGCCGTGCCAAAGCGTAGACTCCGTACATCACCACGCACCTTCCCCTTGCTATATGGAGAATACTAAATTGCGTTAGCGCAGCTTCCACAGTGCGTAACCGACTCTACAGCTCGCGAAAAGTGAGTGGGGGTTTACAAATACAATACTATTGCCGGTCCTCACTACTAACCGCCAACTCGTCCCGAACGGGGTTGTCCAGCGGGCGAAACCTTCGCTTGAGTGTTTGAGATCTCGCGTCTCCCGGCGTTTTTGACGTCAATATTCCTTTTTTTTTTTTTTTGATTGTGATCTACTTGTATGAACGCATGTTCTTCCATATGTGTCAGTGTGTTGAAAGAGACTATTGGGCTAAATAGTGCTCCGCTACTTATCAGTGCTAGTTAGTGTTGAGAGAAGCGCAATTCGTGTGATTATCAGTTGGTAGCTGGAGTTTTGAATCGTTGTATCGGCTGATTTCGATTACTAATTGCTGCTGGCCGACAGCACAACTTGAGTGCCAGATGTGATAAAAGAAGACTTAAATAGATATTACAACAATAAGAAACACTGCCAACTTACTTACGTAAATACATACATATGTATGTATGTACATAACTACCAGCATTCTTATCGTTGACACCAACAAATCGGCTTCTTCTTCTTGTTCTTGTCGTTGTTGTTGCATACAATAATATTTGTAGGTATGTATAAGCACATACTGCTTCGTTGTCAACTGTATAATTTGTATATATGTATGTATATTTACACATATTCATTATAATTCGCCGATTAAGCATTGTTGTCATATAACAAATATATAAATATACAAACACACCCGTACATACATATATACTCATAGGTATGTATGCCCCACTGTAACATTAAGAACCAATCCAAGAAAAAAACCGAGTTGTAGAATCAAACATTTTCCACTGATTTGTGACCGACAGTTCATCCAGTAGAGCCATTGATAACTATCGATAATCGATTATTTTGACAATCAGCTGTTCAAACTCATCTTCTCATAACAAAATAAATTTCGCTGCATTGTATGGAAAAAACTGTGATTGCTTTGGTAAGAGGCATTTCAAAACACAAATTAAAAGTCAGAAGAGCATGTCTTTAATACATAAGACTGTGATAAGGATAGTGAAAATGTAGCTGAGGTAGAGAGAGAACTACGATTTGACGAAGATCAGGGAAATACAAAAAGTGTTTTGTATGTTTTAAGTGAAACGAAATTGTTGACAGAACAACCAGTGAAGTTGACCATTAAAAATAGACCATCAAGACAACGTTTTGAAGAGTTGCCGAAAATTGTACACCTCGAATATTTGGATTTGCCAGTGCGACACCGATTTGGACTAGTGAGACGGAGTTGAAGAAGCTACAAGCATGTCAGAACATCGTCCTAAGGATCGTGATAAAAAACCTTCTGGTGTCACCGGCTAAGTGATGCAGTTAATGAAAGCTATATGCTCCTAGTTAAAGAGCATAATGTTATACTGTGTATGCTACACTTACTTGAAGTTTAAGGGGGTATTCTAGTCTAGAATTTTGGAAAATTCGATTTTGTTTTTCTTTTGTTCGCATATTTTTAAAGTTTAACTATTTAAAAATATGTCTGTAAGAGGATTTTTCAAAATTCAAATTATTTTCGGAGATATAAGTATTTTTCTGACGCGGCATCCATATCGGCTCGGTCTTTACGCGGAACTTTAAACGCGTTTTTCTCGAAACTACTTTTTTCGATGCATTCAACACAATGTCTCAAGTTCTAATCAGCCGATTTACTTGAAATTTGACACAAATATTCTTTAAATATCTGTCTATTGCATGAACCAACAAAAATGAATATTTAAAATTTGTTATATTTAAAAAAAAATTCGACAAAGTTAAAAAATTAGTGAAAAAATCGACCATTCTTTTTGAACAGCCGCCATCTTATGAAAAAATGGGTTTTTCCAGTCTTGCAGGTTCATGAGATAGCGACATTCGTACTTATTAAGAATCCATCATTGTTTTATTTTTCAGATGACCACAAGGGTAGAAATCATGGCGACGAGGACACGTCCTTTTTTCCTCTCTACTTCAAGGACTCATAACTCCATGAAAAAATTTTATTTATTTTTTTTTAAATTAATTTTATGTATTCTTGAAATATAAATAAACAAGTGATAAACAAATGGATAGTAAAAATTTCAAATGCTTTTTTTATCAATTGCTAAAAAAACGCTCGAAATTCAGGCCTCTAGACTAGAATACCTCCTTAACCTGCACTAGACATCCGCGACCCCATACAGCAATGTAGACAGAACGGCGTACCGATTGGTTTAAAGCGCCATTCGCCGAGAGTCCGTTAACACCTTTGTAAATTATCTTCCTATGAATGACGTTCTTGGAGTCCTTGAGAGACCCGAGTAACACTGCTACACAAAGTCTGGATATTGCAGTCGACTTAATTCCTACATATCCAGTTTCAACTATGGCATACCCGACGTATTTACTGCATGCAATAAGTTCACGTACGATACTAGCCACCTCTTTGAATGCCTTCTAAACCCGATTCATCTAACGCCTCTCTTCCTCTGGGCGGGACCCGTTGAAACAGCAGGTTTCCTGGGCCTCCCTTTAGACACCCTCGATGACTTGTACTAGTTATGCCTGCCCCTAGGCGAGGTTTAGCAAGCCGCTACAACAACAAAAACAACATTTACCGGTATGAAAATTGCCACCGTCGGTGGCAACACCCTGTAAGATTGCACAGTTCAATGCTTTGCTTTGTTATTGAGTTAGAACTCACCACTGTCGTCAATAGGTACATACATATGTAGATTTAGTACTGAGCTAGTTTCAAACTAGTCAGATTTACTGTAGGGTGTATACATACATATATTCGTTGGCGTACATATATGGAAATTCGTGTGAGTAAGCGCTTTTGCATGCAATAAATATAATAGTATGGAAAAAAACAACAACAACAACAGAAGCAACTAAAAGTACAATCAAAAAAAGCTATCAAACGCAAAATAGCAGCGGCAACAACAAGAACAAGAACAACCACAACATACGGCCGTAGAGCGGCCAAAGCTGTGAACTACCCTGCAAATAAGGCGAGTACTCCATGCACGCGTGAAATATAGTATAATCAACGCGGACAATAGAGTACACCAAGACCACAATCCATACAAAAAATATGGTCCAATTAACATTGTGATGCCCTAGGGCTGGACTATATAATCCATCTCTGAATAACACCCGAGTACTCCATAAAGTACCTAGAAGGGATGATATTTTGGAGTATATGCGAAAAATTACATTCGAACATACTCTTTAGTTTCGAATAGCATTTTCTATGGTGAAAGTTGGTAAAATATAATATTTTTTATATAAATTTATATTAATATTAATAGATTATTGTTAATAAATATATAATATCTATTACTTTGCTTATTTGTTCTACGTATTTTCATTGAATTAATAATAAATCTGCACGTCTTTTGCGTACCAGCAGAGCTCAACAGCGAAACGAAACTGACTCAGTTCCATTTCCATACTTTTTCTGTATACGAGTATAGAACGCAATTGCGCAATTGTAACTTCGTGTAGCGCTTGCGATCGGTATAACACGAAGAATGGTCGTGAAAAACTTGAGTTGGTCCAAAATTTGCCACAGAGGAGTATATTTATAGGTACTCCAATGGACCATATGGTCCATAAATATTTGCAGGGTAGCATAAAAGTATATACAAACATACTATATGCATACATACATGCATACATACATCCACATAAATGTATGCACAAAACTATGAGTATGTATGTATATGTATGTGTTTGCGGTAGCAGTCGTTGAAATATTTATTTATTCTGCGTCGCGTAGTTTTTTATAGTGCGGCGCTTGCTGTTGTTGCTGCTGTTGTTGTTGCAATTGCTACTGTTGTAATTGATGTACCGTGAATTGTTGTTGCTTTATATGCATATGTAAATGTGCACTCACAATGCTTATTATACAAGTTGTAATTACATATGTACATATATATGTATGTATGTTCACCATGTTTTGTTTTTGTTTTTGCTTGATTTGTATATTTGTTGTATACTCATTTGCTTTAAAAATAGATTTCCGAGTATTTTGTTGTCCTGAGGCGCAGCCAAGTAAATTGAAGAAAATGAATAAAAAACAAAAAGAAAAATACATATTGAAAAGAAGCAGTACTAAGGCAAGGTCAAGCTCGCGTGAGACCGAGCGTTCAATTTCTGGCAACGAATTTCAAATTATCGTCTAAAGATCCGTCGCATGAAGGCCAGAAGCTCCATGAACGCCCGAAGGGAAACCAAGTGTGCCACCTGACGAAGCTCGTGGGTTCGTTTTCCCACGAAAGCAACATCGTAGTAAAGAGCCAAGAGGCCTAAGTTTGGTGGTCACAAGCAAGCAGCCGCATCCACGTCCACTCATCTTCCTATTCCTAAATATATGTTTTTTTGTAAAAGTGGTCACCCCAAAGGTCGTAATGTCAATGCATCCGAGTGTGTTTCTAACATATAAATAAAGAGCATCTCACATGGAAGAAGATGATTAGCGGAGGGCCGCTATATGTGTATAAAAAGCATCCACAGCCTTCAACGGAAAGTTAGATAAGTAAGATTAAGTAATCGCTTCGTATCTTTAGACAATAGCCAATCTAACTCCATAAAAGTTGGTGTCACATTAATAAGCACTCACCGGTAAGGCCACACTTAGGTTCTGCCAGATTAGATATGTATATAGAAAAAATAATTTTGGAAAAGATCGAATTCTGACCAATCTAATGTTCGACATTGTATGTAGAACAAAGCTTTCTAATTGCATTCGCCACTCGGCAGGCAACACCAAAGCCTCTCCGAGAGTATGCCTGACATGAAATAAAGTGCTCCTCCGCACAAAAATCCATTAATCCTTCTCTGTCTGCTTGAAAAAAAAAACTCTAATCTCTCCATTTCTTGGCCTTGGAGAGTAAACTTGCATGGTAATCGATGCGGATACCAAGAATTTTGGTCTTCGACTTTTTCTAGTGTCGGGGGTTTCAATTGGTTATTTCGTTATTCGTGATGCTTCTTGTTTTGTGGCCTGATTTCATCAACGAACTCATTTGATTCCATCATACGTTTCGTTATGAAGAAGCCGCACTTGTCAGGAAATCTACTTAGGGTCTCCGATCCAGACTCGAGTTTTTATATGAAGCCCTTACCACGTGTTGTAAATGCTGGTGTGCATAAGCAAATCTGTTCGTAAGATATTCAAGAACTCCAGAACTGCTCGTGAGAGGCGACACAAATCCAATAGTTACAACAAATAATCGGGGCTTTATACCGAAACGATCCGGATTTTTCCAGCACTGGACTTTCACTACCACAGTGTACTGCAAAAACCAAAACAACGATAACATGCCAATACAATTACTCCTTTCCTTAGCAGATTAGCACACTGATATCGCTTGATTACTTCGTCATATCTACATAAAGGATGATCCAAGTTGAGGTACTTTTTACAATAGCTTATTTTTTTTGAGAGATCACGCGTGAGTAGTGTCAAGCTGTGATGTTATTTTTGTTCAGTATTATTTGGCATTTCATCATGGAAAAACTTACGCCTGAACAACATTTACAAATCATTCAACTTAATTACGGAAATTCATATTCTGTAAATAATGCGTTTCGCGCGCTTCGCTCAACTTATGGTCAACATACTCGGCCTACTGAGCGTACTATTCGCAGCATATGCATCAAGATGGATGATCTTGAGTCCCAGCATTCATTATTGGAAGAAAATGTAGCGGCCGTAGCTGAGAGAGTACACGAAGACAGTGGAGAGTCGATGTGGAGAGTCGATTCGGCGCCGTTCGCAGCAACTGGAAAGCGTACAAAATACAGCTAGAACTGAGGCCGCTCGATCTTCCCAAGTGACAACGCTTTGCTCTATGGGATTTTGAAAAGTTCCAAGAAGATCCGAATCGACGTTTTCGAGCCAAATTTCGTTCGATCCTCCCAAGTGACATTGCTTCGCTCTATGGGCTCTTGAAGAGTTCCAAGAAGATCCGACTCGACGTTTTCGAGCCAATTTTTGTTTAGCGATTAGGTCTATTTCTGACTCAATGGTATGTAAACAAGCGAAATTGCCGCAATTGGGACGAAGAGCAACCTGAAGAGATTCAAGAGCTGACATTTCATACAGAAAAAACAACGGTTTGGTGTGGTTTGTGGGCCGGTGGAAAAATGATGCCGGTGAGAACGTAAACGTCAAAGCGACCGTTATCCCGTCATATTAACCGACTATTTGATGTCTTAAATTGAAGTTCGTGATCTCCGCTACATATGGTTTCAACAAGACGGCGCCAATCCTTACACATCACATCGCTTCAATCAATGGATTTATTGAGAGAACACATTGGAGAGTAGATAATTTCACGTTTTGGGCCGGTCGATTGGCCACCAAGATCGTGTGATATCACGCCGTTAGACTTTTTCGTGTGTGGATATGTAAAGTCTAAAGTCTATGCGGACAATCCCGCTGCGATTCAGGCATTGGAGCAAAACATAACGCGTGTCTTTCGCCAGTTACCAGTCGAAATGCTCGAACGAGTCATCGAAAATTGGACTCGACGAATGGACCATCTGAGATGTAGCCGCGGCCAACATTTGAAAGAGATAATCTTCAAAAAATAAATGCCAAAGAATGTTCTTTCGAATGATAATAAACATTCCCCATTAAATTTGAATTTTCTGTGTTTTTTCTTCTTCGAAGAAGTAGGAAACCTCGAAATGGATCACCTGTTATTATTAGGCGACAAAATGTTTGAGAACTTAGACGAAAATTTCATCGCACAGGCTTGAGACTGAGGTGTCAAACGAGCCAATATTATGCATCATATAGTTTTCATTTATATAGGCTACAATAGATCGGCTACTTTCTAAGGTCTAAGTTCTTAATATGGAAGATTATAAAAATTGAATATTTTCAAGCTAGAAAAGAGAGCATTGACAGATGAAACCTCGTGTTACGTCATGCTTTCCTTCATGATTTTCCTCATTTTGGTGGCTGTAGAATTGACATTTTTACTTGAAACAGTCGAGAAAGGCGGTATTGAAGTAAGTCATGTTCAATATCCCAAGATTGCCGATGGGTCTTTCAATTCCACTGCTCGTTTTCGCTACATTTGATACTAATCGTTTTTTACCGTTTTGCGAACAAACTTCATATAACCTGCCGCAAAAACTTACACTCACACAACACAAACTTTGCGCTACTGAACACTGTTGGACCTGCGATCCTACAGCCAACTTGCCGTCATCACACTTTGCTTGTGGGGGGATACGAGCGCATACACATGCACACACAAACATATAGTGTTATAGTGTAGTAGTCAGTATAGTTTGCGGTAGGCGCGCAGCAGACAAATGTCAAGAATGCGAAACGCGTTGAATGTTGTTGAACGCAAGATTTGCCAGCGTTGGACGGCGAGCACACCCGTTTTCATACAACCTTACATACACCATACTTACATACATATATACATACGTATATATGCATGTTTACAAGTGTATACAGTGGGACAAACATATCTAAAAACATGTACTTATAAATATGGTGGCACTAGCTAACAAATGTTTTCAAAGGCACACCTACACGCGCGCATGCATACATATGTATGTATGTCTAAAAGTATGTGCACATGCATATGTACATATGTATGTATGTACATATGTATTTTGCAATCAAACAAAGCGTCTGTTTTGTTTTGTACTGTCTGGCCAACAAGTTGAGCCGGCCGGCCGGTCTTTCGATCTACTTACAATTGCAATGACATATACATACAAACAAACAAACACACAAGCATACCACAATATTTATAGATTTTCACAAATCCAAACATACATACATATGTACATACATTTAATTTTTATTCGTCGTCTGTCTGTCAAATGAATATGCTGGGTTTTTTTTACATTGTTGTTGTTGTTGTTGTTGTTGTTAAATTTTTTAGATTGGTGTTGGAACCGAACACTTAACAAGATCATTTGAAACTTTTTATATTTTGTAATTTATAAGCAAATTTTTAGACGAGAATTTTTCCATACACATGACTACATGACGACATGACTACAAGTGTATAACATATGTACATACATACGTATGCATGTATTTGCTGGAGGATTGTGCAATTAATGTAGTGTAGAATTGCATAAAAGTATTTTTATGTGAGTTTGATTAAACCCGCCTGAAATGACTACATACATATGTCAGCGGGAGTTCCAAGTACGCACTACGAGTATATTCCGAGCTGAGCAGATTCGTGGAGAGCTTGAAATGCCAATCCCCAGTACATCTTCTCCTTTACAGAGCGCTCGCAGAGATAAAAGGATTGCGTGAAGACAAGAAAATCTCTTGGCTTTCTGTAGTGTTTGTAGGTTTTCTACGCCGTACTTTCCTTGCGTTCGTAGATGAGGGGCAAGTACATATCCTGGTTGCGAAAAGCTAGTATTCTGATTTAGTATTTAGACCTCGGAGAATCTCGAGATACGTGAGTTTCGTCTTTCACAGCATTCTAGTTTTGGCTTTGGAATTTTCGATTTGAGAACTTAAGACATTTTTGGCCGAGCTCCTTTTCTAATTTTTGATGTTTCACAATTTTTTTAAAGCCTCCTCCCAATGGCCGATTAGTTTTTATGAGGAGATTTTATTTAATATTAAAAAAAATACTCAGAATCCTTGAGATTCTCTGCCAAGAGGCGAAGAACCTTTCATTACAATTTTGGACCGCTAAGACTCAACCCACCGCAGAGTAGCCCCCGTAACGGTCGTGTTGTCACTCTACTGCAACAAATGCCATATGTATCAAGTAGCCATTGAAGTAAACATTTCGACTGGTTTCATTCCATTTGAGTAGATTTCTTTGTGTGTGTGGCTGTTCCAACATTTGAACCAAAGATACTACGTTCATTGCCTAGCTGCACGGAATCCCGAGCTGGCGGAAGGTGGTTCCTTGTCCACCATATACATACATATATATTTGGCGCTTTATAACTGTTGAAGCGATTTTTGGCCGAGCTCCTCCTCCAATTTCTGGGTTTTCGTCTAGATATTTTTTTACCAACAAATGGAGGGACCTACAGTTTCTTCTAAGCCGCCTCCGAACGACCGATGGATTGTTATGAGGAGCTTTTATTTCATGTTAGAAAAACACTCGGAGGGCTTGACATTCCCTTGAGCCTTGTCCACCATAACAAAGACAAAAAACTGTAGAAAAGGAGCATAAAACTTCTGTACGTTTGGGTCAATGTTTGGTGGAAACTATGGCGGGGAGTCTAGAACTAAAGTCTTTAGGTTTTCAGATTATTGTAATTTTTTCAGGCGTAGGTTGTTGATTTTAACCAAGCGACAGACTCTCTGCTGCGAAGGATAGTTTCTGTGGGACAGACCAATATGCAGATACCCAAAAGGTTATTATAACCTATGTAGCCTGGGGAATCGCCGGAAGCGTAATAGTGGTAAGTTTACGCTGACTTAGCACTTCCAAGGTGGAATCCGGATAATTAGGAAAGCACGCGTTGACGAGTACTAGTTTCCTAGCCATTGCCCAATGTTATTTTCGCAGTGTGAGCTGGAATTTCTCTACTGTCGAACTATTCTGGAGTAGGAGGAGATGGTATCTTTATGAATGCATTTTCATGAGGTTGAGACTGAAAACTCCCGGATCGCAACCATTTATCAACACGGCAGAGTTAATAGGCATTCAAGAAGCCACTTTCATGTCAAAGCCCAATGAACAGGTCTGAAATGTCTATGTGGGATTTTCTTAGGATCAGGCACAACGACCTGACCTCTATTGCTGACTTTGCCCTGAAAATCACTTTGACTTCATGGCTAGGCAGTCAGAGAAGAAATATTTGCTCAAGTGGATCAGCAACTTGTTGAAAAGTTTAGTTAAAGGTTCATTCAGCACAGGGAACAGAGTGCTCTAACACAAACTGATCACCAAACTGACTCTCCTACCTAAAGCCGTTGTAATAGATGTCACAGCGAGGACCCTCCTCCCTTGTTACTCCAATCGGTTGTTTTCCCTTATGAGGATAATGTTCAAGCTTATCTCTATGATCCGAAGCAATTTTCATCTTTATATGGGAGTATTTTTACTCTGAAATCAGGTAAACGCCGTAGTAGATCCTCTGTCTTCACCTCTCTCTCTGTCTTCACCCAAAGGCTCCACACGCATGAGTTAGTGCATCACGCACTCTTTGTCTAGAGTGCGCAAAGCGGTACTGAATTACCATAAGATATTCTGACTTTTGAATCAGCTGTAATCGCTGTCTCGGTACTCGATCAACTATGAAGAATATGGGAAGGTACTATCAGCCAGAGGGCATCATAATATAAACTAAATCCGAGTTATAGTTCATTTTGTTAAAAAAGAATTCTTCTAAAAGGGCCACCTCCATAACAGGTCAATTTGAAAGTCCCCGGCTTGACGCATAGGTGGCGCTACTAGTATTAAACTCATATGACTTTTAGTTAGTTCAAACCTTCAAAAGACGCGTGTAAAAATTTGGCAGCTGTCGGATCATTAGTTTGTGAATTGTCTGAATGAATATAGCATTTTGAGTAAAGCAACTTATGTTATTGTGAAAAAAATGGATAAAAAGGAATTTCGCGTGTTGATAAAATATTGCTTTTCGAAGGGGAAAAATACAGTTGAAGCAAAAACTTGGCTTGATGACGAGTTTCCGGACACTGACCTAGGAAAATCAACCAAGTTTAGACGTGGGGAAAGAGCACCGAATACAGTGGAAGAACGCGTTGGGCACCCAAAAGAGGTTATTATCGACAAAAACATTAAAAGAAATCCTTAAAATTATTTCGAATGACCTTAAATTGAAATTGAATGAAATAGCAGGCACTCTAAACATATAAACTGAATGTGTACCTCATATCATTGACGAATATTTGGGTATGAGAAAGCTCTGTGCAAAGTGGATGCCGCGTGAGCTCACTTTTGACCAAAAACAACGACGAGTTGATTCGGAGCAGTGTTTGGGGATATTCCAGCGTAATAAACCCGAGTTTTTGCATCGATATGGGACAATGGATGAAGCATGGCTCGATCATTTCACTACCAAGTCCAGTCGACAGTCTTCCGAGTGGACTGCACATGATGAACCTGCTCCAAAGCGTGGAAAAACGCCACAGTCGGCTGGCAAGGTTATGGCATCTGTATTTTTGGACGAGAATGAAATAATTTTCATTAACTACCTAAAAAAAGGAAAAGCTGTCATCATACAGTGGTGTTTTTGGACCGTTTGAAGGACGAAATCGCCGAAAAACGACTGCATTTGAAGAAAAAGGAAGCGCTGTTTCATCAAGACAATGCACCGTATCACAAGTCAATGCAATTCATGACAAAAATTCATGAATTGGGCTTCGAATTGCTTTCACATTCACAATATTCTCCAGATGTGACTTTCAGCGACTATTCCCTGTTCTCAGATCCCAAAAGAATGCTCGCTGGGAAGCAATTCTCGCCGAATGAAGAGATGATCGCCGAAAGTGAGGCCTATTTTGATGCAAAGGACAAATCGTACTACAAAGATGGTATCGAAAAGTTGGAGGGTTGCTATAATCAGTGTATCACTTTTGAAGGGAACTATGAATTGATTTAAAAAAAAATGAATTTTGCCAAAGAAAATGTGTTTTACTATGGTAGGCCGGGGGCTTTTCAATTGAACTGTTATGTCTTGGGTGCTGATTGTAATGCAAAGAGACCTATTTCGAAAACTTATTTCTTTCAATAATTTATATCCTACCGTGACAAACATATGTACATATATATTCATATATATGCAACATCTGTACCTATTTTCCTATATAATTAATTGCTCTGAACTAAAAATAGACTCAGCGTGTTTAAACAACATTTGTAAATAATTTAATAAATACAAAAAAACAACAAGAACTTTTCAAATAGATTACAAAAGTCGCCATCAGTTGACCCGGTTACTTACAGCTTGCACTTGGAAACAATAGCAAACTATTACAATGAATGCATTTAGTAAAGCTGAGTGAAAATTATAAAATAGTGTAATACAAAAATATATATATATATATGTATATATGTATGTATATAAATAAATAAAATAATTGATAATAAGAACAACTATTATTCAACTAGTTGCTGTATGGAGGCGCCTGCGAGCCGCCTCAATCAATTATAAGCCACAAATACTTATTAATACACACATACATATGTACATACATAATTACATATGAGTATATGTATGTATATTTACATATATGTAGGCGCGAGTAGAGTATTGTATAAATTTATTTATTTATTTATTATATTTCTTTGTACTCGCGCAATAGCCAAATCATACAAATGTACATATTTAGATTACATTTACCGTATAATACGGCATACTTACATACATACATATTACACGTACATGTGCGAGCCTACACAAAATCATGTGCAAAAGTTCTTCATATTCGTATATAATATATATACATATGTATGTATTTATGTATAAGTACATAAATACCCACCTTCCTGAACCCGAACTCTTCTATTGGAAAAATGTACGTGAACTACTAACTACTACTGTATACAGTATGTATGTTGTATGTTTATATGTAAATAAATAAATTTTTAAGTATTTTTGCAGACAAGGCAAGATTTCAATGGGTCCTTCATTAGGTGCAGCATTCGTAAAATATGAAATCTGTTGGAACATATTAATGAAATAAGTCAGATTTGGTGGATCATTATGTTGAATTTATGCTGTGAGTCCTGCAAACTAATGCTCACTCCGCGGCTAATGTGCAAATGACTATAAATCTTTCGCAAAACCTTTTTCTGGAAAACTTCTAACGTCAGTCAACTCATCAGATGTTGTTATTGTCCAGGCCCACCGCACTACATACAGGACGGAAATGCTGAGCGACTTGTAGAGTTTGGTCTTTGTTCGGCGAGAGAGGACATTACTTTTCAAATGCTTACTCAGTACAAAGTGGAATCTCTTCTCTTCTCTCTCTCTCTCTCTCTCTCTCTCTCTCTTGGCAAGAGTGTTTCTGCGCTGAATTTCAGGGCTGACATTGTTGTTGGTGAAAATGCTGGTTCTAAAATAGACGAAATTAGTTAAGATTTCAAAGTTATGACTGCCAACAATGACGTGGGCGCCGACTCTCGCAAGTGCCGACTTTTTGTTTGACGACAGAATATATGTCGTTTAATCCCTCATTCACTATCAGACCCATTTGCATTGCTTATTTGTCCATCTGGGAGAAAACAGATCTAACGGAGAGAAAAAGAGGCTCGGAGAGGTTCTTCCCAATTCCGACTGTGCTATTGATATTATACAGCAACAGATCACATAGCCGTATGTATTTTACGGTATTACCAAATTCAGACATAGCGGCGTAGATGTAGCTTCTTTTCCAGGTATCGAAAGCCATTTTTAAAATCTACGAAAAAGTGGTGTGTGCCGATTCTTCCCTCACTGGTCTTTCCCAGTATTTGACGCAAGGTGAATATCTGGTTTATGGTTGATCTACCAGATCTAAATCCATGCTGTTAGAGTCCGGTTACACAGGCGATGAGCTTTAGTCTTTCACACAATATTTTAGATATGACCTTATATTCCAGAGTTATTCTTCCCTTACGCCCTGCCGCTTTGTTATTTTTCAAGCGGCCAAACGTTCTTTGAACTTCGTCATAGACGAGTGATGAAACGTCTATAACATCATGGATCATCGATTGGAGGATCAGATTCGCCATCTCCTGTTATTTCATCATCACTGCAATGAAGCAGGCTGACGAAGTATTCCCTCCATGAACTCAATATGGAGAAACAGAGAAGGCCTCACTCAAGCCTTCCTCTCTGCATTTCCTTCACGTGTTACGTGAACATTTGTTAAGGTTCAGTGAAGTGCCGCAGAGTAAAGGGTTTAATACGACCTTCTCTGCTATCTTTCGAGCTCTCATTCCCCGGTTAGTTTAGATTAATGTCATTATTTTATCGTTGTTGTTGTTGTTGTATGGCCTAGGTGATTAGGAGCAGGCAAAACTAGTCGTCGAGTTCAACAAACAGGATTTCTGGGATATTTCTTCGTGTTTGGATCAGAGGATGCGTTAGAAGAGTAGGTTTTAGTGGTTATGCAAATAATTGGTTAGTATCCTGAGCAAACTCCCAGCATGTAAGATATGCCATGTGTATCGTGTGTCGGGTTTGTATAAGTGTAAGTTGAGTCAAGTTGAGTCAAGACCTTAGTTCTGTTAACATTACTCCGGTCTGACAGGGCTGCTCGTACTCTTCTTATGCTTTACGAAATGGTCGGATTCCAATGACGTTATTCATTGAAGGTAAATTGTTGAAGTTATTGACAGACTCTCTGTTCGAGGCTTTAAAGGCTGTCGGTAGCACATTGTATCTAGCGGTTCTCTTACATATTGCTGAATGGCGTATGCAACATATAGTCGAATAATTTCTTTCTTACGTGCCTGATGGGAAGGAAGTAGAGCCACCGCCAAAAAAAAAAAGAGCAAAGAAGTAGAGAGTTGGGATATTGTACTTTTTTCTAAATATATCTAAAACTTTCATTGAAATTTCCTCCAAAGTGCTGTCCTGACATCGCACACAAAGAATTTGTCTGTTAAATCTGTTAAATATATAGCTTTAACCTTAAAAGACATAAAGGAATGCTGATTTGACAGTTGACAGCTGACAGCTGACAGCACAATCCATTAGAAAGAAGAAGAAAACGGTAAAAATATGAAAATATCTTTTCACACCCGCTATAACTTAGAAATGTCTATAAATATTACATACTTATTTATGTACATATATATTTATGTGCATACATACAAACGCATTTGTGCAATAATAAATGCTAAGAGGAAAAAAAATAATGAAAACTAAATTTCAATTGTCTTCCTATGGCATGGCTCAAATGACAGGTGTATTGAAAAGTCGCCGGTCTGGCACATAGATGGCGCTACTAGAATTAATTAATTAATGATTTTTAGTTAGCCCTAACCTTCAAAAGACGCGTGTATAAACTTGACAGCTATCGGATCATTAGGTTGTGAATTGTGGCATTTTGAGTGAAGCAACTTTTGTTATTTTGAAAAAAAAATGGATAAAAAGGAATTTCGCGTGTTGAAAATAAAGCTTTTTGAAGGGGCAAAATACAGTAAATCAAAAGCTTGGCTTGATGACAACACAGGAAAATCAACCATCAAGGATTGGTATGCCAAGTTTAGACATGGTGAAATGAGCACCGAAGACGGTGAACGCAATGAATGCCAAAACGTGGTTGTTACCGATGAAAACATAAAAAAAAAATCAACAAAATGATTTTCAATGAACATGTGCAGCATATAATTCACGAATATTTGGGTTTGAGAAAGCTCTGTGAAATGTGGGTGCCGCGCGTGCTCACTTTTGACCAAAAACAACGACTAGTTGATGATTTGGAACAGTTTTTGGCGAAGTTAAAGCGAAATAAATCCGAGTTTTTGCATTGATATGTGACAATGGATGAAACATGGCTCCATCATTACACTCTGAAGTCCCATCGACTGCAATTCCAGTGACCTGCACACGATGAACCCGCTCCAAGGCATGCGAAAATGCTACAGTCGGCTAGCAAGTTTTCGGCGTCTGTATTTTGGGATGCACATGGAATAATTTTGAACGACTAACTTCAAAAAGGAAAAACCGTCATCAGCGACTATTACATCGTGTTATTGGACCGTTTGAAGGGCGAAATCGCAAAAAAAAACAGCTGAATTTGACGAAAAAGAAAGTGCTGTTTCACCAAGACAATGCACTGTGTTACAAGTCAGTGAAATCGATGGCGAAAATCCACGAATTGGGCTTCGAATTGCTTCCACATCCACCGTGTTTTCCAGATCTGACCCCCAGCAACTATTTCCTGTTCTCAGATCTCAAAAGAATGTTCGCTGAGAAGAAAATTTCGTCCAAAGAAGAGATGAACGCCAAAACTGAGGCCTATTTTGAAGAAAAGGACAAAGCGTGCTACAAAAATGGTATCGAAAAGTTGCTAGGTCACTATAATCAGTGTCTCACCCTTGAAGGCAACTATGTTGAATAAACTAAAAATAAATTTTGTTCAAAAAAAATTTGTTTTATTAAGGTAGGCCGGGGACTTCTCAATTAACCTGTTTACATAGTGCAAATAGCATCCATAGAATTTGCACACAAACATCGTTGAGAATATGTATATACATACTTATGTATGTATGTTATGTGCGCTTACTCGTGGCTGCAATCCGAAAAAAAATCTCCGTAGTGATCTCATTGTTTTATAAATAGAACTCTTGCAAAAAAAAACCAACAATATTCAACACAAAATCAGACGCAAAAAATAAATTAAAATTAAAAAAACTACGCAAAAACAATTTCGAATGTATATATATATAGAAATAGTCGTATACATGTGAGTGTGTGTAGTACGCGTATATTTATAAAAAAAAAATATTCGGTATGGGCGATAGCCAAAATATACGGGATCTGTCTGCAAGTCTGCGGATTACTCGGCTACAGAATCATACAAGTTTATTTAATTTCTTTAGTAAAATATATTCTTTATACATAACTATGTGCAGATAGGCATACGTAAATTCATAATGACTGCACACTATTTATTTTTCAAATGTAGTATACATACGTACATACGTATATTGACATATTTTTAAATACAATATATCTGTCTATATTCGCGCACCGTCGAATTATTTGTGGTTTTGAAATAATTTTTTTTTAACACATTTTGTAAATCTATTTTTGTCACCTCATAATATAAATTTGCACGCGATTTTCACAACATTTTGCGCTATTTTGGCATTTATTAGGGTGAGTCCATTTGTAAAATTATTTAGCTAGCGAGAGCAGCACACGCGTGTATAAATTATAATAAAATAATTGAAAAAAAATATATATATATGTATATAAGTAAAAATATTTGAGCACCGTTAGCGCCGTACAAACACAAATTACTTATCTAAAAAATCACTACCAAAGCACACACACCTTAACAAATAATCATCTTCTTTTATAAATAATTTCATATTGATGTGTGTGCGTGCGCTTAAGTGTGTGTGTGTGCTTTTTCTGTTCGCCATGTGAATTTTCAATGTTATTTAATTTACAGCTACTAATAGACGCAATCAATGGAGCGTAGCGCCCACAGGTGCCAAAAATATGCTCATTTATCATCTCGAAAATAACACACACAAAAAAAAAAAATATACAAAAAAAAATTATTTAAAAAAAAAATCTAAATATTTAAGTATTCTAATTTTTGCTATTCTTATTTGCTTGCGTAGGCGTACGGAAGTTGAAAATTTTGTGTAAAATTTTTCAAATTACTACGCCATTGATTACCTAAAATAAATTGTTTCCGAGAGTTTGATTAAAATATGTTTTTTTGAACATTTTGGTTCTACAATTTTTTTTAAATTATTATTTATTTAGTGGCTTGTGTTAAATTCTTACATATATATTTTTTTAATTTGATTTTTTGTCTACTCTTTATTTTATCCTTTTGCGTCTAATTGTATGCAACGTTTTCTTGTTATTAAAATATACCATGCTTTGATATTCGAAAATCTTGCCTACATTTAGGCTGATATTGTTACGTGATGCTTGATAACTCAGCGACTTTTTTAAGTTCCCGCGCAGTTACTGCTCCCGTCAACTGTTATCGATTAATAGACAGCTGTATAATTTTGAGCAAGCTGCACCATTTATTTAGCGTTTGACAGCCAGAAGGCTTCGTGAATTATAAAAATGGAAAAAAGGGAATTTCGTCTGCTGATTAAGCATTATTTCTTTTACCATCTCTCTGCGTGTCTACCTAATAGAAGATGTCCCATAAGAAGAGTGAGTGATCGCAAATTTTTGTTTCTTTTTAGAGAGGTAATCTCTCTCGACCTTCTTTTATTCCATGCCGGCCACAGAGTTAAAACTCATCCATCTTGAGTTAGAATCTGCGATGAAGGACTTTCTTTTAGTGAGCTTACAAGTGGAGAGTGGCATGCCCTGGGTCTTCCATGATAGCGAAAGTGGAAGAAAAGTGTATTTCCTTGCAAGCTCAACCGCTATCATTTACCAGTATGTACTGTATTCTGACACCCATACCAGACTTAAAGAGAACTACTTAGCCATCAGGCTTAGAGATTTGTTGTGATAGATTTCAGGGGCTTAATGCTGTCTGGCTAACGGAGAAGATATAGATACAGTTCACAGGGAAAGATCATTAGACCTAGACAACTGACAGCCTCATGTATAGCCTGAAAATCACTGTAGTGTTCTGTTCAGAGCTTGCAAATCCCAAGTTCCTTAGAGTAAATTCCACTACCAATCCTGTTGTCTAATTTTGATCCATCCGTTGAAAAGTAGGTCGAGTCTGCATCTGCTGGAACAACTTCGTCCCATTGGTTCATATCCGGGATAAACACGTCTCAGTCGTTCATGGAGTCATTGAAGGTTAAGCAGTAGATCGTCTACCTGGTAGACGGGGCCTTCTTAGTATATTGATGTGACCGTGTCATTCTTCATTAAGACACCTTCTGTAGTCTTACTGCAGCACAAGCTGGACTATAAAGTAGGCGTGACCCGAAATGCTCCACTAATACATATTAATGCTGTCCTTGCCACTCTGGCTCGAGTGTTGGCCAAGAGACTACTACTTCCTAGAGAAGTATAGGCCTAATCACCGCAGGGTAAATCCAAGCAATTTTAGGTGATATTCCCCATTTTCGTCCAATCACGCGTTTGCAAGTTCAAAGAGCAATGGAAGCTTTCCAAGAGTTCCAAATTCTGTGACCAGTTCAGATTCTTCTAAAAGATGAGTCCCGGGTATTTTTTTATTTGGGATGCATGAGCTTTTCGATTACCTTGAAAAGAGTAAAACGATCATCAGTGAATATAACTCAGAGCTTTTGGACAAATTTGATATTGATTTGGAGCAGGAACGATCGCATTTGGCTAGACAAAAATTTCAGTTCCATGAGTATTATGCACGGGTGCACACGTGTGTTGTCACCATAAAAAAAAAACTTTAATAGATTAGGCTATCCTAACCGGCTGAGCGGTAAGTGAATCGGGTCAAATGAAGAGAGTCATCACAGAAGCAAACGTGTATTTTTAGGGTCCTGAAAACCTATTATGTGGAAGGAATACAAAAATTGGAAAAAATGCTAGTCTAAATATATATGTAAGTATAGAGCTAAAAGGAGACTACGTTGAGTAATAAGACGCCGAAAAAAATACGTTTAAGTCAAAAATACACTGGCTTATCAATCCACCCTGGTTTACATGTTTCTTGTGTCACAATTACAGATGCTATGACAAATGAGTGAAATCGGACAAAGTTCACGGTAATTTTGAATTAAGTTCGAAAATCGCAATAATTCAGAAACTAAATGTGAAATTAAATACATATTTGCTAGCTGACGATCACATTAAAAGTAAAAGTATGAGAAGTGGGCGTGAGTCAAGAAGTATATCTGAGAAAACACTGCACAAAATTCGATGTCTGGTTTGAACACACAGTGAATTTGTGCGCAATCGGGAAACAACTACGCTCTTCAATTCAACGGCTTTTTATTTTCCACCCCGCTAGACCCAAAATCGATTATTCAAAACTTTATTCAACAGAACTCAATTAAGCTTCATAGGCCCGCTACTTTTAATGGATACTAAAATCTTATATTATCCGTTTTTGTCTCGTTTTTTTTTGTTATATTGAAAAATTTTAGTTTTTTTCTTTAATTGAATATAAAAAATATATAATTTCAGTGATGAATGTCAAAATTTAAATCTGGCCCCGTATAGGATATCCTGGCATCTTTTCTCAACAACGCCAGAGTGTAACCTCAGATATATTCCAAAAGTTGGCCTTCGGGTAATATTGTGCTGTCACTCGCACTCCATCGGCCGGATAAAAACCCTGGTCGTTCCGATATAAAGATCAGACTTTCGCGGGAACTATTGGATTTTAGTCGCCTCCTACGACAGGCATGCTTTACCGCGAATAAATTCGTGAATCCCTAACCCGCAGGGGCAGCGTGACTCGCCGTGATCTCCGGACAGCCAAGCATCACTATATATCGATACAGAAAAAGCTCTATCAAAAGTTCATAACAATATAGAGTATTGTCTCTTTGGGTCTTAAAAATTCTACATATTTTTGTAAAATTGCAATTTTTTCCATTGATATTTGTTTATTGTTGTTATATGTACATATATATATGTCATACACACAATTTTCCCTAGTTTATCAAAAAAAATGACATAACTCAACTGTTAAGCAATGACCCTTCGGCAATCAAGATCTAAAAATGGTCTAAAATTTCGTTGCTGTACATTGGAATGTTTAACCACAAGTTTATGATTGTGCTAGTTTATATGTATTTACATGTGTATGTAAACGTATGTTGTTATGTACAGGTTTGTTTATCGAACTGTCGTCTCCGGCTGTTTTGCATTTTTTTTTCAAATTTTTTTTTTTTTTGCTTTGCTTTTACGTGTTTGTCTGCGCCATTGCAAATGTAAGACTTGAATGAAATTTCGTTTGCCTTTTCACTACCGTTGTTTTGTGCCACGTGCCAGCAATCGAATGTGCCGCACTCGCCCCGCAAAGTACCCGGTTAACGCCAACTAGTTTCTTTTTAGTAGAACCGAAAAAAAAACACATAAAAAATTAGGGTTTGGAAACACTTTTCTATGTAAATATGTATATATACGACGTGTATGTATTTGCATGTAATGTACTCGTACATGGTCCCATTCAGAAGTGTCGAAGCTCTCGTTGTCGCCCCATCCAGGACTACGCCAAGGCGCGTGGTCGTGTGTAAAAATAGTAAAAGCTTTTATGACAACAATAAACATACAGAGCAAAAAAAAAAAAGAGGAAAAAGTGTAAAGTAATAAATATGAAAATAAATAAACCAAAAAGGATACACGAACACACGAAGTGCGGCGCAAAATATGTTAACAAAAGCTCAGTGGAAAAATTGAAGAAGACGACCACACAAAATATACTCGTACATACATATGTAGATATGTTACATGCATATGAAGCAATCGTGAGGCATGCGCAAATCAGTTCCGTAGTAATTGTTGTGAATTGTGATGGAGCAAAAAAGAAAACAAGAACGAAACGAAGGGATTGCAACAAAAGAGAAGTTGGTCGCTATAGAAATCAGCTGGAGGTCATATGCATACATATATTTGCTCAATAGACAAGTGTGTATGTAAGTGTACTTAAGTGCATGTGGGCAGCATATTCTATCAAAACAGTTGCCCTTTGACGACTCTGTTCAATACGCTACGATTGGATAGTGATATCGGTATTTCGACTAATGTTATGAGGTTAGGCATTTAGGCCGAGCTTCTCCGCACGTTCAGCTCAATCGCTCTCCGATGCTTTCTGTCTGGCATGAACCTTTGTTTTAGTTTGCTCTCATCTAACTATTTATCAAACACATCATCTTAAGAAAGGCAGCGCTATGCGATTTTGCATTTTCTAGTGTATAAAAACTCATTGAAAGATTCTAAAATGGCACCCCAAACCTAATCCTCAATATTTCATATTATCAGAGGATAGTCAGCTAACCGCTCTCTCTTCAATCACGCCGAAAGAATGGATTTATTAATCATTAGACCATTCAAAACTACTACTCTCAAAGATACTGCGAAACACATTGCAAGTAAGCACCCCGGAAGAGACGTTTTCATCATTAGTGAGAGTCCAGACATCAATCAGAGTCTTAAACTTGGTCATAATTATCTAAAGGCATCAATAAGAGTCCTAGGCTTGATCAAAATAAACTCCAAAATCATATTGGACTATCGCAGATATCTTCAGGAGATGGCTAAACAGGTTCGTACTCTCGAAGACAGAGAACGAGTTGCAGTGCTAACGAACTTTTTAAGCAAGGTATGCGGATTCCACCAGATAAAGAAGGTATTGGCAAGCCATTCGTCAAACTGCTACTTAAAGAATTTGATAGACCGCGACAAGTTAATCTCACCTGTTGCACTAATGCGAGTCGGGGACGAAATGGGACAAAAAAAAGGTCGTACAGCTTATATAGTATAACAAGGGAGGACAATTTAAAGGCAACGATGGAGCATTGCCGTATAGGACGGTATGCAAAAAGGGTGGGAGCTTCCTTTAGAAGTTACTTCTGGAGCTATAGATATGGAGGATGCGAAGGAACAACCTATTATGTGGATTCCTTGCCTAAAGTGGACTTCAAAATCTGGGGTCTCATTTATAGATATCCATTATAGTGTGACAGGTTCCAAAGTAAAAACCTTAAAATTTCCAGGAACCTCTTGTGGCCTAGGTGTGACGATATTCTCACACCGGCAAGTACTTATACTTACTTATAAAGCAGCCAGCCACTTTACATACCTCACAGTCGTTCAATTTTCACTTCTTTTGAATAAATTTTGCATTTTCTTAGTTTATTTAAATTTTTTTTTATAAAAGCCAATCCTGGCAACCTTACATAGCAGCGAGCAATCATCAGCAGTTTCAGTTTTACAGAAAAATTTTTGCCGGTGCTGGTTTTTAAGTTACGATCGTCAGTAACGGCAGCGCCAAGCTGTGATAACTTTTCATTTTCATGTCGCTCTCATAAGATAGGTTGTTTCAGCTGGTTCGCTATGTTTTTGGCTGGTTCGGTTATTAGAGTTGTATCCTTGTAGATCTTCAAAATGGTGTTTGAGCCAAAAAAAAAAAAAAAAATTTAGATTGGAAAGAGAAATACTCTAATTTTCTCACTCACTTTTATTAGCCGTTTTATATATCTTAACTCAGAGAAACTCTAAAGTTCTAATATGTCAGTTCATCATATTCGAACGAAGCTTATCTGTGACGATATAATACTTGAAGAAGATGCACTTCTGAAGATAAATTCTAAGAGTTAGCGATATTTGTAGCTGCTGAAATGATTTTGAGCCGAGCTCCTGCTCCAATTTGTGGTATGCAACTAGAATTTTTACCACTAAATAGTGGACCTACAGTTTAAGCCGACTTCGAATAACCGACGGATTTTTATGAGGAGCTTTTATTTTTTGTCAGAAAAACACTCCAAGGGTTTGGCATTCACTGCTGAGGAGCGACTGCAATTAGAAATACGAATTTTCTTTAATTTTGGATGTTGGTGTAACCAGGATTCGAGCCCTAGGCTTCCGAATGTTAGTACGGAATGCTAACCACTCGGCTATTACCGGCCCCAAGAGTCAGCGATACAGCTCCTTAAAGCGTATATTCTAGCTAATTAAGATTCAACCTGAACTCTTCATGAACTCTCAGTACAAGAACTCTTCTATCTCCTGTATTCAGGAACCCTCAAAAAAACCCAACGAAGATCTTTTGTTCTTTTATAACAGTGAACCTTCGAATAAATTGAGAAAGTTCTTCTTTAGAGTCACGGTGTCAGTACTTCATTGTAATGTCCAATGTCAGTGCGTTCTCAGAAACTGGAAACTTCCTCGTAAGCAAGCTTAAGGTTGAAGATTCGGAATTCTCGACTACTCCAATATCTATTTCTCGTAGTTAAAACATCGCAAGGTCATCCTAATGGGCTAATGATATATAGTTGCCCCGACTACAGCCTTCTTTCTTCTCTTGAAAAACTTCAAAAATCATTGCTATGCATATTTTTGGCACGCTCTCTGACGCCAATCGTTTTCTAAATACCCTCTTTGAGGTTAAGTTTTCAACGAAAATAGATTCAACTTTTATTTATTCTCTTTATTGATTACCAGCGTTTGGTACAAACATACATATGTAGCACATACAAACGGGGTATTTACCTTGAAATCCTTCCACGTAATTTAATCGACATTAGCGTGTTAGTAGGAGCGCGGTGAGCTAGCTACATTTGCGTAACAAGTTGGCTAAGCTTTTTTTTCCCAGCAAAACTCAACTTAATTCAACTCCATGCCGCATATTGTGGTCTGTACCGTACCGTTATTGGTTGATAATAAATTTTCCAGCTCGTACCATAGCAACTGCATGCCGGTTAAATCCACCCAACGCCTACACAAAGGAGCACACACACACACACATACACACACGCGATGGGACAAATACTGAAATCTACGCACACTAATTCATAAAGCACCGAGTTGTGTGCTGATAAATACGATAGAATTGTTGTTGTTGTTTTTGCATTTTTATTTATTTGTTGGCTTTTCTGTTCTGTGGAAAAAAGGAATAATAATAATATTAGTAGCAAAAATAAATATCTTCGAAGACATTGTATGCTGTATATGGTTGGACGGATATGGTTGCTCCGCGCTGTCACCTCGGTTACCATGTAAGTGTTTGTTAGACATACGGCGCGGGTGGCCTAGAACACTTGCACAGCTAGGGGGGGGGGGGGGGTAGAGGGTAGTGGGTGGGATAGGTAGGGGAGCCTACATAGGAATGTATAAATGTATATGTGAATGAGAATGAATATAGGGTGTAGCAATACAGACGAATCGCAAAGAACATGAATATTGATTTGACTAGCTAAAGAGCCGCTGCACTGTATTTCAGACCTATGAGAGAGAGAGAGAGAGAGAGAGTGAGAGAGAGAGAAAGGGAGAACTGTGAGGTCCTTAAAGTCTGCTCTGTAATAGGCTCCTGCTTCTCAATGCTGTTCATACAACAACTGTGTGCCCTTTGATGCAGAATATACAACAAATTCCAGAATTGAGTTAAGTGGATGTGGTTATTGGCTAGCGGTCAATGCACTTAGGCCTAGAGGTCCATTGTGATATCGTTATGAGGTTCTTATCACCTTCTCCAATGTGCGAACCAGTTAGTGTGCCTTATCAAAGCCAGGAGATTTCTGTACACCTGCATGACTTATTGTGGTGAGAAGGGTTTCTCGCCACGCTATCCACGTCCGGCACCCAGAGCACGGCTGTGCTACATTTGTTTGTGCTTTTGACGTGGTATAGTAGTCACATGCTCATATCAAGTGATAGCATCTACAGCCTACTCTGTCATCGGAGTTTGAGCCATCTGTAAAGGTAGCTATGGCTCTCTAAACCAGGACGTTTATGTTTTCCCATTCGAAATTAAAACTAAAAACCTCAAAACAGATCTTTTTGGAGATCGTGTGGTGATTATGTTTATTCTCGTGGGCTCTGGAGCACCTCTACCTTTAAGCCCAGTCAGTTTGAAAAATATACCCGAAGCCGACATTACAAAACCAATTTTCTCCATTGAAATCTGCGTAATATCTCCTCCACAGGCCAGCCGTTCTTGACCTACTACAAAACGTGTTACCCTGTAAAAAAAAAGTGAACTCCTACATAGGCACGCGTGTTTACTTCTCGTCCGGCAGTAGGGACTATTCAAACATATCAACTAACTACCCAACCAACCAACTCAACCAGCCAGCAACCACGGCAACTACGGCATATCAGCGCCATCGAGTGCAAATTCTTTGCACTTCAATTCAGAAGTCTACGCGCTGTGGATGTTGTCAGGCGGTGCGCACGTTTCCATCTCGTTGTGCACGGATGTTGTTTAGCTTTACTCATACGAAATTTGTACGTATTTTGCCAAACTCGCGTGTTTAAGTGCATATGTATATGAGTGTGTGTGTGTGATTGCTCAGCACAAAAGTTTTTATTGTTCTTTTCGTATCGTAAATACGCAAATGAAAATGAAAACCACCGATAATGCCAATAACAACAACAAAAATTATAAAATTATTCAACACGTTTGATAAAAAAGAAATAAAAATTTTAAAATAAAATTTAAAAAAAAGTAAATAAATAAGGAAAGAAAGAACTCCATTGAGCAACGGCGACGGCAAGTCACAGACCCAGCAAGCTACGAATGGATGACGGACCGGCATACGAACTGACTCGCTCGCAGCCAAAGTAAATTGACTGTCTGTTGGACTGGCCACTGGCGTAATGCGCGAATGGCATACGAGTATGTGCATTGTTGTTGTTGTTGTTGCTGCTGTTGCTGTTGCTGTTGTGCGCTTATGCGGACTTAAGTGGCCGCATTTGCAAGTTCGCACTGTACGGAATCTCAATTCCAGTGGCAATAATGTCCAGCACAATGTGACGTGACGTGACGTGGGCTTGAGTATGTGTGGAATATAATTTAGCAACGACGAAAGACGCAACAACAACAACAGCTACCAAAGCGGCGGTGACGGCGGCGGTGACGGCGGCGGATGCGAATTATACCGAATATTAAAATTTGTGTTTTGTTGCCGACAGCAGCAAATCTCTACATGCATACCCACATACATATGCATGTATGTCCGTATGGACGTATGAAGTTGACTTGCGAAAAAAATGCAAAGTGGCACAGAATAACAAATAAAAACAAAAATAAAAACAAAGGAAAATAAAATAAAAATAAAAATTGAGAGTATAAAAAATGTGCTATAAAAAAGCTATAAAACTGAAGAAAGAAAAATATATAGAAAATATGCGAACTCAAATAAAGTGAGCGTTAAGAATGAAGCAGAAAAAAACAACAACAACAAAAACAGACAAAAATCGAATTAATGCAATAACAATGTGTAAGCGTGTTGAAAAAGTGGTTATGCGCACAAAAAACGGCAAAACAGTCAAAAAATAAATAAAAATAAATAAATGGAAATCAAAAGAATAAATCATATTAAGTTCATGACAAAAAAATCCAGAAATAAATAAAAGTTACTGAAAGGAAAAGAAAAGAAAGAACCACACACGCTCATAGTAGATGATTGCTGCTGATGAGGGATAGCCGGTTGGATAAGCGATTGGTGGTGGGTAGGTGTGTAGGTAGGTTGGCCGCTCTTGTATCGAAACGTTTAGATTGCATAACAAATTGAAGCATTTATTGCGATAAATAAATAAATAAATAAATAAATGAGTAAATGTATACAAATTGTATACAGTACTATTTTAAATTTCACTGAACGAATTTGTAATTCAGAAAAATTGGGAAAAAATGAAGCAGCGAAATTAAAAAAATAAACAAAAAATATAGTACATGTACATAGGTACATTAAAATAAAATAAAACGAAACCTAATAGAATAGATTAAAATAAAATAGAATTAAATGTAATGAAAAATATATATGTTTTCAAATTAAAAAAATAAATAAGATATATTAAAAAATAAGTTTTTATTATATACAATAAAAATTAATCTTATATAATGAAACGTTTTATAATTATAAAAATATAAAAAATAAATTCAATTAGTTTTTTGAGCTAAATCGGACTATATTGTGTTTTTTAAATTCTTATTTAAGTCAAAAACTAACCTAAAATTATATTTTAAAATTAAAAAATTATTTAATAAATAATAATGAAATTCAAAAAGTTAAATTAATAATTAAATAAAAATAGTTAAATGAAATAAGGTAAAGTAAAATAAAATTATATAAAATAAGAAAAATAAAATAAAATGTAATGAATTAAAATAAGATAAAATCAAGTAAATGTTATAAAATAGAATAAATAAATAAATAAATTAATATAAATGCAATAAAATAACATAAAAATTAATATATATATAAAATTGAATAAAACCAAGCTAAGCAAAATAATAAAAAAAAAAAAAAAAAAATAATAAAATTTTGAATAAAATAAAATTAAAAAAAATTTTAAATAAAAAATAAATTTAAAAAATAAAAATAACAAAAAAATTAAAAAATAGAAAAATAAAATAAAATTAAATTAAATTCAATAAATTTAAAAAAAAATGAATTACTCTAAACCTAGATAAAAAAAAATAAAAAAATAACTTAAAATAAAATAATATAAAATAAAATAAAACCAAATAATATAATATAAAATAAAATAAAATAAAATAAATAAATAAAAAAAAAAAAAGAATAAAATAAAATAATATAAATCAAATTAAAATAACATAAAATGAAATAAAAAAAATAAAAAAAAATAAAAAAATAAAACTAAAAAAATGAAATAATATAAATTAAATAAAATAAAATAAAACAAAATAAAATAAAAAAAATAAAATAAAAAAAAATAAAATTAAATAAATAAAATAAAATAAACTAAAATAAAATAAAATGAAGTAAAATAAAATAAAATAAAATAAAATAAAATGAAATAAAGAAATAAAATAAAATAAAATAAATAAAGAAATAAAGATATAAATAAATATATAATAAAATGAAATTAAAATAAAATAAAAAGCATAAAATAAAATAAAATTAAAATATAAAATTAAAATTAGATATAAAAAAAAATTAAATTCAAAAAAATATAATAAAATATGCTAAAAAAATTAAATAAAACAAAATGCCAAATAAAAAACGAAATGAAATGAAATGAAATAAAAAAAATTAAATGATATGAAATGAAAAGAAATTAGATTAAATTGAATTATATTGAATGAACAAAAAAACAGTAAAAAAAAAAAAAAAAAAAAAAAAATAAGAAAATATAAAAATAAATAATTTAAATAAAATAAAATAAAATTAACTAAAATAAAATGAAATAAAATAAAATAAAATGAAATAAAATAAAATAAAATAAAATATAATAAATAAAATAAAATTAAATTAAATTACATTAAATAAAATAAAATAAATTAAAATGAAATAACATCAAATCATAAAAAAGTAAAATATAATGACATAAATAAAAAAATTAAGTAAAAAAAAAAAATAAAAACAATAGAATAAAAAATCATAATAAATTAAAAAAAATAAATAAAAAAAAGTTAATTAAAAAAAAATAGAAAAAAAAAAAAAAATAAATTAAAATATAAAATAAAATAATATAAATTTAAAAAATTAAAAAATTTAAGTAAATTAAATTAAAATAAAAAAAAATTAATAAAAAATAGAATACATAAATAAAATAAAATAAAATAAAATTGAAAGAAAAAATAAAATAAAAAAATTATCCAAAAAAAAAAATAACAAAAAAAAAAAATAAAATAAAATAAAAAAGTAAAAATATAAATAAAAATAAATAATACAAAAAAAAATTATTAGAAATGCAGAAGAAGTACTTAATACAATACTCTAGCTCAATGTTAACGCCAACACAACAACTTCCTACACCGTCTATAATTTGTGCAATATTTGGTGCTGCCACAAGCGGATACGACGGGGCGTATGAGTGCCGTTGTGTCTACATATGTAAATATGTATTTATTTAAACATGCGCTTGCTGCAGGCGCTTAAGCGATTATTTGTCCATTAAGTTGGTGTACGTATGTACTATGTATTCTCTAACTTAGCTTTATTGTATTATTATTAACTTCTTACAAATACATATTTTGTGTTTTGAAAACTATTGTAATTGTTTTTGCAGTGTTTTTCTGCTATAAATAAATAAAAGAATAGAAACTACGCAGCGTAAATTTTTTTTTACAAAATTCATTTATTCAGTAATACACTCGTACTCGCTTACGTACATAACCATATTGTGCCACTTTAATGCCATGTAACATCGTAAAAACATACATACATATATTATTTATGTACGAGTACATACATACATATATGCATGCATACATTCATTTTACGCGCGTGTTGGCTGTTGTGTCGCAAGGCGTTAGTTGAGTTGGCAGTCAAAAGCCCCGGACACTTCCAGCCAAACATTAAGAATCGCACTGGTGAGCCATGGATTTTGGGCTAAAAATAGACCGGTTTCTGTGGAGCTATGCAAGTATATACTATGTATATATGTATGTAGTAAACAAAAAACATTTGTAGGAACAACAACATTAGTCGTAGTAGCAACAGTCAGCCCTCAGGCAAGGCTAGCAATCCAATAATCAACTAAACAATGTGTTGTTGGAGTATAAAGTGTATGAGTTCATGAGAGAATAATCATCATATTGAGAGAGCGAAAGCTAATCGGAAAATCTGCATGAGAGAGTTGACTTGCCAAAAGGGTATGAATGCGAAGTTGTTTATTTTTACTCTATCAATTGTGTTTTGGTCGTTTTCCCTGTTGTTTTTGTTGTTATCTTTTTATTTATTGCTCAGGATATCTAGCATTATTATCTTATTCATACAGGGTAGGCGAGGAAGGGACAATGAATTTTAAAATGTTTTATCTGGCTTCCTAGACGACTTTGGCGGGTCTACACAAGAGCAATAATAGCCGTCACTTTTAAAATGATTTCGCTATTAATAGGACCTTGTTTTAGGAATTCTTCTGCGACTTTTTATTCATTCAACAATTTACAGCGAATTCATTATAAAATATATGAAAATTTCTTACAGATTAAGGAAAATTTATTTTCGGTCCGGGAATTTTTACTTAGATTCAGGTTTACTTAAACCGTCCTCGTAAGTGGCTTCGACTCGTTGGTATACGAAGTTTAAATACCTAAAGGTGTCCAGTGTAATAAAAATCGAGTGAATAGTGAACTTGCTAAAAGCCCAAATAGGTGTACGGTAGATTAGGTTAGATTAGGAAACGGTTTACAGGCAACAGCACACTTAGGCCAACAAACTAGCCAATTTTAATACCACTAAGCATCCTAATGTCCGCCACCTGTTAGTTCAACAAATGCTTAGAGCTGCGTTCAAGCCTCCAAAGGTTTGCCGCGTCGAGCAACTTCAACCTACTCTTCCAACATGCGTGGCATTCGTAAAGAAAGTATCTTAAGGCTTCAGATTCTTTCTCCTCTCTTCTGCATCTGCAGAAGTTCCTCGATGGTAAGCCAGATCGGAAGAGAACTGCGCCAGAAAGTATGGATACAGTTTCCTGAGCTTTGACAATGGACGGCCTCTTTTCATAGCCACCTGTTTCGTCTCAAAACTACTACAGTGATCCGATAAACCGAAGCTACTACGAGTATCTAGTGCTGTTTTCATAAATTATTCGCTTTTTCCTTGTTACCATTTGTGTTGATGCTTACTTCGTTGTCTTTGCTGAGCACTTAGTTCACGGCTCGTTTGTTATTCAATATCAAATGAATATACGTACTTCAAAACTGAAGGCTTAGACTTTTGATAACCGGATATTATTGTTGTAGCGACTTACTCAACCCTTGCTTGTCTTGCTCAATCTAACAGCAGATCAAGGAAAGGAGCAATTCCGATGAGTTCGGATTACAGAGCGAGAGAGTGGTGTTGAATAAGTAGGGTTGCGTGGGCATTCAAAGAGGTGGTTAGTGTCATGCGGTAGTTCTTTGCATGCAGGATATACGTTAAGTATATTGGGGTCAAGTCTGGATAAGTTGAAGTTGAGCCTTCTACAATATACAGATCTCAATTGTACCAGTATTACTCGGGTCTCGCTAGGCAGCTCGAACGCTTCGCCTGCTATGGTGATTTACGGTCTCTACTCGAATTGACGATTTGTGTTTTGTTGTTGTTGTTCTTTTGCTGGTTCTAAAAACTAAAAATCACACTATCCTGATTTATTACAACAACACCCTGTATACTCTAATGCACGTAAGCTCAACTCCAAACGTATTATTATATACTCCCATTTGCTGCTACTGAACTCTTTTTCCTCGTTTTATTCTTCGTTTTGCTCTTTTTCTTCTTCTTCTTCTTCTTCTTCTTCTTCTTCTTCTTCTTCTTCTTCTTTTGTTCAAGGCCATTTTGTTGCCACCAAAACAAAAAGCCGCGTTGTAATGCCTCGTCGCATTCCACTTGCTACTTACCATCCTTACCCAATTACTCGCTCACTTACGAGTACTCTTACTACGAAAAAGCAACAACAATATGCAAAATACGAGTATTCACGTATGTATGTAAGTATGTAACTGTTGTGCTTACGACATGCCACTTTAACCATTTGGTGCTCGTACGCATAACAACAACATTCATTTTACTACGAGTACTAAACTCGTACAGCACGAGCATGCAACACTCCAAAACAACAACAAAAACAAGAAGAAAAAAATGCCCCATGAATTCAACGACATGGTTTGTGGCGTGGTTCTTTGGCATTTCAGTGGCAGAACCCGTTTCCGTAAGCGACATATGTATGTATGTGCATACGTGTCTATGTTATGTGCATTGGTATGTGTGTATGTATGTAAGTATGGTGAGTATTAAGTAAAGTCATACTCATACCTAGTCTTTCCACATACCAAGCGCGCTTTAAGCGTAAATGTAGAAATGATTAAGTAAACTGTTTGTTTGTTTGTTTGGCTACGTATGTATGTATAAGTATGTATGCGTGTATGAATATATAGGAATTTTACTAGTTTTGTTTGTTGTTGTTTGTTGTTGTTATTGTTACTGTTTTATTGTGGGTTGCTTTTACTTAAGTGTACTCGTATATACATATGTAAAATTGTGTATAATTACAAGTGAACTCTCAAACCCCAACGTGTGTTGTTGATATGTATATCCATATGTATGTATGTATGTGCGAACTGTTATGTATGGAACAGTCAGTCGCCACGCATCAACGTGTAGTATTCTTGTAGCCGCAAGATAGTAAACAAAAAATTACGTTACCACTTAGATTATTTATCGTTCCACACTGACATATACGAGTACATACATATATATATGTATTTATATGCATACCCCATATAGAATTTCATCACATCTCTTACTGGCGACGATAACTTCTTTTTGTTCGCATCGTTCTTCCATATTTATCAAATTGAAAGGTAGATGAAAAGGAAGTCCAGGAAGTGGCCATTCAAAGTATGCCGCGAAAATACACCGTTAATTATGTAGAAAATAGGCACCCGAAAGAGAAGTTTTCCTCGTGAAATTCTTCTTCTTCTTCTTAATTGGCGTAAGCACCGCTAATTTAAGATATAAAGTGAAGTCAGCTCATCCTCCACCTAATACTTCCAACGGAGCGGATGTCTTCTTCTTCTTCTGCATCCATCGGCGGGTACTGCATCTCGAATGCCTTAAAACCCAGAATACTCTACACAGCTCATCGTTCCAACGACTATGTCAAAGAACATAAAAGTCCACAAAACTTTTCTCTCGAAAACTTCTAATGTCGACTCAACGGATGTAGTCATGGTCCACCATTTGCGCACCATATAATAGCAGGACGAGAGTGGTGGTAGAGTTTGGTATTTGTTCGTCCAGAGAAGACTTTACTCTTCCATTGCCTACTTAGACCAAAGCCTACTTAGTTCATCATTGGATTTCAAGGCTGTGGGCCGGGAGGATAAGAAAACGCCTACGGCAATGGACTTGCCTATCGCAAAAGGCGACTAAGATCCTGGTTAACATTACAGAGCTATATGGAAGTTTAAATGGTAGTAGTTTCGGCTACGAGGTTCGACTCAGGACTTTAATATGGTACCACGGGAAACAGGAAGCCCTCGGAACTTGCTCCGATCTGTTGGGTACGGGTAAGGCCCTTCGGGGAGTATCTTGATGGCTATAGTTTAAAAGGGTGCCCGACCAATAGAAAGGCAGAGATTCTGATGGACCTCAAACCATACCAAGATGGTAATGAGTTCATGTCGAGGTAGAATATGGTACTACGGTGCAGGCATAAATCGTGTTGGAAGGCACATGATTTGCTGGCTTTATGTGGACATGCGTATCTTTCGAATGAACATGCTTGTTCAATGTTTGTATTTGTGGGGGCGCTGATTAGAGTCGCAAAACTGATCCCTTTGTACTAATAGTGTATCGTGAGGTTAGACCGTCGACGACAAGTACTCACGATAAACCTATCGTACGTTGTCAACAGTTACGTGGATGCCAAGATGCAGGTGCGCTGATTGTTTGTTGTATGCTCTTATAGCAGATTGGACGTTCTCTCTTCATCACACGATAATGAGTCTCATTTTCTGAAATTTTATTTCGTATCAAACGACTCTGAGATGCTCTTTCCAGGCGAAAATTGTGGTGTTGCTCGGAGTCAGGTTACATAGCCGTGTAAGTTTTGCGGTGAATAAAATTACCCACAGTCGAATTCATTAAGAAAGCAAATGACAAAAAATTTTATTTTGAAACATCCAAATTATGTATCATTCATCTCAATTCCTATGTAAAGATTTTTCAGTACCGTTCTCAGAGCGCTTAACTGACTTTCACAGAACAAAGATTAAAGTCCAATTATATGGGAGAGAGGATTATTTGACTCATGTTAGTGATGTTGGTAGATGTTTGGAATTCACTGTATCAATCATAGCTATTAGGTAAGATCAAGTTTTCTCGATAAAATCCCAAAATATTCGATACTAAGTAAACAGATCGGTCAGAAATAGAAGGACGGTTACATGGGAGCCACGAGGAGGTCTATGTTCGAACCCAATTCACTCAAGCGAGTTATTTATTCCTGTTCTTGCTAAACCATGGAAATTAAGCTACAAATTTGGTCGAATTCGGACTAGTGGTTTGTGAGATAAATGGTTTGACTCATAAGTGAGCGGTGCCACACCCATGCAAGCTCGTGTTTACGTCGAGATCTTAAATTGAAAGCGTGCAAAATACAGCTTGTGCAAGAACTGAAGCTGCTCGACTTTCCCAAGCGACATCGCCAAATTTGTGCAGGGATGATTCCCAGATATGTAACAAGCCAAATTGCCTCAAGAGATTCAAGAGCTGCCATTTCACCCAGAAAAAACAACGATTTGATGTGGTTTGTGGGCCGGTGGAATCATCGGTCCATATTTCTTCAAAAATGATGCCGGTGAGAACGTAACCGTCAACGGCGACCGTTATCGCGCATGATAATAGACTATTTTTTGCCTGAAATTGGTTTCAACAAGACGGTGCCACTTCACACACATCGCATCAAGTAATGGATTTATTGAGAGAACACTTCGAGCCGGTCGATTGGCCACCAAGATCGTGTGATATCACACCGTTAGACTTTTTCCTCTGGGGATATGTAAAGTCTAAAGTCTATGCGGACAATCCCGCTTCAATTCAAGCTTTGGAGCGAAACATCGCGCGGGTCATACGCCAGTTACCAGTCGAAATGCTGGAACGAGTCATCGAAAATTGGACTAAACGGATGGACCATCTGAGACGTAGCCGCGGCCAACATTTGAACGAGATAAACTTCAACAAATAAATGTCAAAGAATGTGCCCTAGATTGATTAAATCCAAGTAGTTTTACTCCTCCTTTAACCTCAATATATTTTTAAGATATTTCCTCTCTCATTCAATACAAGAATAGTAAGTTCTCTGGTTTGAAACTATCCACTCCGTAACTACTTACATTCTTAACCAGTCTTTCCATATAACCTTCCATGTGGGGTAATCATTTACACGTAATCGCTTACAAACAACGAGATTGTTTGTTATTATGTGAACCACGTTAGGCATTTCGTGGTTACTACTACTACTTGGAGTCGGCAATGTCGCCTTTGTCGTCATCATCAACATTCATTCGTCTCTTTGTTGTCTCCTCGCCGGCCGTTGGTCTTATGTTAATGTGGGTGCATTGTTAGCTTAGGTGTATTTCAAATACACGAACTGGAGAGCACTGAGGTTTGAGTAAAATAAATGGCGAATTGAAGGTGTAGAAAAATTAATTGGAATTATTTTCATAGAAGTGCAAGGATTTGTAAATATTTCGATGAGTTTGTTTAACCGGAGGTTCTTTTTAACAAGTTGTGTTCATTGAAATAATCACCAATTTGCGTGAAGTACTGCAGAGCTCAATGCGGGGTAATTGATGTAAGGGAAACAAGTGGATGCCTCCATCGAATTCACTGTTTTAGTATTTTTTCTAGAGATTTCATACACTAAAGTCAAAAAAACCGTTTTGAACCAGCTGATCAACTATTGAGAAGAATTCATTTCCTCTCGATAAAAACCTTAACAAAGCCACTTGAGTTTTACAGGTTTTCGCAGGATCTTCAGTCGGACTAGATGTCTTGAAGAAATTACCCAAATATTTAAATAAAAAATTGACTTTTGATTGTTTATGTAGTCAACGCCAAGGGGAGTTTCAGTCAGAAGATCTTTTTTTTTGGGATTTAATGAATTAATTGTTCAATACTGGGGATTGGAGGGCTGTCTATGTCAAGCGACGCACGTTAACATCTAAGGAGTTCATCCATTAAGGATGACAGAATGTTTTCAACTCAATAAGTTTTATGGTAGTCTCGCGACCTTTCGAAGAAGCTAGGTGCTAAATTACGAGAGCGCCCGAGAGTGAGACGCAGATGAAGAAATTATAAATAAACCTTTCAGAACACCGCCTTGGAAGCCACGAATGGATATGGAAAGGATCAGCGCCGCGACCATTGGTTTATTGTGCTCTCTAAAACCTTAACGTGAAACCTCCTGATGTCACCTGCGCATCGCTTACACAGTTCTATGTTCCCAGTCAAGGAGCATAAGGCTATGCTGAGTAAGAAATACAAGCTAGAACGCCTCTGTAGATACCATCCTTGTAGACGTCTACTGGGAGCGGAACTACTACCTCCACAAACGTCATGAATAGCGTACTTGATACAACGGACTCGATTCAGCATCGCTTAACAGAATCGTTGAACAGTATCACCTACCGACAGACGCTAAATGTCATTCACAGGGTACCCGTGTATAATCCCTTCCGCTGAGAACGTACTCCCGCAATACAACTGCCACCCATAGTAGAAGAAAAGCTCGAGCTGCCTCGCGGAATCCGACTAATAGTGGCACAATTACGGTCTGCAATAGACTCAACACCTACCTATCTAGACTTGAGCCAGATATGCTTAACATATGGATGTTCTGGATGTAATGAGTCCCCAGCGCGACACTAACAACCTCTTTGCATGCTCACTAAAACCTTCTCCATCTAACAAACCTCTTTCACTGAGCCGTGATCCGTTCCGTTAGTTGACCTCGTCCACATAGACTAATTTTGTCTGTTGCTAAGCTGGGTTGAGCAAGCCGCTACAACATCATCAGAGCAACAACAGAGACCGACCCTCCCTCACTCAACGTCACTGATAAGTTTGGCTAAATTTTACTAGCATATGAGTTTGAATAATATTAATGTTTGAAACATGAAGAAACTTGATTGTAAATGACCGAAGAAAAATGTTTAAATCTTTCCACACAAACCACACTCCGTTTCCCCGTCCGCATGCTGTAACATAGAGGCTGGCGGCGGCATGCCTTTTACTGCATACAAATATGTAGCCATTCGAGTAGACAGACCGCAAAACGATTTTGAAGTTTGTTAAATTTTTTTTCATCATCTCCTTTGTTGTTCTTTTAAGACGGCAAACGAAGGAATAACTACATACATATACAATTGAAAATAAACTTAAAAAGCGTAACAAAGCAGAAGTAAAAAAATAATGAGTTGTTGTGGAATGGCCACTGGAAGCTTTTTTGTGCTAACCGACAATAACAACAACAATCATACACACCATAGTAGGTATTACCAATAAAAAAAAAACCAGAAGAAAGTCAACAATACAATAAAAAAAACAACAACCCAACCCAACCGAGCTCAAGCGCGTCAACGATAGCGAAGGCAATACGCCGCCGATGACGAGGACGGCGACGACGCTGCTGAAGAAATTAACTTGTTTCAGTTATCAAGCCATGTTGTTAGCCTTGGCAATGACACTACTATACTACAAACATTCATATGTATGTATGTATGCATGTAGATGAGTGTGCATATGGACTGGTATGTAAACGGCCAACAAAGTCATATGTACATACAAACAGTTGTACAATCTCATGTTTGTATATACATATATGTGTATAGTGTCTAGTACAACAACAACAACAACAAAATTCAATTGCGAAGCTTTATGGACTTGACTAGATACGAACATGAGTCTCTAAATCGGTTCGTGCTCATACATACATATATTGTGAGTAGGATTGTTTGTATTATAAAGGGTGTTTTTTTATAGAGGTATAGAACTTTAAGTTGGCATTACTTTTCAAGATGGCGACCGATTTAACAGCTGTCAAGTGATTTATTCTCAGTTTGGTTTGGCAATTCATCATGAATAGGCTCACGCCTGAGCAACGCTTGCAAATAGTGCAATTTTATTTCGAAAATAATGGAAAACGTATCGCGTACTGCGTCCATTTTATCGTCGACAAAATCGTCCATCAGAGCAGTTAATTCGATTAACCATGGAACGTTTTCGCACCACGTTTACTCTTATTGATAACTCGCATCCCCAGAGACGCCGTAGGGTGCGTACAGAAGAAGCTATTGCTGCTGTAGAGCGTAGCATTGAGAAAGACTCGAATGAGTCCATCCGCCATCGAGCACAGGAATTGGATCTGTGTCCATCCACTTTATGGAAGATTTTGCGGAAGGATCTTGGTTTGCGTGCTTACAAAATCCAACAAGAATTGAAGCCAAACGATCATCAAGTAAGGCGTAGATTTGTCGAATGGGCCCAAAACGAGATTACCGCTGTTCCCGATTTTCATAAGCGAATTTTGTTTAGCGATGAAGCGCACTTCTGGTTGAATGGCTACGTCAACAAACAAAACTGCCGCATTTGGAGTGAAGGTAATCCTCAAGTGTATGTTGAAACACCGTTACATCCAGAAAAACTGACTGTTTCGTGCGCTTTATGGGCTGGTGGAATCATTGGGCCGTATTTTTTCAAAAACGATGGTGGCCAGAACGTTACAGTCAATGGTGATCGGTATAGAGCCATGATTACTAACTTTTTCATTCCTGAATTGAATAACCATGATGTCCAGGAGATGTGGTTTCAACGAGACGGCGCAACATGTCACACAGCTCGTGCCACAATAGATTTATTGAAAGACACGTTTGGTGACCGCCTAATTTCACGTTTTGGACCTGTGAATCGGCCTCCAAGATCTTGTGATTTAACACCGCTAGACTACTTTCTGTGGGGCTATGTGAAGTCATTGGTCTATGCGGATAAGCCACAAACGCTTGACCATTTGGAAGACAACATTCGCCGCGTTATTGCCGATATACGGCCACAAATATTGGAAAAAGTCATCGAAAATTGGACGTCCAGATTGGACTACATCCGCGCCAGTCGTGGCGGTCATATGCCAGAAATCATATTTAAAATGTAATGTCGCAAGATTATCTTTCGGATAAATAAAATTCATGTCAATCGAATAATCCATCGTTGTTTTATTGCAACTTAAAGTTCTATACCTCTATAAAAAACACCCTTTATATGTATGCGCGTCTCTCGACTCCATGGGGTACCTGTACATACATACATATGTATGTACATACATGTTTTATAGAATTATTTTTACTATTGCTATTGTTGTTATGAAATAACTCGAGTATGGCAAACAAATAAGGAAGCACAGCTTTGTAAAGACTTGCCGAGGAGGTAGAAAGTGAACAGATAAAGATAGAGAGAGACAGGAAGAGAGAGAGAGAGAGAGAGAAATAGAGATAGAGCCGGAGTGGGCACAAAGCAAAACAAAAATATAATAAATGAAAAATAAAAAATTAAAAGTTCCATATTTGCTGGAACAACATCAAGTGCGACATACTGGTGGGGGAGAACTTTCTCTACAACTATGTATGCAGTGATGATGAAATTACAATAAAACCAAAAAAAAATTTAAGAAAAAATCGAATTAAGCAAATAATTCACAATAGCACACATGCAAAGACATATGTACATATATGTACATATGCACGTAGATATATGTGTGTGTGCCTTAAATAAGTATATCAATAAATAATACAAAAAAAGTAGGCTTATCTTCTCGTAAATATGTACGTTATCGCGGCTTGCGGTTTTTAAAGTAAATAAAAAATGATGAAATAATATTTCAACAATTTGTTAGTAGCAGAAAGCGAATGAAAAGCAGGCTTATCAAGCCGGCATAATATTGTTATTTTTTTATTATTTTTTTTTTAGTTTTTGAGTTTTTAATGCGTCTGCGAAATGAATTTTCTAATCGAAAATTAAAAAGGAAAGAACACCTCTTCAGAAATCAGACGCTTAATGAAGTTTGTTTAACATAAAGAGTAATCCATTTCGAGGTTTCCTACTTTTAAAAGAAAAAACACAAAAAAATCAAATTCAATGAGAAATGTTTATTATCATTCGAAAAAACTTTCTTTGACATCAATTTTTTGAAGATTATCTTTTTCAAATGTTGGCCGCGGCTACGTCTCAGACGGTCCATTCGTTGAGTCCACTTTTCGATGAATCGTTCGAGCATTTCGACTGGTAACTGGCGAATAACACGCCTGATGTTTTGCTTCAAGGCCTGAATCGAAGCGGGATTGTCCGCATAGACTTTAGACTTTACATATCCCCACGGAAAAAAGTCTAACGGAGTAATATCACACGATCTTGGTGACCAATCGACCAAAATGTGAAATTATCTGCTCACCGAAGTATCCTCTCAATAAATCCATTGATTGATGCGATGTGTGGGAGGTGACGCCGTCTTGTTGATACCAAATATCGCGGAGATCACGAGCTTCATATGTAAGGCATCAAATAGTCGGTTATCATGGCGCGATAACGGTTGCCATCGGCGGTTACGTTCTCAGCGGCTTCACTTTTGAAGAAATATGGACCGAAGATACCACCGGCCCACAAAGCACACCAAACCATTGGCTTTTCTGTATGAAATGGCAGCTCTTGAATCACTTCAGTTTGCCCTTCATCCCAAAGGTGGGAATATTGCTTGTTTACATACCCATTGAGCCAAAAATTGGTCTCATCGCTGAACAAAATTTGGCTCGAAACCTCGGATCTTCTTGGAACTTTTCAAGAGCCCACAGAGCGAAGAGATGTCGCTTGGGAAGGTCGAGTGGCTTCAGTTCTTGCACAAGCTATATTTTGTACGCTTTCGATTAAAGATCTCGACGTAAAATGCGCCTAATCGTTCCATATGTCAGTCCGAGTTGCTGCGAACGGCGCCGAATCGACTCTCCACGGTCTTCGTGTACACTCTCAGCTACGGCCGTTATATTTTCTTCACTGCGTGCTGGACATGGTCTATTAGGTCGAATATTATCCAATAATAAATGCTGAGTCCCAAGATAAGTGATGGTGTTGCGAATAGTACGTTCAGTAGGCCGATTATGTTGACCATAAGTTGAGCGAAGCGCGCGAAACACATTCATTACAGAACGTGAATTTTCGTAATAAAGTAGAACGTAAACGTTGTTCAGGCGTAAGTCTTTCCATGATGAAATACCAAACAATACTGAACAAAAATAGCATGACAGCTTGACAGGAAAGGCTATTGATTTGAGGATTTTGTTGCAGTTTGCATCTATACTTTAGTGGCAATTGCAGTCGTATGCGGAGTGATGGAGTGCAGGCTGTCAAATGTGACTACCCGTAACTTCGGATTGTTTATCGTCTGATTTTTTATGTCATCGACTTTCACATCGATTTCGAGCCGATACTCCTTCGTTCAGCTGGTGAAGAGGGTGGTCTCGGATTCCGCTGGTTGTTTGTGAGTATCATGTAGTGAAGAAGTGAGGAAAGGTCGACGAGATAGCAGTTTACTTTCGAAAAAAGGCTGTCAATGCCATGGCCAGACGCCAGTATCGAACAAACATCAAGACAACTCGCGCTCAAGGCCGATTTTGGTTCAGGACCATCTGAATAATAGGTCGTTTATATGCTATAGAGGTAGAGAAGGACATAGATAAAAAAACTCAACTCGTCATTGAAAAGTCGTCGGTCTACCATAGTAAAACACATTTGTTTTGGCAAAATTCATTTTTTATTCAACATAGTTCCCTTATAGGGTGAAACACGGATTATAGCGACCCTCCAACTTTTTGACACTATTTTTGTAGAACGATTTGTCAAAATAGGCCTCAGTTTCGGCGATCGCCTCTTCATTCGACGAAAATTTCTTCCCAGCAAGCTTTTTTTTGAGATCTTAGAACATGAAACAGTCACTAGGCGCCAGATCTGGAGAATATGATGGATGCGGAAGCAAATCGAAGCCCAATTTATGGATTTTTGCCATCGATTTCACTGACTTGTGACACTGTCTTGGTGAAACAGAGCATTCTTTTTCTTCAAATGCGATCGTTTTTCGGCGAATTCGTTCTTCGAAAGGTCCAGTAACGCTATGTAATAGTCGCTGTTGACGGTGCTTCCATTTTCAAGATAGTCAATGAAAATATTCCATTTTCATCCCATAAAACAGACGTCATAACTATGCCAGCTGACTGTTGCGTTTTTCCACGCTCTGGAGCGGGCTGCTAATCGTATGCAGTCCACTCGGATGACAGTCGATGGGACTTCGGAGTGAAATTATGGAGCCATGCTTCATCCATTGTCATATATCGTTGCAAAAACTTGGGTTTATTATGCTTTAACGTCTCTAAACACTGCTCCGAATAATTAACTCGTGGTTGTTTTTGGTCAAAAGTGAGCTGGCAAAGCACCCACTTTGCACAGAGCTATCTCATACCCAAATATTCGTGAATGATATCGAGTTGATATTTTTAGAGTGCCTGCTATTTCATTCAATTTCAATTTTCGATCATTCAAAATCATTTTGTGGAAATGTGCTGTTTTCGTCAATAACAACCTATTTTGGGCGTCTACTGCATTCAACGTCTTTGGTGCTCATTTCACCACTTCTAAACTTAGCATATCAATCCTTGATGGTGGATTTTCCTGGGGCAGTGTCCAGAAACTCGTCATCAAGCCAAGTTTTGTTTCAACAGTATTTTTTTCCCTTCAAAAAGCAATATTTTATCAACACACGAAATTTCTTTTTATCCATTTTTATCAAAAGTTGATACACTCCTAGCCGTCCATCGTTTAAACTTGCAGCTTGCTCTTTGGGCTGTTTCGACACTCTTCATTTTTTAGATGAGAAACCTGCAACAGCAGTGGTAGCTGCCTCTAATATTGACTCAAGCAATACTTCTAGAAGCTTGCTAGCAACATAAAACAAAAGCAAGGAGGCGGTGTGCTAATGGGGTCTATGGGTTTGCTTTCTGTTTAGTAAGAAGGATTAAATTTTGTTTTTTTTTCGATGCTTTTTGGAATAAGCATTTAGGCAGATATTCTATGGATATTTGCTTGGGGATTTGGTTTTGCATTCGTTTATTTGCTGATAATTTGAGCTCTTCGTTTGTGAAGAGAGGTAATTTCAAAGGAATTTTTCCCTGTTCTCATTCTTCCTGCTGTGGCTCTTGTGTTGGAAATAAAGCGTTGACGATTTGGTTCATTTTGCGGGAGATATTGGCCTAGTACTGAGTTTTTCTATTTTATCATATTCAAGTCATTCCATAGTTCCTGCAGTCCCTTTCACTCTGTAGTCGGCAAAATTTCTCTAGAAATTTTTATGCTACATTTTTCTCGTAATCAAACGCTCTGATTTCAATGTAAATACAAAAAAAAAATTTTTTTTTGCTTTTTGATTTCCAACAAATCATTCTATAGCCAATGAATTGAGTACGAGTATGTACGAGTATTGCGCAATCTCTGGAATTATTGTTCACGCTCATTACTAAATCGTTCATACTTTATTGTCCAAAAAGGGTTTTATCGCACGAATTTTTACACAATCGCGTCGGAGTACTTGGCAATTTCTCGGAATTACTTTCCAATACGCCACGCTACTTACTTACCAGCCATACGATATACAAGAATGTACATTTGTATGTACATGTATTGCGGTCAGTATAAAAATAAACAAAAGAATTCGAATTTATTCAAAGAAAACAACCAACAATTATGCGTACATACAAACAAACTTACATACATACATACATAATTATCAACGAAAACTCTAAATGAAGAATGAATACGAGGTTATGAAAGAAGGAAACTGCATAATGAAAAAAACATGTGCATACATACATACATACCTACATATGAATGTGTGTACAATATATGGAATTTGCAGTAAATCTTTAGATCGTCCTGAGCCTAATTGGCGGCTTAGACTGAGTGTTTCACATTCACCACGTTGTATCTATTGAACGATCACAACAGTAACAACAGCAACAACAACAGCTAGCATCATTTCGGTCGTCGATCTTTTATGAATTAACGTGTGTCCTTGTGCGCCGCGATCAGCACTTGAGAGTCTACACCTCAAAATTTTATTGTTTTGTTGCTACCCAAAAGGTGCTAAGGCAACAAAAACGCAACAAAAACGCAACAAAACAAAAAAAAAATATCAAAATGCAGTTATGGCTTTTTCAAGCCGAAAACAAAAGCCAACAATGGCGAACAAAACGACGAAAACGGGAGTACAAAAGGAGACAAAAGCCATAAAATACCAAAACAATGGCATTAACTCAAGTGTATAGCGCATTCAAATGCGTTCAAGTAGTAAAGAGAGATAGGCAGGCGGCTGTTTGAAGAAAAATGTACAACAACAGCAGCAACAACAACAACAACAACACTACTCGCATCACGTAGTTAATAAAAAGAACAAGCATTGTTGAGCAACAACAAGAATCGAAATGATCATCATCACACTGCAATATAGAGAAATATGTATAAGTATGTGGCAGAGTCGGTGCACCTCAGCACCTCGTAGTAAGTATTTAAGTAGAATCCAGAAAAGGGCCAAAGGTACGACGAACCGCTGGCAATATGTATGTATGCATGTAGTAAATGATGAAAGAAACCAAAAATGTAACAACAACTCAACTCCCATAAGAGCAATCACAGTCTACGCTTGAGCACCCGTCCAGCCAGCCAGCCAGCCAGCCAGCTAGCCAACCAACCAGCCATCTAGCTAACCAACCAAGTAACCAGTCAGCCAGTCAGCATTCAATACCAACGATATTGATCGACACAATACACAACACACAACACAGAGCACGGCGTACACAGACACAGGGCTTCAACACGTCCTCAACTTCGACACGCCAACACAATCACTTGTACATATGTATGTACATTGGTATGTACGGTACACAGCATCCAAGAGGGTGAAGATAGAGAAGAATTTGTTAATGCACGCTCAGATAACTGCAACATACTCTCTGCGTTACGTCGGTACACACATTTGTATGTATGTATATGCACTGTGTGTGTAATTCTGAGAGTTTGTCGGTAGCTTAGCATCTTGAGCATCATCAAGTTGCACGTTTGCGCACATGGAAAAACCAGCTTAACTAGATTTTTTTTTCTTCATTACACAGTAACTACCTGTTTGCCTCTATGCGCTCACACACAACAATTTGTTTGTTTGCTTGCAGTAGAGAGTTTGAGTATTTATCCTATGTAGTTGAGAGTTGGAGATGTGCAGAGAGCGAGCATCCATGGACTGTAGTACAATGTGTGAGGATGTAAAAATTATTGAGCTTAAAGGAATTAAATCTTTGGGTTGCCTTCTTTCCGTAACTATTCTGACAATGTGTGTTTTACAGTGTACAGTTTTTCCCATAAGATAAATTTTTTCTTGCTAGAGAACAGTCGTTAGTAGTCAGATAAGAGTGTAACCCTTTTTCCTAATGAAGGCGACCGTAGTTGTCCTTCCGATTCTGGATCTATTTTGAGCAGTTAGTGGTTAGCATTGCGTACTACCACTCGGAAGGCCGGAGTTTAAATTCAGGTTCAACTAACATCCAAAATTATAGAAAATTAATTTTTTCTAGTTGCGGTCGAACCTCGGCGGCGTTTCCAGTGTATTTCTGACATGAAATGATAGTTCCTCATGAAAATTCTTCGGTCGTTCGAAGTCTGCTTAGAATAAACTGTAGGGAATCTTTGTTGGTAAAAACAGCAAGATGCAAAACCACAATTCGGAGGAGGAACTCAACCGAAAATCGCTTCAGCGAGATGACACTCTTAAAGCTCAAGTATCAATGTTGATATTAATAACTGAACGGTATGGAAAAAATACCCAGGGAGTTGAAGAAGAAAGCGAGACACATTTGCAGACAGAAAACAATAGTGCCTGAAATGCCTGAATATAAAGAACTTGAAGACAAAAAGGGAAATACTCGAAAATTTTACAAAAAAAATTTAAGCGTCTTACAGAAGGTTTCAAAAGCGGAGTTTTTCCTTTAAGAACAAGGATCCCTGGTGGCTGACGCTTACAGTACAATAGGTTTGTGGAGAAAACACTTTGGATGAGTGCTTAACTGCAGTGAAAAGGACACCACCGGAGATGGCGAGCCGATCTGTACCAAAAGAGGTTTCAGACAAGAAGACATCTTCAACCTAAGGCTGGATAATAAATAATTAACAGCGAAGCATAGACGTAGAGAGTTTACCAGCTTCTAAAAATCTTCGCTGTTGACAGTCATAATTTCGTCCATCCAGGAGCTAGTATTAACAACACCAACAAGAATCACTCTTGCCAACGGGTGCTACTTTGGACTGAGTAGGCAATTGAAAAGTAAAGTCCTCTCTCAAACTCTACAAGTAGCTCATCATTCCCATTCCGTTATATGGGAAGAAGCGTGGACGATATTGACAACTGATGAGTCAGCGCTAGGAGTTTTCGAAAGAAAGGTTTTGTGAATGATTTACGGACCTTTGCGCATTAACAAAGGCGAATATCGCAGGCGACTGAACGATAGACGACGACCTTGACATAGTTCAGCGAACCAAGAGACAGCTGCTACGCTGCCTGGGTCATATGGTCCATATGGTGGAGAATACTCCAGCTTTGAACGTATTCAATGCAATACTCGCTGCTGGATGCAGTACCACTGCCTTGGAAGGATCAGGTGAAAACTTCGCATCTTTATGATCTAGATTATGCGAGCTGGAGTCCGAAACAAAGTGTTAAAAGTAGCTTCTCAGCTCACTAATATTCATGACTGTACAATCAACGAAGTTTCTAGGAAATGATTTCATTCACCTTTCTGACACTTCCGGAGCAAAACCACCTCCCAAGAAATATAAACGAATCTACAGAATGAAGTGACAGCCAGATCCGGTGTCGAAAAATACTACGCTCCTCAAATTTCTCTATAAATTTCTACTTCACAAAAATCTGTAATTAGAAAGTAACAGAATATTAACAAAAGCAACGCACTGTGCACAACTACCTATGAGATACCAGAAGCCACAGAACCCGTAGAAAAGATCGATATTCTTGCAAGAGAGCGCTCGTTATCTCTCTAAAAGAAGCGCGAGAGAGTGAGAGAGCAGAGCGAGTGCGCGGTGTAGTTTTGTTGATCAAACTTTTTCATATCATACAATTATGATTGGAGCACACACAAAAGTACACAAACCGACACACACACACACACACATGCGAACATTCTTAATATAATTTTACGAGTATTTACGTGCAGAGTTTTTAGCTATCAGTTGGCATGTTTGTTTGCTTGTTTGTCTGTTTATTTGTTTGTACCTCCGTCTGTCCGTCCGTCCGTCCATCCATACGCCTATATGTATGCCTGCCTGTTGACTGTTGGTGTATTGTTGGCTCTTGGCTGTTAGCTGTCTACTCAATCGGTCTTATGAGCTACTATGCACTACACAGGCATAGGTGTATGTTTGGGCACAATTTTTTTTTTTTTTTGTGTTTTGTAGGTACCATATCAATGTTTGAACATCGGTATGAACTTCGTCTTTCGCCCGTGCAGGTCTGTCCAACAGCGTCAACTACATACAACGGCGGCAATGCGGCGCGCTCATCTCAACTCGTCAGCCTGCTCATAGTAGTATCCATACACCTATTCAGTACAAGTTCAATAATCAAAGCGTAAAGACACCGAACAAATAAGCGATTTTAACTAACAACAAATTAACGGCAACAAATACAACGTACGCGACGTATAACGTAATAGAAGTGAGAAAAGCCAAAAAAAAAACCTTAACGACAATGAAATACCAAAACATCAACGAAAGATCAGAAAAAATGAAGTGACTAAACGACCTAGCGCGCGCTTCAGAGCAGCAGCAATTTGCCCCAGAGGTTGTTAAGCAAAAAAAAAATTTAAATTCTTTGAATTGTGCATGTGCTTCTGAAATCGTTTGTTTTTTCTTCAAAATTTCGGAGCTTTTTTTGTTCAGTAAATGAACATTGTTTGGCAGTTAGCGGGGTTTTATCGCTTTTTTATGAATTTTTTTTATTTACTTCAAATAAGTTTTTCTATAATCTCGGCGTAGTACGCATAGAAATTCTTTTGAAATATTTTTTTTAATGCTACACTTACATACTTATATGTGATTTTCGAAGTTATAAGTATGTCTGCGTATGTGTGTGCGTGTGCGTGTTTTTTGTGATGTTAAAATCCAAAAAGTTTAACGACAAGCAGTATGATAAAAGAAAACACGAGGGTTGCTCTTTGAGTGTTGAGATATTGGCAAACTATCCATTTACATACAAGTGTATGTAATGAGATGGGTGATCCAATTCGAGGTTCCCTACTTGTTTTTAAGATAAAAAATACAGAAATTGCAAATTTTAAGGGGAATGTTTTTTATAACTCGAAAGAACATTCTTTGGCATTTCTTTTTTGAAGATTATCTATTTCAAATGTTGGCCACGGCTACGTCTCAGATGGTCCATCCGTTCAGTCCAATTTTCGATGACTCGTTCCAGCATTTCGACTGGTAACTGGCGAATGACACGCGTGATGTTTTGCTCCAAGGCTTGGGATTGTCCGCATAGACTTTAGACTTTACATGTCCCCACAGGAAAAAGTCTAACGGTGTGATATCACGCGATCTTGGTGGTCAATCGACCGGTCCAAAACGTGAAATTATCTCCTCACCGAAGTGTTCTCTCAATAAATCCTTTGTTCTCATCGGCATCGTTTTTGAAGAAATATGGACCGATGATTCCACACGCCCACAAACCACATCAAACTGTTGTGTTTTCTGGATGAAATGGCAGCTCTTGAATCTCTTCAGGTTGGTCTTCGTCCCAAATGCGTAAATTTTGCTGTTTACATACCCATTGAGCCAGAAATGAGCCTAATCGCTGAACAAAATTTGGTCCGAAAACGTCGGATCTTCTTGGAAGTTTTCAAGAGCCCATTGAGCGAAGCGATGTCGCTTTCCGAAGGTCGAGCGGCTTCGGCTTTACGATTTCGACGTAAAATGCGCCAAGTCGTTCCATACGTGAGTGCGAGTTGCTGCGAATGGCGCCGAATCGACTCTCTACGGTCTTTGTGAACACACTCAGCTAGGGCCGCTATATTAGTTACTGCGTGCTAGATGTGATCTATTCGGTCGAATATTATCCAATAATGAACGCTGGGTCTCAAGATGGGAGATGGTGTTGTGAATAGTATGCTCAGTAGGCCGATTATGTTGACCATAAGTTGAGCGAAGCGCGCGAAATACATTCTTTACAGAACGTGAATTTTCGTAATAAAGTTGAATGATTTGTAAACGTTGTTCAGGCGTAAGTTTTTCCATGATGAAATGCCAAATATGTCAAAAAAAGGCTATTGAAAAAGTACCTCTACTTGGATCACCCTTTATAATAAAATTTAATATTTTGAATGTCGAACTCTCCGGCAGATATTCGGAAAATTTATCACTGTGGGAAATAAATATTGATTATTATTAAAAATATATTTAAAAATAAATATACAGTGGCGTATAAAAGTCTACATACACCGCCTGTATTCGTTGTGTAGAAAGTAATATCACTTTGCTGAAAAATGTAGGTAAACAGTTTTGTTTTAAATCCTTTTCTAATCACATTTATTAACACAAATACATTCTCTAACATAAAATAAAACAATTATGGTGAAAAACGTAAAAATATCCTTGACAAAAGTCTACATACACCACGGGTTTACTAGTAGGTTATGGCCGTTAGGTACCCTTTTTTACAATTTTTTTTTAATTATGTTTTCTATTTTGCTAGTATAGAATTTAGTTGTGGTTTAAACGCATTAGCATCAACAATGTCTCCGCGGAAAGAAATATCCATTGACGTAAGAAACTTGGTTATTCCGCACAGAAAAGAAAGGAAATCGTATGGTGAAATTTAAAAATTTGAAACTTAAGTCCACCAAAGGCACAGACCGAAAAAGTGGATCCACCGAAAATAAGCCGCGTGTTGGCCGCCCGAAGAAACTAACTCGAAGAGACATCAGCTTTATTCTGAAGGAAGTGAATGATGATCCTAAAGTTACTGCTCCAAAATTAGCCGAAAACATCGCAAACTCATCAAGAAAGTGTGTCCATTTAAGAACAATTCGAAGAGCTCTGAACGATAACGGCTTCCACAGTAGAACACCAGATAAAAAGCATCTTATTTCTGAAAAAAAAAAATCGTAAACTTCGCTTGGTGTTCGCTAAAGCACATTTAGACAAGGGAATGGATTTTTTGCAAAAAGTCTTGTTTATAGACAGCGATTGAAGTTCAATATACTCGCCAGCGATGGAAGAGCAAAAATTTGGAGTAGAGAAAACACTGCACTTAACGCCAAAAGCATAGTACCAACAGTGAAGCATGGTGGTGGCAACGTAATGGTTTAGGGAGTGGTTGAGGAATCTGGAGTTGGAAAGCTTGTTTTTATTAAGGGTAATATGGATCGGTTGAAATATAAGTCATTGTTGGAAGCTAGTCTGAAGCCTTCGGTGGACAGTTTGGAGCTTGGCACAGGCTGGATCTTTCAACAGGATAATGATCCAAAGTTCACAGTCCATATTGTTAAGGATTGGTTGCTTTATCATGCTCCATAGCAACTACATACGCCAAATATATATTTTTGCAATAAACTTCTTAGACTTCCAATTCAAAAAAAATAAGGGGTATATGTAGACTTTTGTACGCCACTGTGTAAACAAAAAACACTAACTAAATAAAAAATTATATGTGTATATAATCGACAGCGCGATAACTCTCGAATTAACTAAATACTTAGTGCTGGTTTTCGGCTGTGAACCAGTCTTTCTTAGCCTTGGCTTGATCTAAAGCAGGACTTTGTATTTCCTTTTCTGTTTTAACAGTGCTGACACTGAATCCCACTGAGATAACGCAATTGTTTATTGTTATAATCGCCTGATTCGCCAGGGAGCTAATGGTTTCCAAACACTTTTTTCTTACGATAACCGAAATGTCATCTGCATAGGTCACAAGCATGGCAGCCCCCCTCCTCTAGCCTCATTAGTAATCACTTGACTACGCGAATCTAAAGTAGAGGTGCATACCTCACGTATTACGTCCAATCCTCATTGCATTGAAAAAATATCCACCATATCTGATGCTTTATAATTCGAGAAGATCTGTATCGTCCAGGCAATGCGTTAATAAGCCCTTCCAGTGGTTTTGTGCCAATACTGGCCAATGGAGTGTCCTCTGCTTTAATGAACCATTGAACACATTCTTAGTCTTGCAGACTCCTTTTAGCTTTCTATGCCACCACAAAAATTCGGTCTGGAGATTCTCTTGGCTTGCCTTATAGCCTTTTTATATATGTAGCATTAGTAGGTAATTGATTTCGCTATACTTGATGTCTTGAAGCTTTTTTCATGTGCCTTCTAAGAGACGTCTTTTCAGGGTTCCATCAGAACATATACTCCTGGATTTGAGTACTAGGCAAGAGGTTTTAAAGGCGTTTTTTAAGGAATAGGTCAGTCCCTGGTCCACGTCTCGAAGAAAAAAATAGACGTTGGCTGATTCTCAGATCTACCCGATATGCACCAAAAATTTCATAAATATCTAAATAATAATTTTATAAAAGGGGTGCTCCAAGTAGAGGTACTTTCTCATGTTATGTTCTTTTTGTTCAGTATTGTTTGGCATTTTATCATGGAAAGACTTACGCCTAAACAGCGTTTACAAATCATTCAACTTTATTGCGAAAATTCACTTTCGTTCAACTTATGGTCAACATAATCGGCTTACTGAGCGTACTATTCGCAACACCATCACCCATCTTGAGACCCAGCATTCACTGTTGCATAATATTCGACCAAAAAGACATGTCCAGTACGCAGTGAAGAACATATAGCGGCCGTAGCTGAGAGTTTACACGAAGACCGTGGAGAGTCGATTCGGCGCCGTTCGCAGCAACTCGAACTGACGTATGGAACGACTTGACGCATTTTACGTCGAGATCTTAAATTGAGAGCGTACCAAATATAGCTTGTGCAAGAAATGAAGCTACTTTGTCTTCCCCAGAACCATCGTTTCCCTCTATGGGCTCTTAAAAAGTTTCAATACGATTCGACATTTTCGAGCTCATGAGACCCATTTCTGGCTCAATGGGTATGTAAACAAGCAAAATTGCCGCATTTGGGACGAAGAGGAACCTGAAGAGATTCAAGAGCTGCCGTTTCATCCAGAAAACCCAAGGGTTTGGTGTGGTTCGTGGGCCGGCGGAATCATCGGTCCATATTTCTTTATAAATGATGCCGATGAAAACGTAACCGTCAATGACGACCGTTATTGCGCCATGATAACCGACTAGTTGATGACTGAAATTGAAGCTCGTAATCTCCGCGACATTTGGTTTCAACAAGACGCTGCCACTTCCCACACATCGCATCAATCAATGGATTTATTGAGAGAACACTTCGGTGAGCAGATTATGTCACGTTTTGGCCCGGTCGGTTGGCCACCAAGGTCGAGTGATATCATACCGTTAGAATTTTCCTGTGGGAATATGTAAAATCTAAAGTCTATGCGGACAATCCCGCTTCGATTCAGGCCTTGGAGCAAAACATCACGCGTGTCATTCGCCAGTTACCAGTCGAAATGATCGAACGAGTCATCGAAAATTGGACTTAACAGATGAACCATCTGAGACGTAGCCGCGGCCAACATTTGAAAGAGATAATCTTCAAAAAATAAATGCCAAAGAATATTTTTTCGAATGATAGTAAACATTCCCTATTAAATTCGAATTTTCTGTGTTTTTTTCCTCTAAAAAAAAAGTAGGGAACCTCGAAATGGATTATCACATAGTTTCAGATTTTTAAGAATTCGACAATAGCGCCACCTGGCGTATATATTTTGGGGGACTCATCATTCATATATATAAATTTATATATATACAAATTTTGTCAAGATCGAAGTATATTTTTTTTGAATATCTCTATCAGATCGATGTCTTTTAACAGCTTCTAATATTTTAAGGTTAACTTCATCGGAACCCAACCCGAATTGATAATAAATTTTATGCTTCATAAGTCTTGGAAAATATCATGAAAAATAGTAATATTAATCAAAAATTAGTGTCCGTTTCGACATACATATGTAAGTATGTATGTAAATGTTTTTCATTTGTTTATCTCAGCTCCAGTGTAGCAACCCTCGTATACATAAAAAAAATATAATTATATTTAAGATCAATCTTGTTTTTAATCTTCAAAATTACAACCAAATAATTTGTTATTCTCATTTTTTTCTGCTCTTCTAGTTATTTCCATCGCCACACAATAGCTAATCCGTTGAGGTTATTTTTTATTTCAAAAATTTCATTTGTCAGTTCTGTGAACTGATTTATGTATGTACGTGGAATGTTTTAAAGCGCCTTGAGGACGTTAAACATAAAGAAGAGACAACAAAACGTTGAAGAACATAATTGTCAAGTACGAGTGCCAGTGTTAGTCGCGTGAACCACACAGCAGCAGATCAAGACACACACGCACTTAGTTGTTGGCTAAACTCGTTAGCGCTAAGAGCCAAAAAAAGCGTGCGCTAAATATTTGTCATTATCATTAGAGTGCGCGTATTAAATGTTATCGGCTGTTGAGAATTTTGGTGGCCCGTTGGTCGGACCGTCTGTTGCACTCTCACATCATCCTCATGCCGTTCACCACCTGCAAGCAGCGCAACACCATCAGCACATTAACACAACGGCTCAGCATCATGAACGTGGTGGTATTGGCTATGCCTTGGACATTATAGACTCTGAGGGTAGTGTACGCGTTTCGGCCGCCGCCACTCCTACGTCAGCGACATCAATACCCACTAGCACCATCATCTCCGCTCAAGTACCGCTTACACCTAATCAGTTGACGCAATTGAATGCGTTGCAAGCACTTAAGCTACAACAACTGCACCAACAATACGAACAACAACTGAGTAATTTTCTTAGCGCCTCCACCGTCTCTTCACAGCCTTCCACAGCGATTGGAGGCGGCGTAACTGTGTCGTTACCACACCGACCGCAGCCACAAGTGGCGTCCACGTTGAGCGACGAGCAGCAGCAACGGCAACAACAACAACAACACCACTATAATTTACAACATCAGTACCAACAACAACAAGAACACCAACAGCATCAACGACTGCAACGTGAACAACAGTCAAACAGCGTCAATCTGACCCTAACCCCTGCAAACGCACCAAAGTATATGAGCTCGCCGCGCGATACCTCAGCCATGATGCCACTAACCGAATTCACACAGCCACCAAAACCGAAACATGAACAACAACGCACCGTCAAGGAGAATGGCCAATGCGGTGCCATAAATTTAGTCACAACCTCGAGTAATACTTTTCCGAGTACCACAAATCCATACCAATTAAACTCAGCCAGCAGCAGTAATAGTAATCCCGCCTTCATAGACAATAGTAGACCCTCCTCTACGTCTTCATCAGTAGATGTCGAGAATGATGAGAGCATGTCACCTGTCACCACGAATGGACGGAAACTTTTCGATCCCGCGGCGTTACTACCCGGCAACGCGCCTCTAAAACAGCCCACCTATAGCGAGACAAGCGCGTCCTCAGCAGCTGCCGCTGTCGTTGCTGCCTATCAATATAATTATGCACATTTGTATGGAGCTGGTGGTGGCGGCAGCGGGCGTCCAGTAACTGGTCTCTATAATGCGCCTGTTATATTTGCCGCTGCCGCCGCGCACAATCCACACCTACCACATGTGGTGCAACATCCCAGCGCCGTGCATGGAGGCGCGCCATCCGCCGCCTACCTCAACGCATTGGCGACACATACAGCGGCGATTTCGCCGACCGAAAATGGCGTTTATTCAGCGGAATACTTTAAAGCACTGCAAAATGCTGTAGCAGCGGGCGTATTTCAGGCGGTACCGCACACCCACACAACACCCGTCTTTCCAATATCACCGCTCGCCAACAGTGGTAGCAACAATTCAACGTCGCCGGCCACCATCAGTATGCCAAAGACACGTTTGCGTAGTCCCGCTACGGGTTCGATACCAACGCAGGCACCAATCGTCTCACCGCCAGCCAAAAGTGAGCAACGTAATGCGACGACAACAAAACTTTCCACCGGCACTTATCTATATGAGAAAGCGAAAAGATCGCCACCCGACACGCCATCGGACACGGAGAAATTTTTTAAGATACCAAGCGGCAAAGAGGGCTCGCTTAAGCATCGCATACTCACGCGACCGCTGAGCACAGAAAAAACACCAGCGACTACCGCAGTGACGACGGCAAGTACGACGTTGAGTACGGACTCTAGCAAAACACCGGTTATGTGGTAAGTTCTGTAAAGTTCAGTTGAGTGATATTTTTTATTAATTACAAAATGTCCTTCCTCACACAGCACGCACACCTCTACATCTAGCTTTAAGAAGGGTTCTTATATTGAGCTCTCAAATGGTTCACTACGTCGGGTGGAAGATATGCGCACGGAGGACTTTATACAATGCGCTGAACGTAGTCCTCATCATCAACTAATCGAGTCCACGGTGGTAAAAATCAACACCAGCCCATCGTCGCCCACGGTAGTTATTGCATTTAGTTACGACCGCAATCATTCGAAGGTAAGAAATGAGAAAAAACTCTGTTGATAATGATTTAGCTAAGACTTGTATCCAAGACCTCCCGGTTAATAGCGCCGACTGGTGCTCTTCCCCGGAACGCATTTCTCAAAGGGATTGTCCATAAGTAACGGCGCTCAAGTTTTGATTATTCCAGTCTCCTTCTATTGTCTTCAATCCAGACTTACTCCATCTACAAAGTGTGTCAAGTATATTCAAGTAGTATTTCCTCCTTGTGCCCTCTGCATATACTTGCCTAAGTAGAGCCGACCCTAGTCCAATTAGGTCGTGCGTGGTGTTTATATATTTTTAATTTAATTATCTTTTCTTCCAGGTTGACATGGAAGTCGCCACCGAATATCCATTCTTTGTCTATGGTCAAGGCTGGGCATCCTGTAATCCAGAGCTATCATATAAAGCTTTCGGTCTGAAGTGTCAACGTCTACAAGTCGGCGACATTTGCATATCTCTTACCAAACGCGATGCACCGAATATTCAAATAAACAATAATAACAACAACATAAGTAATAGTAATATTAATAATAACAACAACAGCAAGCCCACATATATTCATGACCCAAAATCGACCACAACAGTCACAACAACAACAAACGAAACACATGTCGCCGAACGTGATCTCCAAACGCTCATACTGAGCGAAAGTGTCTACGCTACACACCTAAAGTCCGCCGGTATGTGTCCGCCACCACCCACCCACCCACAATATCAACTGCTGCGTAGCCCTCACGCCGGAACAGTGCATTTTATGCCACCCCCAACACATTTGCTCGCCAATGCGCCACCCACACCCGAAGCTTACGCGCACTTTGTATTTCCCACGCCGCCACAGCAGCAAACGCAAACATTGTCAACAACAGCAACATCAAATTTGCATAACTCGCGCATGCAACATAATAGCGGTTTAACCTTAACACCACCCACGAATAGCAGCAGCAGCACAAGGCCAACTGATGCATGCGAACAGTCGGCGGCAACGGCTGCGTCAGCGCGTAAACGTCGTTGGTCGGCGCCGGAGAGTTTCTCCAATAGTGAAGATGATGATGATGAAGATGCGCACGCGGCGGATTATCAACCACCACTGAGGCAAAAATCTGCGCCAACTGCAGCGGTAAGTAGCAATTATAAGCCCTACTTACCCGCGGCGAACATGAGGTTGCCGGCATCTGGGCAATTATACTGTGATTTCTCAACAAATTACAAATAGCAAAAGATCTCATTATTGGCGTGTGAATTGCATCAAGTCAAGGTCGCCTGACCTTGTGCGAGGTGGGTGTACACTGGGCGTTGTGGCAATGACGGCGATGACGGCGCTTTATTTGGCGAAACTCTCTTCAAGTTGCATTTGTTAAATGTAAAGCTGCAAGCATTAATATTTGAAAAATATGTTTACACATTTATAATCTATTTATGTATGTACGTGGGAGAAGCTACATATATTTGTCATATAAAATATCAATCTCCCTAATCCGTGTTTAGAAGGTGAAGAAGCTAAAGTCATTTACAGAAAGCCAAAAATGTTCAGGGAAGGTTACATGCCAAGGTTTATAGACTAGAAGGTTACGACAACCGTTGACGTCACAAAACTGACTTCGTCATTTATTAACAGTGGGCGTGACTATATATTTGTATTATTAAAAAGGTAATTTATTTGTTTAAAAATATGTCTTTGAACTAAACAACGTAAATTTGGGGAGAATTTTCAGAAATGTAAACACAAAATATTTACACAGAAGAAGACTTAAATTATTAATTTTTTTTAATATTCTACTGTCTCCTTATATATTATATATTTTATTTTTTTCCGCTTCGTATTTAAAGAAGACTAGATACAAAGATCATAAGTTCACTTGAAATTTTCATAATATTTAACGTTTTTAAGATTATTTTCACCCAATTTTTGTTACAAAATAATATTAATTTTTATAATTTAAATATTTTGAAGCTTAAAATACATTTTTCAACAAAAAAGAGTTCAAGACGTATTTAATTCAAATTGCTATTGATTTTAAAAAGGACTACTGCGCGCCTTTAGATTTTAGAGTACAAAATGTTAAGCTGTTTTATACATAAATTTATGCAGACTTATTTTAAAACCTTTGGCAACCCATAAAATTTAAACAACTTCGTCATGAAACATATGTTTTTGCTGTTGTCATATCCTTATATTCTATAAACCTTGGTTATATGCTTTGTCGGTAACTTTATGCCAAGAAACAGTTATATGTTAAGAAGAGAACAAAATAGATAGACGTCTGGCGCACGACTTTATTATGTATATATCCCCGGCTACTTTCCACCAAATTCATTTAAGTAGAAATTTATTTAATTTTCGAATTTTTGGTCACACCAAGCAATTTGTTTCTAATTTTGATTTAAGTGTACTGCGTTCTTTACTGAAATAGAATTTAAGCAGAATAATTACTCTCAGCGATGTTACACACACCTGATCAGCTGATCAATATAAACCAATCGATTTTCCCTGCATCTTTGCTTTTACTATCGCTTTAAGCATGTTGTTGCCATACTTAAGCTCATTTATTAGTTGAGCTTATTAAAAAAAAAAAAACAATTATTTGAGAATTAAATAAACAAGTAGGTTAAAAAAAATTATTACCACTCAAACGAATTTGGCTAGACGCAGCTATGCGGATGGTGTATTAATTAATTAACAATTTCTTGAAGAAAACACAAATCTGAATAATTAAGTTCTGAGTAATTAAATTTAATTACAAAAAGATTTTAGTTTTTAAATGAAAAGTCAATATTTTTTTGAACTTTGTTTAATTTGTTTTCATTTCGAATTTATTAATTTTTTTATTTCATAACTCAACCATTGCATTGTTGAAAGTAAAGTTTGAAACGTACAAAAGTAAAAGAATTGGAAATGAAAAAAAAAATTGCGTATTTTTTTTTAATACAAAAAATATTTATGTTCAAATAATTATTGTTTAAATGATCAGTTTTGTGTGGACGAGTATGACTGAGAATAATCGAAAAATCGAAAGTTAGGCCTATGGATTAATAAATTAAACGCTAAGCCTTAAAACAATTGAATATGTTAAATGTGAGAAGATTGTTTGGAGAATATTTATACATAAATTGTGTTGCTGTTATTGAAAAGATATTCTAACTATTTTGGTATACTAAACGAAAAAGAAGGTTTCCAAAAAATTCGGGTTTCAAGGCTTGTACATACATTTCTATGGACTATAAATAACATAAAAAAGATCTCAGATTGCATGGATAAAATAAGTGCAGGCAAAATAAAAGCGAAAACAATTAATATACGGAAGCTTTAAGTGAAAGTCCACAACATTACATACATATATTTCAATATAAACGTAAATCTTAGAATATCCATCCTCACACGAATTGTCAGCCAAAATGTTAAAAAAAAATGTGTTTCGTTAATTTTAGGCAAAAAGTTGTAAAAAAAAATATTAATTGTAAATACTTAAGAAATTGAAAAAAAAAGAACAAAAAACACCAATAAACATACATATGTACGTATATGTATAAATGTACAAGTATGTCATTATATAATAAATTATCTAAATACATAAATAAATGAAATAAATGAAATAAATATTCCAGGCAAAATATATGTGTATGTATGTACGTTATGTATGTATGTATGTATGTATGTAGTAACCATGTCAGACTGTAAATTTGAAATTATAGCCATATGTAATGTTATGCTATGTTACGTTATGTAATTACTGTAGTTATGTTTATAAATTGATTATATATTATATTATTATTATTATATATATAATATATAGAATTTAGTATATGTAGATATATTTATGTACATCCATATAAAAATGAATATATTGCACATATGTACATATTGATACATACAAATGTGCGTATGTATTATATACATATGTATGTCCATGTTATGTAAATATTATTGCATTGTAAACGAAATGTGCAAAATTATATGTAGTCCTGCAACAGTCACTGCAATAAAAACTAAGTTTTAAAAATATATGTATGAGTCTTTTGCTATTTTTTCTCCTCCAAAAAATGTTTCTGCAAAAATGCTAAGCAGTGTTATTAAGTTGTTAAAGATTTCCTACTAAAAGTGCGCCAATAATGTTTATCTATACAACACTTTATCGTCTAATCGAACGGATATGTACCGTAGAAGTGCAGAGCCGCTTTGTCCCTTTTCACTTGCCGCAACGAGCGCTAGGTCTAGCTACGAGGCGTAATCGGCGTTACTACGAGGTCGATCTTGAAAATAGTGGCATCAAAATATTGAATTTGGATATTCAAGAAATGATCGCCCATTCTCTGCTTCAACAAAGCTCTAAGTAACCATCAAATCATTATCTAATCCGTTAAGTCATAATCGGGGGAGCAGGCAATTCATTTAGCGACAACGATCCGACGATCCGTAGGTATTAGAGCTCCAGATTTTGCTCAAACATTTTCGAGCTGTGCGAGTATTTGATCAACGAGCACCCGCACTACTGCTCATTGCTCATTACTCGAAAAAAATTTGAGCCGAGCACGAGCTTTGACTTTTACTCAAAACTTTTTTTTAAATAATTTTAAATTTATTTATGCAGAGTGTAAAAATCATTGTAATGGCAAAGAAACTTTGACAAATAAAATTGATTTTTTTTTATTCTGCTGAGCAGTTGAGCAATGAGCGAGTATCGAGCGAGCATCGAGCTGCTCGCAATGCTCGATACCCGGATATCTAGAGCTCTAGTAGGTATTGAAGTTATCGATTTTAGTCGAAAATTGAAATTGTACTCTGCACTAATGAATTTAAGAGATAGTTAACTATCCATCTTCACTAATCTCACAAGTAACAATGCATCTCTCGAGAACGGCCTAGCCATGTCATCGCTTCGAAAACTGTAAAGTTAGCTGGTGTTGAGAGATTGGGCACTCGTAATCAGGGTGCTCGAATCTCATCTTCCATTGACAATTTTTACTTATATATATGTAAAAAAATATATATATTTGGCGCTTTGTAGCCGCTGTAGCGATTTTTGGCCGAGCTCCTTCTCCAATTAGTGGTTTTGCGTCTTGATGTTTTTACCAACAAATGCAGAGAGCTACAGTCTATTCTAAGCTGCCTCCGAATGGCTAATGGATTTTTATGAGTAGTCTTTTATTTTATGTCAGAAATACTCTCGGAGGGCTTAGCATTTCCTGCCGAATAGCGACCGCAATTAGAAAAATTTATTTCTTATAATTTTATATATTGGTCGAGCCTAGGCTCGAACTCAGGTCTTGCGAATGGCAGTACGCAATGGTAACCACTCGGTTATCGCGGCCGCCGTTACAGTTACAGTTATTTTAACTGTTTTAAAAAGGCCACCACCAAAGGTGACGACAATTCTTAATCTGCAAAGTACCGGGTAAGTTCCAATTGCTTTTGGAAGCGTCGATACAATTATCCTTCGTGAGAGTAAGGTTCGTGAGCGGGTTGGTGGGGGCGTCCTAACGTTCATTAGAGCTATCATATTGTCGAAGGTAATGTCGACCAGACTGATATATACTAGAATACCACAAGCGCATATTGATCTAAAAAAAATTCAATATGTGAGTGAACTGTCTAAGGCACTTGATCTCTTTGAAGCTTTCGGTTACTCACGCTATCATCAGCGTGTAGTCGACTGATGACAGTGGGTGTCAAACATCGTAGCCAAGGAAAGCCAAACAGAAAGTTTCCGAATCACCAAGCGAAGCTGATTTTTTATTACATAAACAGCTCGATTTTAACGATCGCTGAACGCAAACGGCCACATTTCCGAGCATTATTGCTTCTCTCGTGCAAAAACCTAAAACATTTCCCACAAAATCCACTGCGACCCTTCCTATTTAGTACGAAGGGGTGCTTGTTAGTACTCAACATTAAGATTCCGACACTAACAAACATCAAATTAATGCACTCCGCACAAGATCGCTATTATTAACTAAGTATACAGCAAGAACAAAGATTAGCAGTGCTTGAAGATAAGAAACGTAACCCAAGGTTAACAGTCTGGCCTATCATATACTTTCTTCTAAAAAGTATATCCATTAGCATAACAATTGGCGTAATAGCCGGACACTGTGTGATGGCGACTCATGGTAGACGGATGTGTTATTTCTTTTATGACTTCTGTCGCAGCTGCAAGCACGTAAACGAGGAGAAGTCGATATTTTTACTTGATCTATCTTGCGATACCGGTTTAAAACACATTAAATGGTTTGAACATTTCGAAAGGTGAAATGATCCTCTTTTCACAAACCCACGACTATAGATATCACAATGGACCAGCGGGCCGAAGTGTGCTTGACCAGGTGTCCGGTATCGAGCAAACTCAATAACTTACTAACCAACCACTGCAGCTTCTATAAAAAAAAGTTCAATTGAATGGTCTTCGCTTTCCAATGTTCTTTAATACGCCGATAGGAATACTCTAATAGAGGTGGCCGCAGAAGTCTCTATCTGCATGAAATGGAGTTTTAGGCGTGTTAAATCGTGAATTACTCCTCTCTTTGCCTATTTCTACTGTGATTTTGGAAGATAGCAGTCTGTTGTAGTAAAAGCCGGTTTCCACTTGTTCCCATAATGATCTAGAAATCAAACCAGCGATAATAACAACATTCAGTCGCGATCACAAAGTACAAAAAAGTATCAACAAAAAAGCGCGTAAATAGAGTACATTTTATTTGCCATAAACCCAAGAATGAAAATCAAAATAATAAGTTTTGTACGACTCAATCGCCACAACGATATTAGTTTTGCCAATACCGCCAGATGTCACATAAGCACGTCCATTCGAATTACTTTGATACACATTGATCTCAACATACGTTATGGTGGCACCAGTGCCACTGCTAGGATATTTCATGGTGGCCGTTAAAGTGGTTGGTACATCATAGTCATTGGTGGTCGAGTCGGTCGAAACAAGGCGATCACCTAATGGTATATGCGACGAAAAAAAAAATTCCATCACTAAAGTGAAATAACAACAACACATGCCCACTTACCTGCTTGTCTGCCGGCACCTAAAGTATAAGTGACCATACTCCTCGCACGTGGATGCAACGAGCGACCGTCATTGCTGGTGCGTGTAACATTCATTTGCACTGCATTTGGATTTGCCTTCAACATCTCACTCATCTCCGCCGGCGTAACTACCTTTATACTTAACCTTTGTTCATCTCTAAATTCCTCTTGATGTATTTCCGCTGTGCTGGAGCACACTAGACATAACAAAATAACCAACAAGTGGGTTACAAACGCACGATGGTGATATTTCATATTATATCCAAAGATTTTCTCTCCACTTCATATGATTTTAACATTCACTTACATCGACAATTCGACGAAATGATCTGTTGAAATAGCTTATATAGAGTTTTGATATGCGTCGCTTTGGCAGTCGGCGTCTAACGCAGTTATCTTTCGCATTTCTTATCACACAACTACCATTTAATTTCATTTCGATATAAAAATATATACAATTGGGCTTTGTTTTACACTGGTGAATTAATTAAATTTAGAAAAACAAAAAAAATAAATAAATTGTGGGAATAACAGGTTGATTCCTCTATATTGGCTTCCCGCATGGGGTTGGTGATAGTATGCTTTCGCACAGCTCTCGTCTGTCTCCCCTCTTTTGTTATCACTATGTACTTGATATTAGCAATAAATTATTTCTTTTTATTTTCTTTTATAATTTTTAATCAGGGATCGATCGAAAATAATCATTATTTTTGATTTCTCAATGAAAAAGTTAAAGACTTCCACATATCGCATGAAAGTTGTTGGTACTATATGTGGAGTCATATTACTAGAGATCTTTTGCGCTATTGCAGTGATTTCGAAAAATGTGATCCATATCTTCAAAAAATCTAAATAAATAATTAATTTAAATTTTTACTTATCGCTAAGAAAAGATTTATCAACATTTGAATTATATTTTTAGCTATAGAAAATAGTTCTCCGGACTTCATGACTTTTGCTGTTAATATTCATTCTATTCATGATCTGTGAAGCGAAGAAGAAATTTCAAGCGCAACATTTTCCAGGTCAGCGTTACGGGTCTAGGTTTGGGCGATTGCTACTGTAAGTACTTGTCAATACTAGAGTTGCCACATTTTTATTTATTTATATTTTATTTTAATTATTCACTCAAATGAACAATAAATTCTTACGTACTATGAAGAGAGAAGACTTATAAATATCTAAAATAAAATAAGATAGTACGAAATGCTCCACAGCTCCACAGTACGAAATGCTCCACAGAATAGAGACAAACAAATCAAGATTTAAAATGTCCTTTAATTCCGTAAGGGTTTTTCGTAATGGGGCGTACTTGGCTTAGTTAGATTTTACAAGGCCAATATAATAATGAGTTACATACATACCTTAATTTTCGATTAGGGACATTGAAGTGTAATCTTTCCAAGAGACTAGGACAGTTGACTGATCCCTTTACAATATTGGACACAAAAGAGGTAGCGAGGGGAGAGAGTTTGCTACTCAGAGTTTTAATACCCAAAAACAGACAACGTGATTAATACAAAGGAATCTATTCAGAAAAGTGTAAGGAGTGTAAGACAAACTTTATGAAAATTTTCTGAACTCGAAACACAATTTTGTATCGAAATAAGCATTTCAAGGGTGATACACTGATTATAGGAACCCTCCAACTTTTCGATACCATTTTTGTAGTACGATTTGTTCTTTGCTTCAAAATAGTTCTCAATTTCGGCGAAAATTTCTTCGCAACGAGCATTCTTTTGAGATCTGAGAACAAGAAATAGTCACAGCGGTCAGATTTGGAGAATACGGTGGATGAGGAAGCAATTCGAGGCCCAACTCATGGATTTTTGCCATCGATTATCCTGACTTGTGACACGGAGCATTGTTTTAGTGAAACAGCACTTTTATTCTTCAAATATGTAAATTTTTCGGCAATTTCGTCCTTGAAATGGTCCAATAACGCTATGTCATAATCGCTGTTGATGTTCCTTCCTTCTTCAAGATAGTCAATGAAAATTATTCCAAGCGCATCCCAAAATACAGACGCCATAACCTTATCAGCCGTCTGTTGCGTTTTTCCACGCTTTGGAACGGGCTCATCGTGTACAGTCCCCTCGGATAACTGTCGATTGGATTTCGGAGTGAAATGATGAAACCATGTTTCATCTATTGTCCCATATCGATGCAAAAACTCGGTTTTATTACGCTTGAATATCTCCAAACACTGCTCCGAATCATCAACTCGTCGTTGTTTTTGGTCAAAAGTGGGCTCGCTGCACAGAGCTTTTTCATACCCAAATATCAGTGAATGATATAATGTACACTTTCAATTGATATTGCCTGCTATTTTATTCAATTTCAATTTATGGTCATTCGAAATCATTTTGTGGATTTTTTTGATGTTTTCGTCGGTAACAACCGTCTTCGGTGCCCATTTCACCACGTCTAAACTTAGCATACCAATTCTTGATGGTTGATTTTCCTAGAGCCGTGTCAGGAAACTCGTCATAAAGCAAAGCTTTTGCTTCAACCAACAACAAAAGTTGCTTCACTTAAAATGCTATAATTCACAAACCAATGATCCGACAGTTGTCAAATTTATACACGCGTCTTTTGAAGGTTAGGGCTAACTAAAAATCATTAATTAATTAATTTTAGTAGCGCCATCCATGTGTCCTGCCGTGGTCTTCTCAATTGACCTGTTAAATCTTCAATTTCAGAAACCGAATCCGGAAGTAAGCCGGAAATATGGTAATGCGTAGGGAAGAGATGCCATTTTCGGGTAGAAGTGGAGTGGGAACCCTTTTTAACATTCAACAATAGCCGATTCCGGGTGCTTCAAGATTGCAGTTTGTGTCAAGGTCCACTTGAAGCGCAACGAAATCACTCAGGATTTTAATTACTGAGTAAATCTTAAGGTCATCAGCATAAAGAAGAAATTTAAATGTAAGAAAACAGAAACTGACATCATTGATGAATAAAATAACCAGCAAGGGGCCCCAGACGTTGCCTCGAGGTACACCCGTGTCGCTATAAAATGTCGGAATGAAAGCAATAAACAGTATTCAGTAAAAACCAGACGATTTGATACTGTGGACCTGACTTTGACAATTTGACAAAGCCATGTTGATTGCTACAAATTAGACTAGAATTTATTGCTGCAAGGCCCTCTATGTACATAAGTTTAAATGATTTAAAACTTTCGATTCCTCTTAAAATATCATCTTCAGCTGAAACGAACGACGCAAAAGCTAGAGTATGTTCGCAGATAGAGTAGCAGTCATTCCGAATCTCTAACTATGAAACGAAGTTTGAAGAAAAGAAAAACTTAGCAAAGAAATTAGCAGCTTATTCAGTGGTCGATATAGAAGACGAATGAAGGAATATTAGAACTGGATTTCCTAGATTGATGGAGTTATATTATCCAGAATGTCTTCGGGACACTTTTGTTATTGATTTCATATTTATTAATGTACTTTAAAGTTAATACTAGTGGAACATGATGGGCATTTGCCTTTGAAATCGCAAAGGTGCATTCCGACAGCCGGCAGCTTATATTATAACTTAGAAAGCAATTTCTTTTTATAAAACTCAGAATAATTACCATCACTGTTTTTCACTTAGAATTTCAATAAAAGTTATATCTTCGAAAAATGTTTGATCTAATATCGCCTACAAAGATTTTTTATGCAATCAGTGATATTATCCTTTTTAGTATCGCCGGCTACTGTATTGACTTCTTCTTCTTCTTCTTCTTCATTAGCGCAGACATTGTTTACGTGTATTATAGCCGAGCGCTCGGCAGGGAATGTCAAACCCTCCGAGTGTATTTCTGGCATGAAATAAAGCTCCTCATAAAAATCCATCAGCCGTTCGGAGGCGGCTTATAATAAACTGTAGGTCCCTCCATTTGTTGGTAAAAACATCAAGACGCAAAACCACAAATTGGAGGAGGAGCTCGGCCGAAAATCGCTTCAGCGGTTACAAAGCGCCAAATATATACATACATACATATATATATATATAAACAACAGCGCACTCTACGTTTCTTCTTTTTTACGATCTTTGGCTCTAACTGGAGGCACCAACTGAAAAGCTGGAGTGCTCTCATTCATTCGGCAGCATGATCTAGCCAACGTCGTCGCTATCTCTTAATGCGCTGAACTACCTGTAATAATTGCCAAATTTGGTGGTTTTTGGTAAAAGATCTCAATTTTTGTTAACGCTTTCAGTTACTTTCCTACAGTGGTCCTCTTATATTATCGATAATGATTACCATTATAATGTTGCATTATCGTTCCACTGTTTGTCCTTGCCTATGCGCAAAGTCCCATAAATCTTCTACAAAATCTGTTTGCCGTAAGCTCCTAATACCGATTCACCAGATGTTGTCAACGCCCCATAAAGCAGGATGGGAATCAAGAGCGACTTGTAGAGTTTGACCTTTTTCCTTAGACAACGGAATTTACTTTTTAACTGCCTATTCGGCATTGATTTTTAAGCCTGACATTGTTATTGAAGTTAATAATGACCCCTGGATGGATGAAATGATCTACAATTTCGAAGTTATAACTATCCACAGGGAAGTGGGAGCTAATGCGTGTATGCTGAACGACTGCTTGTTTGATGACAGCAGATATTTCGTCTTTTCCTCGTTCACTACCAGACCCATTCGTCACGCACTCTTATCCTATCTTGAAGTCAGCAGCTATACACATTCTCTATCTAGTTCTGCAGCTCGTATTACTTTCTCCATTCTGATTGCGCTTCTCAGATTACATAGCCGCATAAGTTCTGCAGGGATACCAAATTCAGAGGCAGCTTCTTATCGTGCAGTCGAAGGCTTTTTTAAAATCGTTAAAAAGATGGTTGTGTACTGATTATTTTCTCATGGATCTTTTCAAAGATGACGCTTGGTGAACATCTGGTCAATGATGGATTCGCCATTCAACTGATAAGTTCTAATTAGTTTGTGAACGGTGGTCTTTAATCATTCGAACAATACGCTAAATGGGAACTTATTTACGATTCTGAGCAGGATTATGCCACGCTAATTGGCGTAGATCATGAAGTTCGCCATTATTGAATATCTCTGCCTGTAAGCTATTGGTTTCCATTGCTTAGTTAGTTATTCTCTAAACGGGCAATCACTATTCGAAGTTATTCATGAGGGGAGTTTGCACGCCTTTTCTGTCACCATCGATTGGGAACTCATGTAGTAACTTGGGAGGTAACCGTATGACTGCCTGCTGTGATTTCAGCTTCTCATCGCCGAGTCCTCGTTGAGTTTGCCGATGAGTGTTGTTTCCTGCACAGGAACGGATGTATATCTTCGCTGCGACAAAATAGTTAACCGAGTCGACGTTGGGTCCTCGGAATGTACGCGTGTCTACTTTACCATTCTCGACAGAGCAGTGAAGTGTGCTAGGATGGCCATTCCAATTCAGAATGTGTGACCATAAGGGACGAAAGGTTATTCTTTAGCCTACTCAGTGGCTTAAACCGTTTTGCGATCCCTCGTAGTATGCATAGGAAAGGACCAAGCGTACCTTCAATGAGGAGTTCTCAAAGAGAGACCGAATCTGAATTTAAACTAGATACAAGAAATATATTGCATTGGTAAGATTTGATAGGCCTTTGACATCACACAAAGCTAAGCAGGATGTCAGAAAAATTTATCATTCAAATTACGGCGCCCATTAATTAGCGGTAAAAACAAGCGCTAAATTTCTGCAATTTTAAACTTCGGCACACCCGGTGGTTCGTGCCTTTGATGGCTGCTCGCAATCCTTTAAAATCGAGAATGGAAATATAATTTATCGATTACTACCTTGGTCGATTCTTTACTGACATGTAGTTAAATAAATTTTGGATATATAGGTTTTAGATTACTCTTTATTTTTGCAAAATCCATAAAGATCGCAATTGTGTAAGGTTTCAGGAATTTCTTTTAAGAAATTATTAGTTCCACTTGTATGCAGATAAATAACTTATAAGTGAATTTCGATTATTAGTACGCGATTAAGTGATGAATATAGAACTACACTGGTGTCCCTTTAGAATATACACCGTAATTTTGTTTAAAAATTCCCTTTCACATTTTTTAAATACCATCTTTATCGCTCATTTATTGTTGTCTCAAAAACAATTTTGCTTTGACTCATATGGAATTCCGTCACATGTGGCAGCACTATTCCCAAATTGCATTTGTTGTTTTCGTGGCCTTATCTTGAACATTGTCGTGTAATTTTTGTGAAATAAATTTCCGATATTTTATTCATAATTGCTAATATCCTAAAAAATACGTGTTTAAGCGAATGAGTGATGATCGGCGAATACTGGAAGCTAGAATGGGTGGTAAATATTGAATTGCCGAGCTATTTTCGTTTTGTAAACATGTGCTGCATTTTCATTTTTTCCTCTTTCTTCCCTCTGCTTGTGACAATTGTCTGGTGTTCTTAGGTTCAATCAACAACGTGCGAACCCAGGCCCAACTTAATCATTTAGCATTGGGCGAAAAGTTGCCTGCACAAAAGTTGCCCTCAGTCATTGTTCCCCACATCTATGGGGAAGACATGAAGATATCAAAATTGTTGCGGCGTCTGCAAACAGAAAACAATGCGACAGCTGCATTGGAACTATGTGACAAGCTTGAAATGGCGGTGCGTGCACAAGCGAATGCTACGTACATATGTCGTTCCTTCGATTTACTAATGGATAATATGCTTACTGTGCTCAGACAATGTCCGGATGTGTGTTTGGAAAAAGCCAGCATAATAATGGGTCTAATGGGTTACATCAATCGCAATGATTTTCCTGTTTATAAAAATTATGTCATTAAAGCGTATCAAGCGCATCATGCAATTAGAAAATATGTGATGCTCGCGTTGAAGACAACTTTTAGGTAAAGCGTAAAAATTTTAAATATTCTTTAAAACCTTCAACATTTTTTGTTATAGCTGCGACGCTGTAAATTTGGATTTGTCGGTATACAGTGAACGCGTTTTAATTGTGCTCAAGGACTACTTGGAAAATGCTGAAGTCACCGATGTCTTTATAGCTGTCAGCGAGACCATTGGAGAGTTTTCAAAACATTACAAACGTGCATTTGAAGCGCATTTTATGGATATTGTAGATATTATTGTCGGTTGGCATTTGGAGGTAGATCAACCAACTAACCTCAAATTACATTGTTCGGTGGCATTACAACAACTTGCGCCATATTTTTTGAAGGAGTTAGATTTTACTTTTCGACTTTTGGGACAATTTCTTGAAGACATCGTAGCATTGGGTGATGAAATTGCCAATGGTCCGTCGCCGTCTACTTCTCCGATTAAGGAAAATAGTTTACAAAATCAGCAGCATAAAGTGGAAGTACGTATAGGTTGCTTTATTGGTGCATTCAATTCAATATTAAAATCCTTATCGAATCGTACTGAATTTGTGGGTATGATTGTTGGACAAAATATTGTAAATGAAGCGGCTATAACAATTTCGAAAACTGCTGAACAAACATTGAATGTAACGTTGGTTAGTGACGATACGATTATGAATATCAATGATTTCTTCGCTTTAATCTTCACAAATAACAACGAAACAATTAATGCGGTGAATATTGAAGAATTGATAGCGCTGCAAATGAAACAACTTAATTATTTTAGTGATGCGCCCAAATTGAGTTTACTTTATTTGATACTCTCCGTGTTTAAGCAATTACGCACACAATTGCCCTTATCCACTGTTACTTTGATTTTTGAAACCACAAATAATCCGCTTGCCGTCATCAAATTTACAAACAACGATAAATTGCGACGTCTGTTTTTGAAAGTATATCATGAAATATTGATGATAAAAAATGTACCATTACTACAGGAGGCCTATCGTCATATCACCGTTGATATGTTAAAAGCAATTTCTACGTTAGAGGAACATGATGAAACGGCTGCTGTATGTACAAGGAAAGTGTTGCAAGCCGAGTCTACGCTTAATTTCTATTTAACCGCCTTGTCTGCATTAGCCACACAAACATCATCGATCATTAGCATGTATGCGTTGCATCCTTCGATTTTGGAGTTACTTATCACACGTTGTAAAGCCGGTGCTATGCACTTGTGGCTACGTCATCCCACGCTACACAATGCCCTACTAAATGTGCTAGTTGTACATTGCCAAAAGAATCATAATTTTCTGCCCACTTCACGTCTCCTAAATGAGCGCCTGTTTGCACCGAAACACGCTTTGGATGATAATAACTCGCCAACATCTGAAAATTTTACTTTGATTTTGAAATTTCTTGTTAGTATTTTAGCAGCGGCAAATGATTTGAATGAAACTAATTTGTATTTATTGCTCAAATGGGTCAGATGCCTATTGGAAGAATGTCAACCCAATGCCGTTGTGCTGAAACAAAATGAAAACTTTATCAGCATCTGTAAATCCATAAGTCAGGCCGTGTCTGTATCGCCTATAAAATGTGCACAATGCATTGAAATCGTGTTGGGCTATGCCACGATTAATGCTGAAGTACTGGAGTGTTTCCGTCATGCCGCACTACTCATGCTTGACGCTTACGATACTGACGTGCGTTGCGTTTACACGCACATACTCGGCAAATTGCCGCTCTCAACTTGTCTGACGACAGTGCGTTTGAGTAGTGAAATAAGTATGGGCAAATCTGAGCTTAACGATCTCATGCAATGGTATCGTTCGACCTCTTCCTACGCTCCCTTGCGTAATAAATATTTCAAACCATTTCTTGAACGCATCGAAAGTGACGCCAAACCCACTGCATACGGACCGCTTCAATACGCGATGGAAGTGTTTTCCAAGTGTTGGATGGCTTGTTATCGTGAAAATTCGACAGCTTATGAGGTAGCGATAAGGCGCAGCTCTCGTGCCCTGTCGCTCTGGTTGGAATACGAAGCGGCACGTCAATGTGTGCGCAATAAATTACGTACAACAATTGGCAAGCCACAGGAGACCTTCCTCGCCATAGAGGCGGTGATCTCAAAGTATGCGCGCACTTTATCTACCAAATCTGGCGTTGGTACTGGTGGTGGCAATGTGAGTAGTAAAGTCACTTTTGCGCATTGTATGTCCTTGCAACGAAATACGCGCATACTGCTTAGTTTCATTGATTGTCTGGAAAAGCATATTCATAATGCGGCTGAGGGCACGGCTTTTGCCCTACCAGCGCTAGAGAAGCCGGTGAAAACTTTCTTCCGCATCAACGCACACACATGCAATGAGTGGTTGAATCGCATACGGCCGAGCGTTAATCTGATTGCCATGCATAGTATGATGCCGGAGTTGATCATACGCAATTCGGAGGTGAGTAATATATTTGATATGAAAATTTCATTAAATTTTGCTTGTAAAACTCAATTTCATACACAGGCCATACTTCGCATGGACAAATTGAGTGATGTACAATTGGATCATACCATTATTACACTCGTTTGGGCGTTGCTTTGCACCGATGAGCCTTGCACACTGCAAGGACTCTACGTCTGGCTTAAGTCTCATCATTCCAAAGCCGCTAAACGTTGTGTGTGGATTTTATATGCCGCCGAGCAGGCTAATGGTCGCAAAGAGTTTGCCGCGGATAGCTACGAAGCATTTCTCACGGAGCAGGATGCCACTTTGGATGCGCGGATCAAAGAATTTATTGTAGATCAGTTATTGTACTGTCTGCATTACACCAGTCAATGGGCGCGTTATCGCCGTGTGTATGCGCGCTATAAAGATGCTGAGAAACTCGATGATTTTCATTTTGAAATAGCCGAGGCTTTAGTGGATGATTATGAGAGTGAGGCAAAGCGGAGTGCTGCTTTGAAGGAAGCCATTGTGGGTATGATTAGTTGGCCACGAGGTTATCGTGAGGAGACGCAAGTGCCGGAAACCTTCTCTTACAACAATATTACGCATCAACTACAAAATGCTTGCATTTTGCATGCGCTCAAATATTATGGTTACATAGCGCCACCGCTTAAAGACGAGGTACAAGAGTGTATAAACAGTGGCGTCCAGGAGTTGCCCTATCACGGTAATTTGCGTGTAGGTGAACATCGTAATGCGCTAAGCGAGATGCTTATGCTTAACCATGTCGCCGAAAGGTTAAACGAAATGCCAGAAACTGATATAGAGAAGCTAAATGAGCCACAACATACAACAAACAATATGGAAAAATCAACGTTTCTTCTCAAGACGCTAATGTGGAATATGCTGTTTGACCAACGTTTGGGTCCAAACGCTCAACCGGCGCGTCATTATTCACTCTACTTGGATGTGGCGAATAGTGCGCGTCGCGAAGGCAACTTCAGCTTTTGTCGCTCCATGCTGCAACGCTTTTTTAACTTAAAAGGATTTAATCAGTCGGTCTCCGAGGTGGCACGCCAGTTGCGTGAGGGTGAGTACACTGTGAATATACACGATGCAGATTTGGTGCGCGGTTTTAGTGAATTGACGAAATGCTCTTACGCAAATTCGGCGAATCAAATGATTGCCATCAGTCTAGGTGCCGCCTACTGCACACAAATCATACAGCAAGTACAAGAACAGGCACATGCTACTTACCCGCCAAGCAGCGCCGATATGCTGCTCACATTAGCCGATTGGTTATCGCCAAGAGTTGTTGGCTCTACCACCTGTTGCAATGTTTCAGGCCCGACTGTGGTCAATAATAATGTGAACGCCTCGTTGGCTTTGACGGAAATGCAACAACTATTGCAGCATTTGCCGGATGTGTCAGTGAATTTGGTGAAAGGTAGCGGCGACGATGCAGTGAATACGCTTATACCGTCCGCAGAGAAGGCAATCGGCAAACTCATCAATGCCAGCATTGGTCAGTCGAGTAATTCTTGTGATGCCTGGTTCGCCTACGGCAATTGGTGTTATCGCTGGGGTAAACGTTTAATGGAGGTAAAGCATACGAATGAGTTGAAGAGCGGCCTGCCACCGCGCGATATGGATGCCATACGCATGGTTCTGGGCGGTAATGTGAGTGATGAGTCGATTAATCAAATCGTAAATGTGTTAAACGGACAGCAGTTGAGCAATATCGATGCGGAGGAGGATATTGAGAAGAGTGAACTGAGCTCAAGTGAATTAATTGAACACGCATTGCGACGCGTTGACGTGTTGGCCGACAAACCTTCTGAGCAAATAGCGAGCATTATAAAGATCTGGCGACAAGCGAATCGCAGCGTCTATGTCTATTATGAAATGGCTACCAAAGCCTACTTTAACTATCTCTCAATCGGCAATGCGCATTGCGAGGGAAAAAATACAATCAGCGATTGTACGCCTGTCACCGTTACGCTACGTTTATTGCGCTTGATTGTCAAATATGCCGCAGGTTTGCAGGATGTGTTGGAGGAAGGCTTACGCACAACACCACTTCGACCTTGGAAGGTCATCATACCGCAGCTCTTCAGTCGTCTCAACCATCACGAGCCGTATGTGCGTAAAAGTGTTTCGGATCTACTCTGTCGTTTGGCGGAGGATCGTCCGCATCTGATTATTTTTCCTGCCGTTGTTGGCGCTCATCAAGAGTGCAAAGAGTCTACATCTATATACGGCTTCAGTTCGAACAAAGAAAACGGCACTACCCATAATGGCGAGCAGAAAAGTAGCACACAACTCTCCAACTGCTTCCGTTCTCTGCTGCAGATGCTCTCTCAGCAAGCGCCGGACACAGTTGCACATGTTCAGTTGCTGGTGAAAGAGTTGAAGCGTGTCACATTACTCTGGGAGGAGTACTGGGTGCACGCGCTTTCACAACTCTACAGCGAATATGCAGCGCTCTTCAACGCTTTGGAGACTGAACTGAAGAAAGCCGGCGGCAAAGTCACAGAAAAGATTACCTCAAAGTACTCCATACTCATGAATCATGTTATCTATGATATGCAACGCATTGCCGCCGTCACCGCGAAATCAGCAGACACCAACTATGAGCGCAACTTCCAAGAGCGCTATAGCGCCCTCATCGCAAGCACCATAAATGAGTTGAATCAACCCTTTAATGCGGCAAAACCTTTCGATGGTTGGTTGCGCATTAAGCAATTATATGGCATCTTCCAACAACGTTCCCTTCGTAGTTACGCGTCCACACTGAAAATTGCCGATCTGAGTCCAGCGCTGGAGAAAATGCGTAATACAGCCATATCCATGCCGGGCGTTGACACGTATGCAAAAGATCCCGTCTACATAAGATCTGTGGACAGCGCAGTACATATTTTACCTACTAAAACCAAACCGAAAAAGCTTGCTTTCTATGGCAGTGATGGACGCAAGTATACTTATCTCTTCAAAGGTCTAGAAGATCTGCATCTTGACGAGCGCATTATGCAATTCCTTTCCATATCCAATTCCATGATGGCACGTACCAATACTGGTGTAGATTCGCGCGCCTTTAAAGCACATCACTACTCCGTCATACCATTGGGCCCACAATCTGGTCTAATCAGTTGGGTTGATGGAGTAACGCCACTCTTTGCCATCTATAAGAAATGGCAACAGCGTGATGCTATCTTAAAGCAACAACAAAAGGAACGTCAAAGCGCACAATCCAATGCTGGCCAATCGACGGAAGTAGTACCCGCCGCTACACGTCCATCCGAATTGTTTTACAGCAAATTGACGCCATTGCTTGCTGAGCAGGGCATGAAAATCACCGATCCACGTAAACAGTGGCCACTACCCATATTGCGGCGTGTATTGGAGGAGCTGATCAAAGAGACACCACGCGATTTGCTTGCCAAAGAACTGTGGTGTTTCGCCAACACGGCCTCGGATTGGCGCAACTCGGTGCGCAATTATTCGCTATCCATGTCGGTTATGTCCGTCATCGGTTATGTGATTGGCTTGGGGGATCGTCATTTGGATAATGTTTTGATTAATTTAACTTCTGGCGAAATTGTGCACATCGATTATAATGTGTGCTTTGAGAAGGGGAAAACATTGCGAGTGCCCGAGAAGGTGCCCTTCCGTATGACGCCTAACTTGGAGGAGGCATTGGGTATAACCGGCATTGAGGTGAGTGGAAATTATTTATTTGATATATGTTTGTATGGATATAAAGCGAAAAAAAAAATTATAAGGCGAGAAAAAGGGAGGTTGTATGTACGCATAAAAGCATTTATCTAAGCAAGCTTCCATTCCTAGTAAAAGGCAATCGGCTAAGCAAGATTAGATTCCTTCGTGCATGCTTGCTTAGCCACGACGGTGCAGAACTCTGTGTCAGACATATCAATTGCTCTTAGCATCAAGATTACTCCTCCGCAGCATATTGAGCTAAGCGATTGTAAGAGGAAATCCATTGAGATGATCATCTCATCTTTTAGTTCTGTTGTAGGGCGGTGGTCGCCCATTTGGACTTTGGCTTCCACTATCTAGACTCTTGATGGTGGAAAACGCTTGGCGAGGCTTCTGGTGGCCCCTGTATCCGCTCCGTTGCTCGTTCGTGGGATTTTTCTGCAGCCATGCTTTGTCTAGTCCAGCAGAAGTATATTCGTGTGTTCGTTTACTTGCGTTGATGCTGGGTCGATGGCCGGGGTCGACGGGAACCGGACGACATCTGGTAGGACCCTATTGGCGTTTGTATTATTGCTAGTTTTTGGGGTTTCTCTGATGTTTTTTGTAGTCTTTTGCAAGTCTCATCAGCCCCTCTAATGTTACATTCTGTCGAGTCGTTGTTCCTCGGCGGCACCGACATATCTGTTGTTGTTGTTTTTTTGTTGTAATAACCGCGAAAATATTCCCCAAATTGATTTCCGAGGAATATTGCGGAAGTGACAGTCATTATAAAGACCCGACTCTTGCGTGAACTATTGGATTTTAGTCGCCTCTTGCGGCATGCTTTACCGCGGATAAATTCTTGAGCGCCTAACCGCAGGGGAATCGACATATCTCATTATACTCTGTAACTCTCGAACGTAATCTATGAATGATTCGTGTAAGCGCTGCACTCTTTGTCGGATTTGGTCGTCAAGTTTCTCGAGGAATCGAAAACAAAGGAAGAACTTGATAAAGTCCCACTTAATTGTCTCCTATGTTGATCAGCGTTAGTTGTTGTTACGGAGCCAGCTCAGCGCTTTTTCCTCTCCGGCATCATTAAATTTACGCTGACTTCATGGTTTTCGGATAGTTCTTCTACGCTCGGGGAAACGTAGCCTTTCTTTCATTTTGTGTATGTTCATTGTGCGTTTTTAAGCTCAATTATTTCTCCTTGTTTTTCTCTTTTTTTTTTGTCTTGCTACTCACTCTGAAGTTCGGTTTTTAATTGTACTTCACTTGGTTTGAGTCCTGTATCTTATCACTTGATAATTATTTTGAGTATTTTCTCAATGTACACTACTAGAGTGTCCGTTCGGGCGCTATTTATGATGAACTCCTAGTTTTAGCAGAAGATGGCGAGGTCCTTCACAAAAGAAAAAATATTTTTTTTTTGGGATTTTTATATTATTATGGGTCTCAAAGGTAGGTCTCTGAATGTCTGTTCTGATTTGAAATAGGTTAGGGAGTAGCTCCTGCCTTCATAGTCGGCGAGTGGTCTGTTTTTTTATATGTTTCGTAGCCCCGGACTGTTAGTTCTGTCCATTCTCGCTCTTGTTCTACTTTATTTTATGCTTAATGTTTGTAGTAGTTTAATTGCTGACATAACAGGTCAATTGAAAAGCCCCCGACCTTAGTAAAACATATTTTTTCGGCAAAATGATTTTTTTTATTCAACATAGTTCCCTTGAAGGGTGATACACCGATTATAGCGATTTGTTCTCATCTTCAAAATAGGCCTCAATTTCGGCGATCCCCTCTTCGAACAAAATTTCCTCCCAGCGAGCATTCTTTAGACATTTGAGGACTGGAAATAGTCGCTGGGGGCCAGATCTGGAAAATATGGTGGATGCGGAAGCAATTCGAAGTCCAATTCATGGATTTTGGCCATCGATTTCATTGACCTGTGACACGGTGCATTGTCTTGGTGAAACAGCACCTTATTTTTCTTCAAATGCGGCCGTTTTTCGGCGATTTCATCCTTCAAACGATCCAATAACGCTATGTAATAGTCGCTGTTGGTGGCTCTTCCTTTTTCAAGACAGTCAATGAAAACTATTCCATGCGCATCCCAAAATACAGACGCCTTAACCTTGCCAGCCGATTGTTGCGTTTTTCCACGCTTTGGAGCGGATTGCTGTTGATTGGGCTTAGGATTGAAATGATGGAATGTTTTCATTAATTGTCACATATCGATACAGATACTCGGATTTATTACGCTCGGTCATCTCCAAACACTGCTCCGAATCATCAACTCGTCGTTGTTGGTCAAAAGTGAGCTCGTGCGGCACCCACTTTGCACAGAGCTTTCTCATACCCAAACATTCGTGAATGATATGCTGCACACGTTCAGTTGAAATCTGTAGAGTGCCTTCTATTTCATAAAATTTCAATTTATGGTCATTCAAAATCATTTTGTGGATTTTTTTGATGTTTTCGTCGGTAACAACCTCTTTTGGACGACCACTGCGTTTTCGGTGCTCATTTCACCACATCTAAACTTAGCGTAACATCCTTGGTTGTTGATTCTCCTGCGGCGGTGTCTGGAAACTCGTCATCAAGCCAAGTTTTTGTTTCAACTGTATTTTTGCCCTTCAAAAAGCAATATTTTATCAACTCCCGAAATTCCTTTATATCCATTTTTTCCACAATAACAAAAGTTGTTTCATTCAAAATGCTATAATTCACAAACTAATGATCCGACAGCTGTCAAATTTATACACGCGTCTCTTGAAGGTTAGGGCTAGCAAAAAAATTAATAAATTCTAGTAGCGCCATCTATGTGTCCGGCCGGGAACTTGCCAATTGATCTGGTACACTCAGTTAGTTAATTGAGTTCCTGTGTGAACAGCTCATCATGGTTTCGGAGACTACTGTGCACTTATATATTTACCCACACGCACATTATATAATTAATTAAAAAATTTTAAATTTTTTCTGTGATATTATGGTTAATCTTTTATTGTTTTACATCTAGGATTTTTCATTTCGTAATAAATATTAGTACTCTTAATCTAAATACTCTTGGCTCTTCGCCTCAGTCATAACTAAATTTCTTTCGTTTCTCTCACCTCACCCGCTTTGCCCAATTCACTTTCATTTGATAGTTCATTAACTTTAACCGGCGCAGGTACCGGCATCGGTATCACTGCTATTGTAATCGCGCCGCTATTCCGTCGCTGCAAGCCCTGCGCTGAGTCCATACTATGCGCCACCAAATCCATATTGTACGGTTTATGGTAATTGGGATTTTTGCAACGCAACAAACGCCAATAAACGCAACGGAATGCTGTATTCTTCCAGCAATAAATTAAGGGATTTATAGCAGAATTCAACATGGCCAAAGAGAAAGCAATTTTGTAGAGCGTCAATGATATATGGCGAACGTTTAGCAACTCCATAAAAACAACAGCAAAGTATGTAAGCCAACATATGGAGAAACAGCCCATAATGAATATGGCAACCTGTGAATGAGAATTGAGAAATAAAAAATTGTTTAATATAATCTGTATGAAAAAAAAAACAACCCTTAGATAGTGTAGGAAAGTGAGGTGCCACCAAGCCCAAAATATGTGACACTAAATTTGCAATAATTATGTATACAAGTTTATTGTATGTGTTACGCCGCATAAACTTTTTTATGACAGCTTCAATATTTATTATTTATTTATTTGACAGCGATTTATTTTACGCAGCTTAACTAAATGTTGTTGCCGTTGATAATAGATAAAAGTATTTATAGGGACCATTGATAGAGAAAAGCGCCATTTCGTATTGTTTTATGACCGAGATAACCGCTTGTTTGTTGCCTATTTACAGGCGCATTAACCGCTGACAACGTAATGTACACAAACGGTCAGTTAAATGGGCACACTTTTTTTTTTATCTGTGGTGAACATGGGGTTTGTAGGCTTTAAAATAAATTAATTTTCAAGTTTTGAATTATTCTTTCCAAATAATAGATTTTTTTAAGACGCTAAAAATAGGCGTTTGTTTCTGTGATGACTCCCTTCATTCAACCCGAATCTCTTACCGCCCAACCGTTTCTTCAGGTTTGTAAACAGGAAATAGTGGTAGTGGGCTAAATTTGAGGAATATGCTGGATGGGATATCAGTTCGTAGCTCAATTTATGAATTTTTGCCATGGTGACTACAGACGTGCGCACGTGTGCATTGTCCTGATGGAACTGCATTTTCTCGCCAAATGCGATCGTTTTTTGCTTCAAATCATAATCGCATCTGTCCAAAAGCTCTGAAAAATATTCAACAGTGATCAGACAGATCAAACTTGACCTTCTTTGGTGTATGTTCACCCGGAGAAACCCATTTTCTTGACTGTTCTTTCATTTGGATTGCGGTTGAACATCGCCAAACACTCCTTTGAAGTGGTTACACGGTTGCGTTTATGGTCTTGTGTGAACAATCGTCGCACCCATCACGCGGAATATGATGTACCCTCTCAGTTGAGAAGCCTACAGCCTCAGTCACATCACGTATTTTTAACCTCCGTTTGTCCAATTCATTCCATGGATTTTATCGACGATTTCTGCCGTGACGACCTCTTTTGAGCGACCAGAACGTTCGTCTCATTTGTACTGGTACGACCACAATGGAACTCAGTAAATCACTTCTTAACAATTGAAATTGATGGTCTTTCCTTGGTTTCGGTGATGGTTTTTTAAGCAAAAAAGAATGCTTAACCAACACACGTAATTAAATTTTTTCATTTTCGTTAAAATTCCACTTTCAATTACACAAACTAAATGGCGCCGATTGCTCAAAATTTTACAGCAGTCTTTTAACCGATATCAGCTGACGGAAGCAATGTTGTATTTACAGTAACTGCCCCGTAAAAAGCCACTGACTTATCAAACAACCAATAAATGCTTAGAATTTTCGTGAATATTTAGCTTTTGGTAGGTCCCTTCTAAGTCTTCAACAATAATCTGCTAATATTCCTGGCCGCTATTTCCCTTCGTGGAACCTCTCAACTTGTTCGTCACTCAAAGCACCCAAATTTGCCGGAAAGAAATGCAAATGCGAGTACAGCATATGTGTTTTTAATGACATATTACACCCCAAAGCTTTATATGACATAACAAGTTCATTTCCAGGAAAGTTCTGTACAACATTCACAAAACAATAGTTCCTCTCTCCCTGTTCCTTAGGATCTGGCCTTTCAGATCGATTTTAAGGTTTTTACACAGACAGGTCAGCAGTATGTAGGTTGGGTGTTTTGGCCGTAGTCGTGTGTCGATAAAATATTACTTTTTGAAGGGAAAAAATACAGTTGAAGCAAAAACTTGGCTTGATGACGAGCCTCGGGGCACTGCCTCAGGAAAATCAACCAGCAGGGATTGATATGCCATGCTTAGACGTGGTGAAATGAGCATCGAAGACGATGAATGCAGTGAACGTTCTTACCGAAAACATGAAAAATACACAAAATGATTTTGAATGAGCGTAAAATAAAATTGAATGAAATAGTCAAATATATCAACTGAACGTGTAATCGTACATCATATCATTTACGAATATTTGAGTATGAGACACCCGGGTTTTGCGATATGTGTGTACAATGAATGAAACATGATTCCATCATTTAACTCTGAAGGCCAATCGACAGTCATCCGAGTGGATTGTACACGAAAAAATCGCAACAGTCGGCTGGAAAGGTTATGGCGTCTGTATTTTGGAATGCGCATGGAATAATTTTCATTGACTACCTTGAAAAAGGAAGGACCAAGAAGAAATCGCAGAAAAAGGGCCCCATTTGAAGAAAAAGTAAATTGTGTTCACCAAGACAATCCACGGTGTTACAAGTCCGAGAAATCGATGAATTGGGCTTCGAATTGTTCCCTAATCCACCGTATTCTACAGATCTGGCCCCCAAAGACTATTTCCTGTTCGCAGATCTCAAAAGAATGCGCGCTGGGAAGAAATTTTCATCTCCGAAACTATAGTATAGAGATAAGGGAAGGAATGTTGAACAAGGGAACAATGTTGAACAAAAAAAAAAAATTAATTAATTACTGGTTGATTTTCCTGAGGCAGTGCCCCGAGGCTCGTCATCAAGCCAAGTTTTTGCTTCAACTGTATTTTTTCCCTTCAAAAAATCTGTTTTATTACGGCAGGCCGGGGGCTTTTGACTTGGCCTGTTATTAACAAAGGCCTGTGTTGAATCTACTATGAGCAAAGCTTGAGTTCACGAGTGGCATATGCAAAATCAACAACCGATGAAAGCGTGGAAAACGCGAAAGACATTTTGTTTTAGAAAACCGCGGAAATATTTCCCAATAATAAAAATCCGGGTCGTTCCGGTATAAAGACCCGACTGATGCGAGAACTATTGGATTTTAGTCGCCTCTTATGTCTTATTCAGGAGACATTAAATGAAGGCAACGAAGCTGTAGAATTACTGAGACGCATTGCAACAAGTGACGAGACTTGGGTCTATAGATATGATGTCGAAACTAAGGCGCAATCATCACAGTGCAGGCATTCTGCTCAGTTCTACCTACAAATTCAACGAGTTTACGTGAACAAATCCGGAAAGACGCCCGGATTTGTGAAAAAAACCAGTTCATGGCGATTACATGATGACAATGAACTTGCTCACTTGCTCACACTTCATTGCTTCATATTGAAGGCTGCGCCTCCATATGTACATAAACTCAGATAGTCTGCAAGCTGTAGTGCCTTGCAGAATTGGAAAAAGACGCTAAGCATTAGTCAAGCATCTTGATATCTCCATCTAATCACTGATTTGGTGGGATGTGACTTCTTAAAAGCACTACACAAACACACTATTCCACCACGGCGTATGCGTAACTTACTTGTAATTTTACAAAATAAAAATAAAAACGTAATTGTCTCGAAGTTTTCAAGCTTTCATCACTAAATATTCAGACTTTACCTATTTTACAGTTAATTAATGAACTGTAGAATGGGCTTTCATCGAATCATGGGTAGCTATTTCCATGCCCACGTGTGTACATTATTATATTTACATCTCCTTATCATAGACCGCGAAAGTAGTGCAGAACATATCTGTATATATTTTTTATAAACATTGAATTTTTTTAATATTTCCCTGCTCACCTGTATTGATTTCCAATCCGGCATACGCCGCGCCTGTTTCTTACCATCCCAACTTTGCACTTCACGCTTGCAACGCGATTGTGCTGATTGTTTTGCGGCTTCACGCATTATGCGCCAATAAATCAAAAGCATAAGAGACCAAACCAATACAAATGCGGGCGTTATAATCCCAGCCATATACCAGGTGGGCAACACTTGATAGAATTCGCATTCAATGGCTGTTTTGTAACGATTACAAAATACCGGTACAGTGGCCACGGTAGCGCCTGCACTCCAATTGACAGCGATGATGATGAAGGCAACGCGACGCGTCATGAAACTATGTTAGAGAGAGAGAGAGAGAGAGAGAGAGAAATGAAAAAAATAATCAAAAATCAACCCCTCTCTCCCCCATCACAAACTCACCGTCGATAATGCAACGCATAAACTATCGCTATATAACGATCCACCGCAATGGTGATGAGCGTCAATATCGATACGCAACAGCTGAAGATCATGAGAAAAAATCGCAGCATACATAAATGTTTCGATTGTCCAAGATTGGAACCCACATAGAAGGCGATGTGGTAGGGTAGCGTTATGCCGACGGCAAAATCCGATATCGCCAACGATAGTATGAACATATTCGAGATTAGACTACGCAAGCGGCGACAACTGATTATGGCCAAAATGGTGAGCGCATTGCCCGCTATTATGCAAACCATTATCAGTGCATTGCAGGTGGCCCAAAAGATGGTCACATTGCCGGCATCGGCGGCGGCGTTGCTGGTGATTGAGGAATCTGCAGCTGGCGTCGTTAGGAATTCTATTACTGTAGTTGTTGTTGCTGCTGCTGCTGCTTCCAATGGCACTAAAGTGACATTAGCAATTATTTGCATTTCAAATTCATTATTTGTCATTGTTGTTTGCATGTGTTCTTGTTGCTGCTGCTGCGCTTGTAAATTATTTAACTCGCGTAAATTACATTTTTCCTGATCGTCATCGACAGCACCAAGCTCATGATAATATTCTAATAGCGTTAATAATGTTGTTGCTGTCATTCAAAACGCAAAAAAAAATCAAAGAAATCTAAAAAATCACAAAAATTGAAATAAAAACCAAAAATCATTGAAAAAAATGCGTTTTTTTGTTTGCTGGTGTACCGCACTTCAAAAACTTTGTCGTTTTAACTGCTCGGCAACTGAAATAAGACTGCTGTGCTCAGTGTGGGCTGTGAAATCGCTAACTAGGAACATACATGGGATGCGCATACAGGTGTAGTGGGACTGCGGGTTTTCCCACGATTGGTTTGCATATCTTGCCAATTCGTCAATATCCACTCAATCATTAGTAAATAACACTCGCTGTGTTTTTGTTGTTGTTGTTGTTTATTTTACTTTATTATTTTTGCTATTTTGTTGACGAAAAGAGGATTTTCATTGTTTGTTTAGCTCGTAATAACATCTACTCATTAGACCAGTCTAATGAATTGTTGGATTAAATATGCAGACATGGGTGGTTTGAGAAGTCAGTGAATTTTCGAATAAAATATATAGCTTTTGGAATCATAGTCTCATTTTAGCACATTTAGCCCAGCGTTTTTTCCAATTTATTCCAACCAAATAATCAGTTTTTGCGAGAACCTCAAAGTAACCATTTGATTCTGTGATCTCTTCATACGATACGAATTTCTTACCGCACAGCAATTTTTTCAGGTTTGGAAACAAGAAATAGAGAATCTGCTGGAGGATGGGTTAGCAGCTCGTAGCCTAATTTATGAATTTTCACCATGGTGACTACACTCGTGTGCACCCGTGCATTGTCCTGATGGAACAGCACTGCTCTCGTCAAATTCGATAATTTCTGCTTCAAATAAATATCAAATCTATCCAAAAGTTCTGAATAATATTCGTCGGCGATCGTTTGCCCTTTTCAAGATAATCGATACACCTTGAGTATCCCAAAAAAATGTGTTAATGACCTTGTTAGTCGAAAGACCCACCTCGGCCTTCTTTGATGCACGTTTACCCGGAGAAATCCACTGTCTTTGTTATTTTTAAGTTTCTGGTGTGGTGTATCCATGTTACGTCTACCTTATCGGCCCAAAAATCAGTTTGGATTGCGGTCGAACAAAGTCAAACACTCCTTTGAATTCGTTACACTTGTGCGCTTCTGGACATGTGTGTGAGCTTTTTCTTGCCTAAAAAATATTCATATAAAGTGTGATGTTCCTGCTCAGTTTAGATTTCTAGAGCCTCAGTCATCCCACGCACTTTTATTCTCCGATCGTTCAATATCATTTCATCGATTTTATCGACGATTTCTGGCGTGACGACCTTTTTTGGGCTACCTGAACGTTCGGCGTCTCTTTCACTGGTACGACCAAAACGGAACTCAGTAGACAACTTCTTCAACATTGAAATTGATGGTGCAGCGTCTCCATAGTATTTATCAAGTCTTTTTTTGGTTTCGGTGATGGTTTTTTAAGCAAAAAAGAATGCTTACCCAACACACGAAATTCAATTTTTTCATCTTTCGTTAAAACTCATGAGGTTGTCTGTTTCCAATGGCTTCCAAAGCTTTCAAACACAAACTAAATGACACAGCTTGCTCGAAATTTTACAGCTGTCTATTAATCGATAACAGTGGATGGGAGGAGTATTGTATTTACAGTAACTGCGTACATGTTCACTTTTATATTATTTAATGAAGAAAAGACAAAGCTACACGTATGACTGTTCATTCAGAATCACCCGACAAAAGAGTTATTGTTCTGTCAACAAACAACTTTCAAATTGTCGTAAGAAGACTGAAAAATCTAAAATTTTAAATCCACAGATCTTTACGATCCGCACAGCGGGTTTGGTTGTTGTTGTTGTAGCCGCAGAAAATTCTCCAAATGGGGTTTCGGGGAACATTGCGGGAGTGAAAGTTCTTGGCCGGATAAAAATCAGGGTCGTTCCGCTATAAAGACCCGACTGTCCCGGGAACTATGGATTTTAGTCGGCTCTTACAACAGGCATGCCTTGCCGCGGGTAAATTATTGAACCCCTAACCCGCATGGGGTCTGTAGGGTTTGGTCTTTGTGCGTGGTTGTTAATGTCAATGATATCAGTATGAGTATCATCGACCTCCGTCAAAAATTGTCTGCCAAATTCAGCGTAAAACAGCTTTTGGAAGTTGTAAAATCGATGAGGATTGGTTTTTTGATCCTTTTTTCACAGATTTTTTCCAAGGTCTAAAGTCTCGCTGATAAGGTCCAATCTTCAATACAAGACTTCAATCGTGCACACTATACGCTCGAAAGGACCTTTTACGCGAAATTGAGCACGATGATAAGTGGCACAGATTGTAGGCTCCTTTTTTGTGGGTAAGGTAAAACACACATAGGCTCGTAGGCAAATTTTGCCAAGAAAGCAATATCGATTGATAATTTCGACTCGCCACCTCTCAGTGTTTCCCTTCTCACTGTTCCTCCATAAACTCAATATGTTCATCGGTAACTAGATCACCTCTTTGGGTCCTATATGACCGATTTTGAAAAATTCTAAAAGTCCCCGCATTTTCTGACACCATTTGGGAGCATAACCCCTGGAGTTTCTAGAGCTGTTCATACTCACGCTCTCTGTCGGTGTTATGAACCATTGAAACACTCACGATATTACGATATTATTTGCGTATACCACAACTCGTGCTTCTTACGTTACGAAGCAACCACTTAACAACGAGAAACCATAGAAGGAAGATTATGTTTCTAAAATAGATTTCACAAGTTCCACTACCCCAATCCTCTGGAAGTGCAGGACATTATTAAAAGCCCCTCTCAATATCGAGGAATACGCCTAGTGTATACCATTTGCGAGCGAGACCTTTCTTAATCCTCGTCACAATATCCTGAACAGAGATCGAGAGTTTCTACTCTTTGTGTAGGCGTTCTGGTTACCCAATAAGTTGTTCGTAGGTATCTCTTGACGCATATCGCCGGCGAGCATTCTCTCTTAAAATTTTCAATGAAAGAGATGTACGACAAAGATGTAAGCAACAACAAAAAAGAAATAAATGGAATCTGTAATGTTTGTGTGAGACGAATTCAACTCTCAGGCCGGCCAGTTCTACATACCGGAGTTGACCGAGATTTTATCCGACAAAGGACTGTCACGGCGACCTAACTCCGTTTAGGTCTTCGAGTAACCCTAGTTTTAGTACAACAACGAAGCAAATCCTTATCGGGGCTGGTTTAAAAACCAACCCTGGTGCGACGGATTATTTCTGCTGCATGTGCCAAACACGAATCCACTATTCTTCCATCTCGGTTAGAAGCAACCAGTGCAATGATTTGAGTCATTTTAAGACCTGTTAAGACCTTAAGATCCTTAGGGAGTGGACCACGCGTTACGTGGCCTCATGCTGTCAGCGCCCAACTGCGATTCAAGCCTACACTTAACCTGGGGACAAAAAAATAATCCAACACAAACGGAGCAAGTGGGAGGAGCTCTTAAGGTCGTGTAATTTCTCCTCTGCGGCAACCAAGCTCTAGGCCAAAGTTAAATCATTGTCTAATCCGACGAGACGTGATGCTCAGGTAAAATTTCATACAGCGGTGGCGTCTGGTCGAACCCGAAGCGAGAGAGAGAGTGCGAGCTATTTCCTCTGTAACCTCCGGTGGACAAAATGAATAGACAAGTGACTCGCTGTCTGCGCACACTGACAAAAACCAGCGCAACGCTTGAGTTCTCCAGGGTAGAGGTTCAGGAGGTTATCGGGAAGTCAAAAGCCTCCAAATCCATTGGCACCGCCGAAATAAGCCTGCTGATGACATTTGTGTCCAGCGGGAGCAAACTACCTCACCAAGGTTCTCAATTTGTCTTTAACCACTCTAACTATATCCGACATGTGGAAACTGGGTAGAGTCGTCCCGTTACTAAAGCCGGGGAAACCACCAAATAAAGGAGAGTCCGATATCTCTCTTTTCCCCAGTAGCGAAGACCATTGAGGCCTTGCTGCTCTCGTTCCTCACACACCATCTGAGCCAAAAGTTAATTTTTATGTTGTGAAAATGTTCTACGGGAGAAGATTACTGATTAAAAGTCGACTAGGTTGTTGATATGTGGCTATCTGGGCTCGCTTTGAAGCGAGCGAAATAAATGTTGTCATAGAGGGCATTTAACAGAGAATCGAAGAGAAGATCTGTTTCTAATTGGTTTGCCCACAAGGAGAGAGATGCTAGATGTGTAGATGCAAAGGGGAGATGCTAAAGACTTGCGGGCTATGGGTCATAAAGGTTGGCTATGCCGGTCGTGTGTTCTGCCCTCCGGAAATGAAATTATCGAGACTTTTCAGGTCGAGGAAAGGCACATTTTCTACAAAATAACACACCTTTGATCGTAAATATACAACTTGACGTCTACCATTGAAATGCAATAGATTAAGTAAATATTTATATAAAAGTATATATTCTAAATACTTTATTTTCAATATTGATAGTGAGTAATTGTCTAATCTTTGTTCTCGGAGCGTTGACTTATCCTTATCTCAGTGACATAAATAGCTATTTGTGGGTGTTAAATGTTTTATTGATTGAGTGAGAGCAATATTTTTTTTTATCTCTTGCCTTATCACTAATCTCCAATCAGTTATCGTGGGGGTATTATTTTTGGGTATTTTTGGGTGTTTGATGAGAGAAACCTTAATTGAAAATAGTAAAAAATAAATAAATGTTAGATTGCGAAACCTCTCAGTGTTTTTTTTAACTATAAATATCATTAAAGTTATATTTTTGCTTATATATAAAGGGAATTCTACATAAAAGTGATTTCAACATATATGATAACAGGTCAATTGAAAAGTCGCCGGCCTGACACATAGATGAAATTAGGAAAAATGAAGTCCATATGGTTTTTAGTTAGCCCTAACCTTCAAAATTTGACAGCTGTCGGATCATTAAATTGTGAATTATAGCATTTTCAGCGAAGCAACTTTTGTTATTGTGGAAGAAAAAAAATGGATAAAAAGTAATTTCGCGTGTTGATAAAATATTGCCTTTTGAAGGGGAAAAATACAGTTGAAACAAACACTTGGCTTGATGACGAATTTTCGAATACTGGCCCAGGAAAATCAACCATCAGGTATGCTAAGTTTGAACGTGGTGAAATGAGCACCGAAGACGGTGAACGCTGTGGACGCCCAAAAGAGGTTGATACCGACGAAAACATCAAAAAAATCCAAAATATGATTTTGAATGGCCCAAAATGGAATTTGATTGAAATAGCTGCCACTCTAAAGATATCAACTGAATATGTACATTATATCATTCACGAATAATTGGGTATGAGAAAGCTCTGTCCAAAGTGGGTGCTGCGCGATCTCACTATTGACCAAAACCAACGACGAGTTGGTTAACCCCCTGCGGGTTAGGGATTCAAGAATTTACCCGCGGTAAGGCATGCTTGTCTTTATACCGGAACGACCCGGATTTTTATCCGGCCAAGGACTGTCACTCCCGCAATGTTCCCCGAAGCCACATGTGGAGAATTTTCTGCGGCTACAACAACAACAACAACGAGTTGATGATTTGGAGCAGTGTTTGGAGATGTTCAAGCGTAATAAACTCGGATTTTTGCGTCAATATGTGACAATGGATGAAACATGGCTCCATCATTTCACACCGAAGTCCGATCGACAGTCATCCGAGTGGATTGCACTCGACGAACCCGTTCCAAAACGTGGAAAAACGCAACAGTCGGCTGGCAAGGTTACGGTGTCTGTATTTTGGGATGCGCATGGAATAATTTTCATTGACTACCTAGAAAAAGGAAGAATCATCATCAGCGACTACTACATAACGTTATTGGACCGTTTAAAGAACGAAATCGCCGAAAAAACGGTCGCATTTGACGAAAAATAAAGTGCTGTTACACCAAAACAATGCACTGTTACAAATCAGTGAAAACGATGGCGAAACCGCATGAATTGAGCTTCGAATTGCTACCGCATCCACCGCATACTCCAAAGCTGGCCCTCAACGACTATTTCCTGTATTCAGATCTCAAAATAATGCTCGCTGGGAAAAATTTTTCGTGGACTGAAGAGGTGATCGCCCAAACTGAGGCCTATTTTGAAGCAAAGGACAAATCGTACTACAAAAATGGTATCGAAAAGTTGAAGGGTCGCTATAATCAGTATATCACCCTTGAAGGGAACTGTGTTGAATTAAAAATAAAAGTTTTGCCAAAAAAATATGTTTTACTAAGTTAGACCGGGGATTTTTAATTGACCTGTTGCGAGACATATTCAGAAAATACTTTATACATAATTTAAGTACAGGTTACGATAACCGAGGGCTTCTGTGATTGTTTTCTGTGGTAGAGATGTGGTAAATTTGCGGAAACATCATAGAAAGCTCATCCACAGTCGAATATGCGATCTTTACGGAGCACATTTTCGATTTTTTTTTTTTTTTTTGATATTTCCACCCACACAGTTGAAGGTCCTCAATTCCTCTGTAGATGTACGATCGGTTTTATACTCACGACACCACTTGTACATACTCTTACGATTCATAGCTTTATCACCATATGTAGTTTTCACCTCATTATAAATTTCAAACGGAGTGTTACCCTTTCAAACAGGATAACGAATGACGCCGCGTATTACGCTCTTGGCGGGAGACTGTTTTGACATTGTTCAATAAACGTGTTGTCGCGTCGACAATATGCAACATGCTGACCCCGTACCGGCTTCGTTGCAAAGGGGGAAAAGTCTCGCTACACTACTGTGTTGCCAACATGGCGAAAATAAAATCCCTCCATCCGTGAGAGCTTCAGTAGACGTACTTTCTGGTTATGGCTCGTATTATGTTAATTAAATAGGATTTGAATAAGCATTAATTCAATTGTATTTATTGATATTTCATCAAAAAATTTTTCATACAAATATATCAATATTTTTCTAGGGCACTTATCGCCTCGGTTGTGAGCATGTATTGAAAATATTGCGTAAAGAACGTGAAACTTTACTCACCCTACTAGAGGCATTCGTTTATGATCCTTTGGTCGATTGGACAGTGAGTGATGATGGTACACCAACAACAGTGGCGCGCGCAACTTCAGCATACGCGGCAGCTTTAAGTTTGAATACTTACGATGCGACGGCAGCAACGAGTGGACAACGCGAAGGTGGTAACTCAAAATGGATTGGCACCGCGGATGATGCTACACAACGCAAGCAAATTTGGGATTGTACGCGTCAGACGTTGGAAATGCGCCTGAATGAACTCAAACCTTTTTGGACACAATTTAGGTGAGTTAATTTAGTGAAATAATATATATATATACGTACATATATTTGAAAAAAGAAAAAATAACATTTTTCAAACATCTACCCCTTTCAGAGATGACCTGCAAAAGCGTTTGACTGAAATCGAACAGGCGCTGGATCGACTCATCGAGCTGCAAGCGGAGATACGACGCGAAGAGCAAGAACGTGATCGTATTACCAAACAATCAGCCATGATACGTGAAGTGCAGACACTTGGCTCTGCTATGGGTAGTCATAAATTAAATACGATCACCGATCGTTACAACGTCTGCAAGCGTGACGAAGGTGCTCTGAACATTGTAAAAGAGAATGTACGTAAATATCAGAGTGACACGTGTGCTTTGCTTATGACCTATTTCGATAAGCTACTTGCTGCTCCAACCGCAAATGAATTTGCAACGCTGCAATTGCAGTTCTGCGATCTACAAAACAATGTACCAGCAAATGAATTCCAAATGCTACAACCACTCCTCGAACAGTGCGGTCAGGAGCAATTGTATGCACAGTGTGATTTTACGCGTAAAGAAATGGATAATACACTCTTTCAGCAATGTCGTTGCGCTCTAGAATGTATCGATCTCTTGCAGCAATATATTGGCGTAATGAAATTCTATCCACGTTCGCGTTTATTAAAAAGTAATTTAATTAAATTAGAAAAAGCCTATCGCTTACTACTAAGTGGCGAGGTGTGTGCTAGCGAGTTGCAACAACAGTTTGAGCAGAGAAATGCACAAGTAGTTAGTGAAAGTGTTAAATTGCAAGCCGTACAATATGCTGTCGCATTGGAGGAAGTTTGGATTGAGGCAAATATGTTGTTGACCACAGCGATCAATGAAATGAACGAACACAACAATCAGGTGGTGAGTAGAGAGAAATCTTTTGTTAGATTATCTCTATTTTATAATTTATTTTGACTAAAAAGATCATTTGTGTCGTATTACTTTGAAGAGTCTTTCCTTGAAACCCTTGATGTTTTGTGGGAAGGGTACGGAAAGGCGGCAAAATTAATTTGCGAGTATTTGATGATGTAAGTAAGCTGTGGTTATGGATCTACTAAGGTCTTCAAACAGTATTTGACCATTCGTAACTACAACCGATACTAGTGGACTAGTCCATTTCTTGAAACCAGTGAAACTGTCCAAGCATGGCTTCGGTAAAGTGTACAGTACCTCCAGGGCACGTAAATCTTGTTAGCAAACTTGGTAACACTGGACTTGTCGAAAGCCTTCCACTCTGTTAAGATCGCAGTGCTTTCACTTATATTTTACAATGAGGACGCCGGTGATGAAAAGATGGAACGCGTAATGTCTGGAAGATTTTCAGTCATTGGCAGAGTTTCAAGAGAAAAAATTTCTGTTGTTGCTATCGTTGTTGTTGTAAAATATAAGAAAAAAATCAGTCTTAATTCGTCGAGGTCATCTTACTTAAAGTCCAGGTAATGAGCTCTTTTGACGGGTTCGGACCATAGGGAGAGGGTGTTAGATGAGTTGGATGAGTAGAAAGCATGCAAAGAGGTGGTTATTGTCGTGCGGGGACTCATTCTTTATCGCATCGGAGTTGATTTTATCCAACCAAGGGCTGTCACTGTTTCGGCGACCTAACCCCGTTTAGGTCAACAGGTAAACTTAGTTTAAGTGCGTCAACGGAGCAAGACCTTGCATTAGGGTTGCTTTAAATCGTTCTCAACAGGACTGGAGTTGAATCCAAATCTGGTCCAATAGATTACTTCTGCTACGTGTATCAAAGACGGCTCTAGAATTCTTCCATTTCGGTTAGATGCAACCAGTGCAATGGTGAGTCATTTTAAGAATTTTTCATATGTTAAGAACCAAAGAGGGTGGACCACACATTATGTGCCCACATGCTGCCAGCACTCTACGGCGCCCCAAGCTTCTACGGTCATGCCTTCAGCACCAGCAGCATGACTTTCAATCTCTCCTTACACCCTAGTGAGACTAGTTTGAAATATATGGGGAAGTGACACATCTGTTAGAATACCGTCCGAATGACAGGGACCGGAAACTACACTTGGGCTTCCCGTTAAGAACATGACGTCCTTTGCAAGAAGTATATGTTGGGATACTACATTAGAGTAGTGAGGAGGGAGGCAGGACGTATGTGATTACTACTCAGGTTCGGACAGCACAAGAATATCCCTTTTTAACTATCTTGTCAGGATTGATGACATCGAAATCGAACCACCACCTATTGTGTCCGTAAATGTATGTAAATATGACCCTTACATAATCGTCCCCTTACATAATCCCCATCAGCAAAGATATGTTAGCAGAAATCTTTTCCAAAAAAAAAAAAAAAAAAAAATACAGAGACATTCAGTCTATATAAGTAATTTTTGCTTTTTACTTACAGCCAATTCCCTTTGATGCCGCTGTCGCCACAATACACACCTTCCTCGCCGTGGATCCCGTCGCTCACACACCAGCTTTACAATCGTGCATGCTTGAAACGATATCAAAAAACAATGAAACATTCTTGACCTTCGAAGAGAATGCACTGGAAACGGAAGATTATTATTTGCTTCAACAACAAATGCATTTTCTTGAAATGCTGCAACAAATGTGCCAAGTGGCATTCGCAGATGTCGATCAACAGTATTATGATAATTTACTCACACTTACCGAAACACTAAAAGCATTATATAATTTGAAAACAGCATTCGAGGTATCAATACCCGAACGCATTGTGCGTTTGTACATGCAAGACAACATGGATGAAGTGCAAATCGCTTTGTCTAAGATTTGTGACTATGAAAAGAATGTGACAGAGTCGCCGCTCCATTTGATTAACAATGACAGTGCGGAAGTTTCGCTGCTCTACAATGAGATATGTGCGCTCTTCGATGACTTCGAGACGCGCGTTAAGCTGTTGCAACCGACTGTCGAGGTTATGTTGGAGAGAATATCGGATTCTAATTTCAAACAATTTGTGGTGAGAAAGTTTTTTCGTGCCATAAAGGTTTTTTAAGTAAAATATATTTAATGTTTTTGTGTTCTAATATTTACAGCAATTACGTAAGCGTGATGGCGACAACTCGTTGATCGACAATGGCTTGAAATACGATGTAATTACCAACGTTTTCTGCTCTGCACGCCATTATGTGCATGGCCTGTTGCAAAACGATACACAGCATATTTACGATATTCGCCGTCTTTCGGCGCCATTCAATAACTACGTTAATCTAATGCAACGCACTACACTTTGCGGTCTGCCATCACTTTTCGCGCATACACTACACAATCGACTCGCCACACTCCCCACACAATACCCACATTTGAGTTGCTTGGAAGCAGCTACACTCATGAATACCGAGAAGTTATGTCAAAACCTTTTACTCTCGCTCCAGCGTTGTTTCAATGGCAAAAATATACAGTTACAAGTGTTACTGTATACCAAGTGGTCAGAGCACAGCGCCTTAGTGGGCACTGCCCACTACTGGCTGAATGAAGAAGCACTGCAACAGGCAGAAACACAGTTAATGTACGGTTTTCCCAAGGATAAACTACTTAAATCCTTACAGGCCTGCAGTCAATCGTTGAGCGCTTGGAAGCATACAATGATAAAGATACATGAAGATGTGGAAGAATGCAAAGCAGCTGTGACACAACAGCTCAACTGGGCGGTACAAACGAATAGCAGTTTGTTGGCATTGCAACCACATTTTGCAGAGTGTGCTAATACGCAGTTGCTACGCTATAACGGTATACTACACTCAGCTACACAGGTATATGAATACGCTAATGCCTTGCTGCAATTCGAGCTGTTGCAGTCAGCAGAGAATCGTATACAGCGTCATAATGCTTTCCTAGCAGTGCTGCAACAGTGGCAGAATGCGCAGGTCTCAGTGCAGCAGAGCAAAGGAAACATTTCACAGATTGAGCAATCAATTGTGCAACTATTGGATCCGGAGGGTAAAGTGGATAAATGTTGGTTAGATAACGTTGCCGGTTTGTTGGATGAAATGACCTTCACATCACAACGCAAACTGGCTACATTAGAACATGAAGAGGAGGCATTGAAGGAGGGACTCTTCGAGCAAGGGCAGCAGATGTTGGTGAGTAGTGGGCGTGCGTGCGCTCAAAGCTACATATATTTAATACAATTTTTATATTGAAATATTTTTTTAATAACATAAAAAAAATTTTTTACAGCCTCTGTTGGATCCACAAATGCGCAGCGATATGCGTCATCTCTTCAAAGCAATCACCAAAAACGATCGTAATGTACGCAACAGCGTTAATACTGATAGAATCACTTTTGCACGTGATCTACAACACATTTTCCGCATGTTCTTCAATAAATTAAGCGAACTTCAAATGCAATTACTCGCACGTAACACCACTGACATTACGCCTACAGAGTTAAGGGCTAAAGTACGTGACTTACTATCAACACATGAACAAAACTATGCTGGACTGTTAGAGTTGGGGCAACGTTTTAAAACTGAAGAGAGCGCAAGTTCCTCAATTACCGATTCACCTTTGCGTAACAAAGGTAGCTATGCGGCTGCTTTAGAGGGTGTGCAAAAATCCACCGTAAATAAGGAGGAAGTATCAGCGGCGACAGATGACGCTGATAAAAAAGGTACCCAAATATTACTTTCAAAACTCTAAATATAATTAACACCTATTCTTTTAATCTCGTACCCATTTCGTTAACCCTTTTCCTTCTATTCCTTAGTCACCAGCAACAATCATGGCGAACAAAAGCGCAACGCCTACGCTGTGTCCGTTTGGAAGCGTGTACGCATGAAATTGGAAGGTCGTGATCCAGACACAAATCGTCGCTGTACTATTGCCGAACAAGTTGATTACATCATACGTGAGGCAATGAATCCCGATAATCTAGCTGTGCTCTACGAAGGCTGGACTCCTTGGGTGTAAATGCTTAAAGAAATGGCTTCATATATGAGAAGCTTTTATCTAACTCAATTCAGCAAGTAGCAGATGTTGCAACATCAGCAACGGCAATGGCAACAGCCGATGCAATGGACAACAGTTAGCGAAAGATAATCAAGCAGGAAGAATAAAGGGACGTAGAGATAGAGAGAGAAAGAGAGTGAGAGCGATGAGGATACCAGCATGATGAGCAGATGTTTTAAATGGAAAATGTAGCATTATGATCATCCGACTCATTTTTACATACCTAAGCAAACATACATATTATACAGCAATCATCATTAACATCAGTGCAACGTCTGTAGTAACATGTGCATGTCCAGCCATTATCTGGAAATATTTATCCATAGCCATGGAATACAAAGTAAGGATGGTGGTAAACAGAAATTGGCGTGCTGCACCTACTCCCTTGTTTATTTACAAGAAACAAATTTTTCGCTATAGCTGTTATAGACGTTGGGTGGTTTGTTTGTAGGGCTGCTGGGTTTGGAATTTGGGATTTAGTCACTGTTTTAAAGCGTATGCAGTGTTGGACAAACATCTGGTACACTTTACTCCCATGCATCATCACTATCCATTTATTTGCAATGTATATTTCTGTGTGAATGAGTGAACGATAATATACTGGTGTGATGGCACTCGTTTTTTGGGGTGGGGGTGAGGTATGCATTGGACATTCGTTTCACGCATGCGCTTTCTTGGCTAAATTAATTTTTTAGATTTTTTCCTTTACTCACCTTTCGATTCACTATTCTAATTAATTTTTTTTGTTGTTGTCAATATTCCTGTAGCAAGTAATCTCTTTGGTCGGAGTTTTACAACAACAACCTTTTTTGATGACCTAATATTAAGTTGGCCCTAAAATATTAAATAAAATAAAAACTATGCTATACATTACATCCATATGCAATCGCTTGATCTATAATTAACTATGAATTTGTTTGGTTTACACAATAAAGGTAAGTGGAAGGTAAATCAATTTATATTAATAAAAAAATAGAATATTGTTTATTTATGGACTGCTGCTAATTAAATTGTTAGTAATGAGTAGTCAATAAAACTTGATGATGCCCTATCTTCAATCTACAGGAATAGGGAAGGAAATAATATCAGAAGTTGGAATATGATGACGTGAAGATTGCTTCACATTTCTTAGTATCATTAAGTAAGCTAAAGAAGAATAAGAAGTAATCAACTATACCCCTTCGTTGTATGAGAGAACCCCAGTGAAAAGAACGTTATAATTACAATGATTTAATATCGAGCGGCTCTTTCATATGAAACGTGGTTTTATTTGTCCGCTAAGAAATTCATAGCTGATAGCATTAACTTCTAATTTAATATGCAGAAAGTAAAATTCCTAGAAGTACAGTCTTACATCTACGAAGGCATGTAATGCAGCTATTTAATGCACATATTTTCTATGTTATAGCGAAAGTCAGTTGCGTTTGTGACGGTAGTAGGCAATTTCTAATCCTTACAACTGACTCAGTAATAGTTTGAAGCCAGTTTTAGTGTGTTTTTGAGTTTCACGTTATCAGCGTACTAATTTCCGTTAAATTGGCCGCCCTACAACGATCGAACAGTGAGAATTTGTCATAAACCATTTCAAAAATGGAAAATCGCGGCAAAAAATTCCTGAGATAGTTCATTTAAATAGTGCGACAGTGAAATAAATAAATGAGCGTTTCGTACATGAAAATCCTATACCAAATAAAATGACAAATGTTTATTTGTTTGAACATGACAAATGTTTATTTGTACAAAAATTAAAGAAAACCTAATATCAGCTTCAAAATTAATCGCAGAGGTGTTGGAAGAACTTGGTAAATCATTTTGTGCTGAAATTGCTCGTCTGCGTGGGTACTGCGTGGGCACGACTTCAATGGCTGGATACTTGAAAGAAGTCATTCGCAAAAAAAAGCTAAACTATGCCGAGTTGCCTTTACCAGGCAGCTGGAAACCAAGGATTTTGACTTCTGGAACATATTAATCTTTCTGACGAATCGAAGTTGTTTGGCTCAGATGGAATGGCTTACGTGTGGCGGAAACCCAATACTTGAGCTTCAGAGATGTAACATCAGGCCAACATGATGGGGAAGCCTTGTGGTATGGGCATGTATTAATGCAGCCGGCGTTGGAAATTTGGTTTTTGTTGAGGGTATTATGGATAAAACGCTAAAGGCTAAAGTAATCTTCATTGCAAAAGGAGGTAGGGATAATCTCGTGATTCGTAAGGACTTTCGGACCATCAGTTTGACCTTGTTTCGTAAACAAATATTTGACATGCTGCTTAGCTTCTACATGTGCCAAGGCTACCAAAAACAGTTTCTCGAGGGAACAACACTCTAAGGGATAGTCCGTTGACACAAAGCTTGTTGCAAAAGAGTACTGGGTTGACTTTTTCCTCGCCGTTGAATGGGTCTTTTACAAAATACTTCAGGAAATAGATCTATAAGAGCCCATCGTAATGCTCGTTTTTAACCTAGCAAAAATCGAAATGTTTCTTTTTACTAGAAGATATCAGCTACACCACTTTTAGCCACCCATACTAAAAGTCATGGAAATCACTCTCTTACCAAAGCCAAAAATCTCAGAATCACCTTAGAAAGTAAACTCAGCTGGAGCCAAAACTTGGCGGGCAGATCGAAGAAAGATATTACTGCACTCTATGCTTGTAAATCGGTCATTGGTAAGAGATAGATTCGCAAACCACTTATTGTTCTCTGGACTTTTACAAAAGGTCGTTAGACTCATCCTATTCTACCACCTTCAGAAGCAAACTGGACAAAGTTTAGCAGTCAGTAAATGGGAGATCTATCGTCGACTTCTTCAAAAGTTTTGGAAACTCTCCTCAATTTTATTTCCCTGAATTTGTCGGGCAATAGCTGCAACGCAATAAGACTTAACACAATCTTGCCTTGGAGAAATCGCAGTAAAGGACATTCCCAAATATTGTCTACGCTAACGCTTTGAGGCAATTAGATCACTGTAGCGTGCTTCAATCAGAACTTATTGAAATCACAGAAGCCGCCGAATGAATGCTCAACTCTGTGGTAGAAGAACTTTAAATAAACTGTCGAATAAATGCAACACAGCCGTGATCTGGGTACCCGGACGCATCAAGATATCCCAGGTAACTGCGCGGCGGATAAGCTAGCAAGAGAAAGAACCACTTTGGCCAAAATAAACTCTACGCACGATGCGGGCGTATTTCTGTTCACGGCAAAACTCACGCTGAAACTCGCCGTCAGAAACAAAGGTAACATCAGACGGTTTAACAAAACAACAAGAGTCTACTTCTGTCACTGTCTAGCCTTAAGTACTACACCACATAAGTTTCTTGGCGAGCACCTTTTTGATTCCTTCGTTGAGGTATGTAACTGCAGTTGGCATAGGAAATATCGTAATATTTACAAGGCACACAAAAGGGTTAGCGCATCTGAGAAGGTGATAAGTGCAAAACAGCGGGCCTACAGGCATGAGCGTGATGGTCATGCGATAAGCAACCGCATCAACTCAACTCAATTAAGATTTCTATTCCGTATCTTCCTTAATTGGCGTAGGCACCGCTTACACTATTATAGGCACGATTATAGGCATAAATTCAATTCAATTAATCACTCATCACACGTTCGTGGGACGCACTTCTCTAAGCCATTTATGTTACCACTTAATGCGTTGCGAAATACTTGACGTACACCGTCTTTATATACGAGTATAAGTAAATACATAAATGCTTGTAATAAATAATAAAAAAAAAAAAAAATTAATGAAAATATCTGAATCTGAACAAGAAAATATACTGCCACTGACATGCTGTAAGTAATTAACACTCCTCACACCTCCAAACCATGCTAACATTGTGCCATTTGCTTACGTCAACCATAAATAATTGTCATTTGAACACAATGTACAATATAGGTACATATAATAAAGGGTGATCCAAGTGGAGGTACTTTCAAATTCACATTCTGTAAAGAATGTGTTTTGCGCGCTTCGCTCAACTTATGGTCAACAAAATCGGCCTACTGAGCTTACTATTCGCAACACCATCACCCATCTTGAGACCCAGCATTCATTATTGAATAATATTCGACCGAATAGATCATGACCAGCACGCAGTGAAGAAAATATAGCGGCGGTAGCTGATAGTGTACACGGAAACTGTGGAGAGTCGATTGGGCGCCGTTCGCAGCAACTTAGACTGACGTATAGAAAGACTTAGCGCATTTTACGTCGAGATCTGAAATTGAAAGCGTACAAAATACAACTTGTGCAAGAACTGAAGCCGCTCGACCTCCCCAAGCGACATCGCTTCGCTCTATGAGCTTTTGAAAAGTTCCAAGAAGATCCGACGTTTTCGAACCAAATTTTGTTCAGCGATGAGGCCTATTTCTGGCTCAATGTGTATGTAAACAAGCAAAATTGCCGCATTTTGGACGACGGAGAGCAACCTGAAGAGATTCAAGAGCTGCCATTTCATCCAGAAAAGTCAATGGTTTGGTGTGCTTTGTGGGCCGGTGGAATCATCGGTCCATATTCCTTCAAAAATGATGCCGGTGAGAACGTAACCGTCAATGGCGACCATTATCGCGCCATGATAACCGACTATTTGATGCCTGAAATTGAAGCCCGTGATCTCCGCGACATTTGGTTTTAACAAGACGGCTCCACTTCGTACACATCGCATAAATCAATGGATTTATTGAGAGAACACTTCGGTGAGTAAATAATTTACGTTTTGGACCTGTCGATTGGCCACCAAGATCGTGTAATATCACACCGTTAGACTTTTTACTGTGCGGATATGTAAAGTCTTAAGTCTATGTACACAATCCCGATTCGATTCAGGCGTTGGAGCAAAACATCACGCGTGTCATTCGCCAGTTACCAGTCGAAATGCTCGAACGAGTCATCGAAAATTGTACTCAACGGATGGACCGTCTGAGACGTATCCGCGGCCAATATTTGAAAGAGATAATCTTCAAAAAATAAATACCAAAGAATGTTCTTTCGAATGATAATAAGCATTCCCCATCAATTTTGAATTTTCTGTGTTTTTTTCTTTAAAATAGTAGGAAACCTGGAAATGGATCACCCGTTAGTTGTAAAGGCATTTATATTGTTCACACTCAAAAACGCATAAGAGAAATGCTATAACTGGTGAGAGAGCAGTTAAAGCTTTTACGTAACGGGATTCTGAAAGTTTACACATCTAACTGCAGCTTTATATTTTGCTTCTGGAGAACGGTGTGAGTAGTTTGCCTAAAAGAATTTTTTTTTCACTTGAAACACACCGCTCTCGTCCTGGAAGCTTCAGATGTGTGGGTCATACGTCATAGATGTTTTCTCAAGACAGAAGGGTCTAAATTATTGCAATGCGATCAGGACAATTTGTCCAATGTAGAATAATCGCTGATCTCGAGAATTTTTTCGCAGGACAACTTCTATTTGGCAGGAACTCTGACACTATGGTGTACCACAGAATGCTTGTGCAGAGCTATAGAGAGAGTTGGAACCTTAAGACACTTGGTTGATGCTTAGCAACCACTTCAACCCCACCAAACTTCTTTTGATACTTTTTGAATCGAGAGGGTTTTGAGAGCTTGCTTCCCACAATAACCAAATCCCGAAAATACGGGCTTCACACAGAGACACTTTTTTAAAATCATCTCGAGCAACGAACTATACTAGCCAATGTCATTTGTTTGCCTTACTTAACCAACTTGGGAAGGAGTGGAAGGGTAAAACACTTTGTTACTGTTGGTCATTTATGTATGTGCAACGTCTGGAGTTCGGGTGCAAAACCCACTGGGTGTGGCATGTTATTGTGTGTTATGTCGGCCGCCGCCGCCGCTGTCGAAACAAAAACTTTTGCTAATTGCTCTTCTGCAACTGCTGCAACTATTGGCCTGGCACTGATCTTCCTCTTCCTCTTCCTCTTACTCGTCCACCTCATTCAACCCTTCAGCTTCCAAAGCAGTATGCCTTCGAACCTCTTATTGTAATCGAGTGTCATTGCATAGGTATTTGTGTGTGACGACAGCGTGTGTGCGTGTATTTGTGTGTGTTTGTCATGAGGCGCATAAAGTGTTTTGTCACAGCTCCGCAGCCATAAAGTATGCAATGCTAAAAGTGTCGAGTCAGCATTTCAATGCAATGTGAAAATGTGTGTACAAAAAGCCTTTATTGTTGTTGTTCATCACTTGATTTTGCACTAAGTTTATTTTCGTTGTTAAAGGCGGAGCGAAAAAGAATTATTGTAATTGCATATTTTATGGTTGAGAGGTCAAAAATAGTAAACTCATTTGGGTATGTTGGCAGTTTGTTTGGACGTGTGTGTGTGTGTGTGTTTGTGTGTGATAGTTTTCTATTTTTGGCAAATAATTGTTACTCTGAGTATACATAACAGTACATAGCGATTTCTACATTTGTAGTTTTATTCAATTTCAATTAGTTTGATTTATTTTAGCGCATTGGTGTTCATTCTTCCGTGGACTTTGATTTTGAAATGCTTCTTGGTGCAGAGTGCACTGTTTTAGAGAACCTTTGAGGTAGAGCGCTCTGCATAGAGAGATATCTCCTTCTTTCCATAAATCTTTCGATAAACCCTTTTCTGGAAAACTCGGTCCAATGCCGACTCATTATCTCATCAACATTATCATGAGCTCCAACTATCAGTAAATCGGGAAACTTGGTTCTCATAGTTATGTTAATTGACTCTTTACATACCGATATACAGCCTGTAAGCTTCTTCTTCTTTGCCATAGGCACTGCTTACGCGCTTATAGCCGAATTAACAACTCGTTTCTTCACTTCGGTGGTTGGCGCCCGTTGAAAATACCAAGTGAAAGCAGGTTGTTCTCCACCTGTTCCTTCCAACGGAGTGGAGGTTTTCCTCTTTTTCTGCTTCCACCAACGGGTACTCCATCGAATACTTTCGAAACTGGAGTACTTTCATCCATTCGGTCGAAAGGACCTATCCAGCGTAACCGCTGACTCTGGATTCGCTGAGCTATGTCTATGTCGCCGTTCAACTCGTACAGGTCATCGTTCCACTGTCAGAGGTATTCGCCGTTGCCAACGTGCAAAGGACCATAAATCTTCAGCGAAACATTCCTCTCGAAAACTGTTTGAGCCGATTTATCGGATGTTGATATCGTGGAAGCTTCTGCACCATATATCAGGACGAGCATGAAAAGCGACTTGTAGAGTTGGGTTATCGCTCGTCTCGGTAGATTACTATACTTTTCAATTGCCTACTCAGTCCGAAGGAATTCTTCGTTGGATTTCAAGGCTGACATTGTTGGTGTTGTTAATGCTAGTCCTTAGATAGAAGACTTGGAAGTTGTGACTGTCAACAGTGACGTGGGAGCTAAGTAGCGAATGCGTTGACTGTTTGCTTGATGACAGGAGATATTTCGTCTTGTGTTCATTCCCTACCAGACCTATACGCTTCACTTTCCTATCCAGTATGGGGAAAATAGAACTCACGGCGCGGTTGTTGAGGCCAATGATATCAAAATAATCGACGTACGACAGCAGTTGCACACTGTTACACAGATTGTAACTTCTCTATTCAGTTCTGCTCGTAGTATTATTTTCTACAGCAATAGATTACAGAAATCGAACGATAAGGAATCACTTTGTCTGAAACCTCGTTTGATATCACACGGTTCGGGAAGAGGTCCTTCGCAATTCTGACTGCACTTCTGGTATTATCTAGGGTCAGTTTATATAGCTGTATGAGTTTTGCTGGGATATCCAATTCAGCAATAGCGGCGTAGAGGTAGCTCCTTATTGTGTTGTCGAAGGCAGCTTTAAAATCGATGAAAATTAGGTCTTCTGCTAGATTTGACGCATGGTGAATATCTGTGACTTAAAGTCACACTGATGAGGTCCAATCAGTTAATTGGCGATGAGCTTTAATCTTTCACACAATACGACGAATCGACGGTCATACCTCCAATCGACCATGTACTGCAAAGAAGCAGATGATTTCTCAAAACCTTGTCAGTTCTTCGCCGCCGTATTTGAATAGCTCTGCCGGTAAGCCATCGGCTGCCGCTTCTTTGTTATTCATTAAGTGGGCAATTGTTATTCGAACTTCATCATAGTGATGGAACTTCTGTTCCATCGTCATTGATTGGAATTTCGTGTTCACCATCTCCGGGTGTTTCTCTTTCACTGCAATTCATCAGACTGGAGAAGTGCACCCTCTATACACTAAGTATTTTTTTTTTGACATACTTACTATTGTCGGCCAGCTCGAGATACTCACGCATTCCGACCTCTTTCTTTTTTATCTGCAAATGTTCGACATTCCTCATCGTTTCAGCTTTTTTTCTGACAATGTTGGAAACCAATTCCATTGGTAGCGGTGGTACTTAGAGAGTTTGATATTACATTCCACAGCTCCCTTAATTAAGTTGCTGATGAGTGATGAGCAGGTGTGCAAGTCGAGTAGAAGACCTGCTGGCTATCTGCTTTCTGGAGTTATTTGCTGCATAGAAGCTGGTGAGTATCTTTGCTCCATCTAAAAAACTGGATACATGTCATCTATCAATCACCATATGGTCTATTTGGTTGCATGTTTTTCGGTACGATTATGTAGCTCGGTGAATTTTCGTATGTTGGCATCTAGTACTACAGACAACCATATTTCAGACCCCGGCGAAGACGATCAACCTCAGTCCGTTAGGATATGTTTCGTCGTGAAGATTGAATTTTCCGACTGTTACCCCAAAAATAATTTTCTTGCCCACCCTAGCACAATTTTCACAACGTGGAGCGCTCATAGAAAGCATCTTTGGCGTTCTTCTCTTCCGTCGGGACGTTGGCGCAAATCAACAATATGTTGAAGAACTTCACTGTGATGCGGATTGTGGCTAGACGTTCATTCACCGGGGTGAATTCCAGGAATCGGCAATCTTCCAAAACAAAACCATCCACCAGCTGGGCAACGGCACCTTGCCAATTAGGATATTCCATGTGAATGCCTTGAAATCATGACGACGTTTGCGGGCGTCGTTATCAGAAGTGGAGTCTCTCATCTGAGGTTATGGAAGATTTTTCATTGGAGTGCACTTTTTATGTGGTGGGTTCTATGATATTCGCCTTCTCACTTTAGCTCACCAAAAGGATGTTTATTGGCTACCCAGTGGATATTTAGTATAAGACCGGAAGTCATGAGCTGCTTGAATCATATGTAAAATAATCATATCTGGCCACTCCCAGGTGAAAGACAGTCAAAAACTTTCCGAACTTGCGCTAACTTCTACACATGGCCCCATTCTTCATAGCCTGCGAACAGCTATTCTAAGCTATTACTAATATTTTCAGAATACCAGAAGCTATTGATCTGTTGGAATCACAAATCTACTTGGCTGTCACCGAAACGAAAAAATCGGAACCCGATCGACGATGTTGCGATATACGGAATACACGACTTCAGTGTTTAAGATGTGTTTACTCATCGATCCTCAGTATCAACTGGGACCACTATCTTGTTGCTACCTCTGTGTAGCTAAGAATGCGGGTCAGCAAACACAGGGAATTTTCGACATCGAAAATCTGCAATCGCAACAGACTGACAAGCAGTTTTCTACACGTCGTGAAGTCATGAACTCTGAGAACAATCATCAGCCACTCTGTGTCAGGGAACTGTTGGACGGCATTTCAAGATCACTACGTACGGCTATTTTATTAATATACTATTGGGCTTCGATAATGTCAAAAGAAGGGCAGTAGAGAAACAAAGTACTGCCTTTCTCGTACTGTTGCGATCAACCACAAGTGTGGAATGGGGAAGATGCCGTGGTTGAAGAGGTCTCCCCATTCATAAACAGAAAAACAGAGAGGCTGAAATGCATAAGTATGGAGTAAGGTGGCAGAAAATTTTTGAAAAATAAGTCGCCTTTCAAAAGCTATTAAGACCAAAGCTATTTCCTGTAGGATCGGAAAAGGGGAATTGGTGATTGACGTTCAGAGTATATTGAATTAATCGAAGTACCACTTATCCAGCCGACTTATCTGCAAAGAAAATGAAACACCCGGAATAGTTGGAAGGCTGAAACTCAGACGTTGACGATGGTATAAACATTCCATCGGTTGCCGGCTTAAAGGATAACAAAGAAGCGGTAGACCAGCTGAGTATAGTGATGAAGAACTGACAAAGCGCATGCATGGCCGACGATTGGAACCTGAGTATGCTCTGCCCAATCCATGAAAAGACCCCGCAATCAATTATCATGGGATAAGCCTTCTTGCGTATAAAGTCCTCGTCAGCAAACCATTAACCAGAAATACGCCAAATTCAAATATCAGGCAGAAAAGGATCGACGCAGGTCACCACTTTGTGGATTTTCAAACCACCTTCGGCGATATGAAAAGGAACTGTATGTGAATATGCCATTTCCATTTGTAAGCTTGATGGTGGCAATGTTACCAGCATGACATGGAAAACGTAGGAAAAGAATTATTGGTCTTCTTAGAGGACATCTTCTATGGGGCAGGTATGCAGATATGATTCAGGTACCATTAAAAGAGGCTGAAGAGAAAGGACCGGCAAATTTAAGCATTTCCTTTGCGGAGTAGTTTGAAGTCCGCAGTGCGGCAACCTTCAGACTCTCGAGATGCAAAGGTACATCGATTAGTAAGTTTTGGAAGCTCCACACACTGGTTTCACTAACATGTGAGGGCCATTAAGCTCCTTAGTGGGAACACATTGGACCCGCTTGGTGCCCAGGTGGGCCACCTACAATCTAACTTGACCTAATCACAATATGACCAATCCGGCTTAGATCACATCCTTTTTGTAGCTAATGAGCTCAATTGTTTATCTTCAATAATATCTATCGAAGCCTTCATATTCATGCTATTCCCCTACCAACACACAACCCGCTCACGGTCTTGCTTAATTTCATTTTCGAAAAAAGTTCGAACTGTCATTTCTATGAATTTCGTTAGTATTTTTCTCTTTGTTACATGAAAAATGGCATTCATTAATGTTGCTCATTAGCAGCTACGGTCGTGCAAAAACATGCGAATTGCACACACACTCACACACATACACATACAATACAAGAGCATTTAGTCAACAACCCATAAATGCACGTATTTAGTAGATATGTGAACAATCTAATACTCACACCCTCAGTTTTTCTGGTCACTGCTTCCACCAGCGGGTGTCAACTGCCAAATCATGTGCCATTACTCACTAATAAAACTCATCGAACTGACGCTGCAGCTGGGAAAGTTTACTTAAGCATCCGTTGGACAGAGCTTAGTTAGATCAAGTGTTTTACGCTTCCTGCCCGAACCATGCTTTGATAGCTGTAATTAGCACCCACATATATGTACATATGTACATACGTGCATACATACAGATAGAGATGTAGCGAATCTTTCGGTTTTGGTTAAAAGCTGCGCCATTGGGATTTTGACTGGTTTTAAGAGCCACTAAGGGCACAGCTTCTACTTATTTTACTTTTCCCGCACTGATTCGGTTTCTTTAAAATACGAGGGTTGTTTGATAAGTCTGTTGTGATTTTTAGTTAGTATTTTACAGCTATTGAAAGCAACCGACCTTGTGAATTCTAACGAAAATGGAAAAAGTGAATTTCGTGTGCTGTTTAAGCATTATTTTTTGCGTAGAAACAATAACCGAAACCAAAGAAAGCCTTAGTAAATACTATGGGGACTAAGCACCATCAATTTCAGTGGTTAAGGAATGGGTTACTGGGCTCCGTTGTAGTCGTACCAGTACAAGTGACGCGAAACGTTCAGGTCGCCCAAAAGAGGTCGTCAAGCCAGAAATCGTTGATAAAATCCATGGAATGATATGGGACGATCGGGGAATAAAAGTGCGTGAGTTAGCTGAGTTTGTAGACATTTCAATTGACTGGGTTCATCACATCATATTTACATGAATATTTGGACACGAAAAAGCTGTCGGCGATTGCTCACATATAACCATAAGCGCAATCGAGTAACCAACCACTTCAAAGGAGTGTTTGACGATGTTCAACCGAAATCCAAACATATTTCCTGACGTTTCGTTACCGTAGGCGAAACATGGATCCCCACACCGCACCAGAGACCAAAGAAAGACAGTGGGTTTATCCGGGTGAACGTCCACCAAAGAAGGCCAAGGTGGGCCCAACAAGTTCATGGCCATAGTTTTTTTTTTATCCAGCATATTTTTCAGATTTCGCCCCCTGCGTTATTTCTTGTTTCCAAGCCTGAATATATGTTTGGGCGGTAAGAGATTCGGGTCCAATAAAGAGATCATCACAGAAACAAACGCCTCCTTTGAGGGCCTTGAAAAAGCATATTGTTTTTAAATGTATAGATAGCTGCTCGCGTAAACTACGCTCCGTTGTAGGTTAGGTTAGGTTGAAGTGGTTAACGGGCATCAGCTCACTGAGGTCTGCAAACGGGCCCATTGTGATATCACTGATCTCAATAACCCCCACCCAGCCGTTGTGACTCTGGTGACAATTTCTTTATGAATAGAAGGAAAATGCTCTTATGTGACGGTTTTCATCCATGTCACTGAGAGGACCGTAGCTGCGGTGACGAAAGTGCGCCACCTGACTCCATATCCAATAAAGAAAAGTGAAAACGATCCCAGCAGGCTCAGTCTCGTATCATTCATACCCGTATGTGGTTGAGCTTCCAGGTTAGTACTTACCTTTTCCGTGTTAGTGCTGGCTCAGAATCTTCAGCATACAGCCAGAGCAGCCCTGATTGTTTTTTCTTGATACAAGAATGTCATAGCTGCGGTTTAGAACGTTCAGAGTCCACGCTAAATTTCATGCCCAACAACAACTCCGTTATAGAGTACTCAAAACTCCTATTCGACTTCGGTTCCGGTGACCTCAGTCCCGTATCATCCATATCCGTATGTGTATGAGCTTCAGCGTGGGTGTTTATATCTTCCGTGCTGTTGCTAGTGCTGGCCCGGAAACTTCAGCACGTTACAAAAGCAACAATATGTACAACAATGATGACAACAACAATGCCAACCAGCGTATGCATGTGGAACAATGAGAACAAGTGAAAATAAAAGAATTATGCAGAGGAGCTCGGGAGTCGGCCGCAAGCTTTCAATGTTGCATGCAATACTTACACGATATCCCCAACCTACCTGCCGCATTGTTACGTTGCTTAGTTGTTGCTAGTTGCCACTAGCTGAATGCTCGCTTGCGAGAACTCTGTGTGCCATGTGCTGTTGAGTGTGCCCTCGGTCAAATGACCCTAATCAATGCATAAGCGAATACTTAAAATGAATATAAGTATTTAGCCATCCTCCTCGCCCAGCTCATCAGCTTTCATGTGCTCGCCTGACCGCTTGCTACATGACTTATTGATGGCTATATGAGTTGACATGCGGTCCCATGTGGTGCCTACACATCTGCGTTCGATTTCACCCACTCCACGCGCACTTTGTCCTAGCTATCAATACGTGTTCCCATTCCTTCCACTCAACCAACACTCACACACGCATATGTGAGCTTGCACACATACGAACTTGCATACATATCTTTTGGTCTTGTGCGGGTATGTATGACGTGACATTTTCGGTTGCTCAGCTTCTTTAATTTAGCTTTTCTATTTTTATTCACCCATTACCACTTCCAGCACGGAAATGCTTGCCTTCAATCCGGCGCCCAGCAGTTAAGTCTATACCCCAGCTATACGGTCTGCCCGTGCCAGTTTAATTTCGTTTATTCATTTGAATGACCACGCCATGACATTTGGCTCGTGCAAAACCATAGCAAACTACTCAAACCGACAGACCGAGCCACCGGACCACCAAGCAGTCAACCAACCAACCAGAAACGAGTCAACTGATCATCCAAACTCTTCCTTCGATTCCTTTGGGTGCTGGCTATCGTTACTCATATCTATATGGTCAAGATTGTACGTAATTGTCAGTGTGTACGAGTATGTGTGACTATAGTTCAATATGAGTACCCATTAGTTTGCTGGTTGGTGTGTCTTGTTGAATTTTCTATTTTGACGACGGTCTTCAGTTGCTTGTGGTATGGTAATCTTATGATGAATGTTTTCCTTTCACATTTGCAAAATTTGTTTTGACAATTGAATATTCGTTTTTTTTTCCTCTTCGTTTACAAATAACATTACATTTATTTTTTCCGTTATATGTACGGACGTGTAGACTATTTCTTATGCTCATCCCGTCTAGGGAAAGGGTTAAGTTTTGTGTTAAAGGAAAAAGGAGTGTAGTGGTTTGATTGCAATGGGGAGGAAAAGTGTAGTTGGATCATTGGTATTTTTTAGAGAAAATTTAATGTAGTTTAAAGGAAAAACACATTTGAGAAACTTTTCTTAATCTCGCCCAAAGGCTTATCTACTTAGTAAAATTTTGCATGGCCAATAACAATCTGGAGGTTTCGTTATATTAGACAGGGATGTAGTTGGAGCTTGTGGGTATGATTCCTACTCTTGCCTCTACGTCACGAACTTTGAAACCGTAAGCAACCCTGTGCAAGATGCGGTAACCTACCCGTGAGGAGGTTTGTGTCACGGCTTAAAAGAGAAGCTATCTGGATCCACTCCTACTTATTCGGATTAAAGGTTCGCTGGAGTCTTTTTCAGCATCCGTCAAGCGCTTGTCATATAAATGTACTCTAAATCCATACCTACTTGCGCTTCGTGGATGTGCGGTGAGACCCGAAACGTAGGAAAAAACTTCTAAAACCACATTGATAAGGTCCAATCAGTTCGCTGACGGTGGGTTTTAACTTCTCATACAATATGCTCGATAGGACCTTGTATGTGATATTGAAGAATAATTGGCGCGCATATTGTAGACCGTGGGGTCCGCCCTTTTATGGATTGGACATAGCATACTGAGGGAGGATAGAACCATGTGCAGAAGCTCACGCAAGTGAGGAAAGAAAGTTTTTGACAGCCACTCACCTGCGAGTAGTCAAAATCGATTCTTTTACAAATGGTTCAAGCAGCTCACGATATTCGGCCCTAGACTTAGTATATTATGGGTAGCCAACGTCCGCTTGGAGGTGAGCTTAAGTGAGAAGGCGAACCACCTCCACCCGTTTATGCGTATGGTTTGGGACCCACTATATGAAAATCCTCGCCCAATGAAAAATCCAAAAATATCTCAAATTATCGGCGTCCAAGAAGTGCGATGGACGGGAAAAGGATGGAAGAAGGTGGGTTCTTGGGAAATTTACTACAGCGTAACCAAATATCCTTTTTATGAGCGCCTAGAGCATCGATGTTAAAATCGTGCTTGAAAATTTCAACGACAGGGTGGGTAACGAAGGTATCTTTAGCACAAGAGGCGGAAAATTCAGCCTTCAGCACAAAACATGCCAAATGAGTTGAGGTGAATGCGTGAGTAAGAAGAGCGAAGGTGATACAGCGAATTACAGAAAGTTTCAAGATCGGAGTATATTTCGGTACCAAAGAAGTGATCTAGTCACCGATGTACAGAGCATACAGAGTTTATGAAGAGAACACTTCACCAGCATGTTTAATTTCGATGAAAATGTTACACCCAGAAATAATAAAACCGAGTCCCCAGACGATAACGATGAAATAGACATTCTCTCATATGACTATGACAAAGTTGAAATAGCGATTACTCGGTTGAAAAACAAAAAACCGCTTGTGCCAATGGTCTACCTGCTGAGTTTTTCAAATGGAGCGGCAAAGGATTGAGAGTTCGCATACATTTGGTTCTTTGCAGGTCGAACGAAAGCATGGCCAACGATTTAACATAAATATGCTTTGGTTGAAGTTCACCGTCAGCGAACCAATCGGACCTTATCTGTGTGACTTCAGAGCTAGTATTCGTAGAGCTCCTATATAATTTGTCTACGGTTTTCGTCACCTGGTGATTCCAAACAAATAATCTACTGGCGCGTTATTGTTGACTCGGGTATAAACGCTTAGCATGCTTACTCCAATTAAGAAGAAGTGGGCTACCGAGTCATACAGGAATTGTGCGAAACCTTTTACTTTCATGAATCCTTGAATACCCAAAATACGCAAGACAAATACTTCCATTTTGCGAGGTAACTTGACTAAAAGACCTGGGATGATTTTTGTCTTTCTAGGTCACACCCTTCGCTTACGATGGGGATTTCGGTCGAGCACCATTCCGTCACTAGAAGGTGTTCATCTTGAAGTGTTCTCTGTAAACAAAGGTAAATGCAGTTTTAATACGTCTCCGAACTGTAATATACGGATTCAATTCTCTTCATGGGTCGGCTGCCATAAAAAGCTCTTACAAATGCTCTACATTCTTACCAGCATTCTTCTGTTGAGGCCGTATGATAACTTTTACGCAGCCGTAACATATAAGCCAACTCAACCATGAGATTTCAGAGCGGAGCACACCTTGGTATCTAAAACTAAACCACTTCAATTTTTTGTTAATCCAAGTGGGCTGCTTGACTCCCCATTAGCTAGAAAACATGGCAAGAGGATATATTGTAGCTTTATTGATTTTTGTCACGATTTCTGAAATTTTGAAAAGCAAGTGATTGTAGGATAGCTCTACCTCTGTGTCTGTACAGATCTAGATGGGTTTGCGGACATATTTTACTTTGGCTGCGTTGCTAAAATATGAAACAAGTTTTTCGAGCACCTAGAAATGCCCGTAGGATATTCACATAACAATAGTCGCTGTTCCTCTCTATGCAGGCGGTGAAGGGGTTTACAATTTTTGTAGGCCTTTCTCGAAGTAGTTTCTTATCCAAATCCCCTCTACCTCAACGTCAGTTGACCCTTTTTCCACCCATGTGCAGGGAGGTAAAAAGATAGTATAATGAAGGTGCTAGATTATGAGAATGCGCGGGATGCTTTAGGACATCCTATGTCCTATGTGTGGTCTGGCATTTTCGTGCAGCAGGTAGACTCTCTTTGTCAGCATGCCACCTGTATCGCTCCCCATAATTTTTTAGGGCCTCTTGAGGTACATTTTCGATTAAAGTTTTGACTTGAAACTTCCAAAACATGGATTGCCATGATTTTCTTGTCTGAAATTGGGTTTTGAATTTTTTTTGGTGGAAGGTGAATAGGTATGACTTTGTTTTTCCGGATGTACCCAGGTCTCATCTGCAGTAACGATGGAGCGGAGAAATTCTTATCCACAGAGTTTTCCTTTTCCAATTGAGACAACGGATGACGCCACGTCTTGCGCACTTTATGAGAGACTAGATTGATATTGCGCATGAAATGTGTACTCGCGTTGAAAGACCTCGAACCGGTCTCGTTGCAAAGGTCTCTCTACACTACCACCTGCCGTGAGAGCCTCAGCGCACTTAGTTTCTGGATATGCCTCGTATGTATATCAATTAACCAAAGAGCAAAATCTGATTACAGACCAAGAGTATCCACCACGTTCACCCATTGTCTGGCTAAGCTCAGATACCTACCCAAATACTCCACCACTTCATACACGAATATTTATGCTAATAAATTAATTTCATAAAAAAGTCAAACTCGAAAAAAAGCAAGCAAGCCACTTGACGCACTTCCGGAATACCGTTGAAAAAAAAACATGGCAACGCAGCGCTGTAGAAAAAAAATGTAACAGAATATTTCGCACAATACCTGTCTTACGCACATATCCTTTACTGCTCTTGGCTTTTGGAATTCTTCAACATATGTGTATGTGTGGAAGTATCTGTCCGCCAGTGCCACTGCTGCTGGCACCGGTTAATTTATGAGTTCATATGTAATTAAATTTTTCATTATTAAGTATTTTTTCGTCATTCTTCGCTTCTTTCGCGATGCAAGTAATGAAAAACTGTTAAGCATATAGGAGATGGATTTACAGCACAAAAAAAAGGAAACGATGTAATGGTGAATAATAAAAGATTTAGCGGCCAAAACAGTAAAGGCAACAAAGCTGTCTTTTCCTGTGAGAAGGTTGGAGGGCAGTATGAGAGGCAGCATGTGTGGACCATGGAGCGGTTGCCGGCTATAATGGCGGATAAATAGATTTCAGCAATGAATTATGAAGCAGCAGCGGTAGATGAACGGAAGAGTTAAGGAATGGTTAAAATCCACTTTGATATTCATGTTTCGCCTGTATACTAAGTATTTAATATTTTTTTTTTCTATTTCGTTGGATGGATTCATAATTTATTAGCTAAGAAACTGAGTGTATGCGAAAGAGAAATGAAGGCGAGGTTTTATTTTTATATATCTACTAGAGCTCCAGATTTTGCTCAAACATTTTCGAGCTGTGCGAGCATTTTAGCAACGAGCACTCGCACAACTGCTCATTGCTCATTACTCGAAAATTTTTCGAGTATTTTGACAAACACTTTGACTTTTTTCTCAAAACTTTTTTTTAATAATTTTAAATCTATTTATGCAAAGTGTAAAAATCATTGAAACGTCTTAGAAAGTTTGACAAACAAAATTAAAATTTTTTTTTGTTCTGCTGAGCAGTTGAGCAATGAGCGAGTATCGAGCGAGCAGCGAGCTGTTCGCAATGCTCGATACCCGGGTATCTGGCGCTCCAATATATACAGTACCGAGCAAGACCAATATCAAAAATTTTAAAATACAACCTTAATTAATTTTTCTAATTATGATCGCCCCTTAGCAGGGAATGCCAACCACTCCGAGTGTATTTATGGCATAAAATAATATCTCTTTATAAAAATCCATCAGCTGTTCGGAGGCGATCTAGAATAAACTGAAGGTCCTTTTATTTGTTTTAAAAATAATAAAACGCACACCATAAATTGAGGAAGTAGCTCCGCCGAGAATCGCTTCAGTGGTTATAAAGCTATAATTATATGGATAATTACAAGAGTCTACGCGTTTTCTGTCATTGGATGGTGTTGATAATCTCATTTCAGGCAACATTAATGCTATTGTGTCAAACCAATACTTATCTTCCAAGCAATATTTTATATTTGTGTCAAAAGTTGTGATTTGAAAATGAGTAAATTTTTTCAAGAAATACGATATTTTATACCTTTTTTCTATAAACAAGGAAGAAGTGATGTTTTTGGTCCTTTCATGAAAATTTGGTTTACACAAATCCCCATATCTGAACGAATTGGTTGTGTGGGGGCTATATCATATAGTCCTCCGATCGTATGAAGAATCCCATATTTCATATTACTAACTGCTATTTTGGTGAGCTTTTGACCAAAAAACACATATCTGTATAAATCGGTTATATGAGCGCTATATGATATAGTCGACTGATCCTACCGGTTCCGTATATTAATTTTCGTTGAAATACCTCAAAACCTGACAGATCTGACGAACAGACGGACATAACTAAATCAATTCAACTCAGGAGTTGTGTGCTCAATTCCGATCAGAAAATTTTGATGTTAAAGATGCACCCTTTTCTGGTCCTCTCTCTCTTTTAATGGTAAGAAATTTACTATGTTCTATAAGCCGCCATGTACAGTATTCGCCATTGCCAGCGCGCACCGGACCATAAATCTTCCACAAAACTTTTCTATCGAAAACTCCTGAAGCAGTTCGATTAGATGTCGACATCGTCCTAGCTTTCGCACCATATATCAGGCCAGGAATAATGAGCGACTTGTAGAGTTTGGTCTTAGTTAGGCGAGAGATACTTTACTTTTCAATAGCCTACTCAGTGAAAAGTAGCTCCTGTTGGAAAAAGCGATTCTGCGTTGGATTTTAAGGCTGACATTGTTGGTGTTGTTAATATTGGTTCCTAGATAGAAGACTTCGTTCCTACTACTTTGAATTTATTTGATGACAGGAGACATTTCGTATTGCCCTCGTTCAATACCAGACACATTCGCTTCACTTCTTTGTCTAACTGGCGGAAAGCAGAACTTTCGTTTCGGTTGGTATAACCAACGTTACCAATATTATCGGCAGTATCAGGTTGAAGAAATCACACGATAAAGAGTCACCCTGTCTGAAATCCTGATTGGTATCGAACGGCTCGAAGAGGTCCTTCCTAATTTTGACTATGCTTCTGGAATTACACAGGGTCAGTTTATATAGCCATATGAGTTTTGCTGTCGAAAGCACTTTTAAAATCTATGAAAAAACTGGTATGTATCGATTCCTCTCTATCGGGTCTTTTCCAAGATTTATTGCATGATGAATATCTGGTCATTGGTGTACATATATGCCAAGTATAAAAATCCACTGATAAAGTAATATAAAATCATTTGTTTAATCTTTCACACAACATGCTAGATGGGACTTGATATGGATTTTGAGTTGGCTTATGCAGACCGTGGGATCCCCCTTTTGTTGGATTGGGCAAAGCACACTTAGATTCTATTTTCTGGGGTATGCTTCCGTGAGATCATATTCTGCAAAGAAACTGATGCGTACATCTTGATTTTTCTTTGCCGCCATATTTGAATTGCTCTACCGGATAGCTAATTATCTTGTCTACAATACCATTTGGTTTCGAATGGCTCGCAAGGGTCTTTCTCGATTTGAACGGAGTTGAAGGTTATGCTCAACGTCATTCCACTGCCATATAAGTTTCGCCGGGATCTCAAACTTACAAATGACTTCATATAGGCAGTTTTGTTTCTTGTCTATCAAAGGCGGCTTTAAAATCAACGAATAGGTGGTATGTGTCGATTTGGTTATCCAAGGTTTTTTCCAGTATTTGACGTGCCGCCTTATTGCTGTTATTATCTCGTCTTGGTCTAAAGGCGGGGCGTCGACATTTTCCTAGTACATATCTTGGGGTTCGTAACTAGCAGCATCGGCAACGGCTGTTATAGGGTAGGTAATTTTTGAGAAATGTTCTCCGAAAGAACAATGACCCTTTATAGTGACTGTAAGTCTATACGTACTTTTCCTATACCTTTTTAATAAGTTTTTATTTTGATCATGTTGTACTTAAGTCAGATCTGTTTCACTATATTACAGTTGGGTATGGATTTCTATCTTCTTAGTGCAATTTGTTCAAATTGGAAGTGAAGATATCTCTAGATAGTTCCTAACGTACATAATATTATCTCTGCTTCAGATTCATCAAGCGATGCCTGGCCAACACGTCAGCCGGGAACCTAGGTAAGATGGAGATGGCGAGCTGGCCTGTCAGGGAGCTTAGAGTCTTCTTGCAATTGTTGAAGACAGCAATGCTGCCAGACTTTCAGAGTATATAGCTAACTTCTGCATCCCACCGTAGTTATTCATTAGCAATCTGCAGGACTTTGTGATTGCTAGTATCTCCGCTTGGAAGATCCCAGCTGAATTCGATGGACGTAAAGATAGGTAGATTTTGATATCTTCGGAGTATACGCCCGCTTCCCACTCCGCAGTTCATTTTGGAAACGTCGGTGTATATTGTGATGGTATCCTCCTCTTCTACAAAACCCATCCACCATTCTCGTTTAGAGAGTATAATCACAAGGTAGCTGATATTGAAATCTAACATATGGGGAATAAGATATGATTTATTTAATGGTATTATGAGCTGGTTAAATATTTCCCTGTGTCCAAATTGTTGTTGGTTCCAGCAACCCCAATCCCTGATTCTGATCGTGGAATTCGCTGCCACTTTGTGAATGAATATATAGCCAAGTGATACAGGAGCCCATCCGAATGACATGAATCAAAGGCTTCCGTAACTCCTGCGCAAACTGCTCTATTTATTCCTGTTTCTGTAATGCTGGCCATCAAACCAACGCTCCATATGATAGGATAGGGTTTGGTTTAAGGACTTAGTTCCTGCTTAGTATTCTCTTGCTGGTGTAATAGGCCACATATAGTTTATATATATTGGTTTTTATATACTCAACTTTCAGTTTAATTTGGTATCAATCTCAACCCCCAGATATTCCGCTATGTAGTAAAGTGGGATTGTAATACCATTCAGTGGTCTAAGTTGAAAATGAAGTATTTTAGCCTTATTTGTGAAAAGCATCACATCTGTCTTATTACGATAGTCATCCTAACGGTCCATGAGTGTAATCTTCGTAAGGCCCTCTCCATGATATCAGTGATTGTGGAGGGAAACAAACCTGATACCATCATCACTACTACTTTCACTCCACTTCCGTTAAGTTCGAATTGGATTTCGTTGAGCGCCACCACCCATAGAAGCGGGGCTAACAGACGTTCTTGAGGGGCCCCTCTGTTGACGTAGATTTTTCGCTTTGCGGAGAAGCAGGGTGCTAAAGGGTATTCCATTTGGAGGTTTCCTACTTTTTTAAAGAAAAAAAAAACACAGAAAATTCAAATTTAATGGGGGATTTTTTTTTTACAATTCGAAAGAACATTCTTTGGCATTTATTTTTTGAAGATTATCTCTTTCAAATTTTGTCCGCGGCTATGTCTCAGTTGGTCCATCCGTTGAGTTCAATTTTCGATGACTCGTTCGAACATTTCGACTGGTAACTGGCGAATAACATGCGTGATATTTTGCTCCAAGGCCTGAATCGAAGCGGGATTGTTCGCAAAGACTTTAGACTTTACATATCCGCACAGGAAAAAGTCTAACGGTGTGATATCACACGATCTTGGTGGCCAATCGACCCGCCCAAAACGTGAAATTATCTGCTCACCGAAGTCTTCTCTCAATAAATCCACCGATTGATGCGATGTATGAGAAGTGGCGCCGTCCTGTTGAAACCAAATGTCTCGGAGATCACGAGTTTCAATTTCAGGTTTCAAATGGTCGGTTATCATGGCGCGATAACGGCCACCATTGACGGTTACGTTCTCACCGGCATCATTTTTAAAGAAATATGGACCGATGATTCCAAACCATACCAATCCTTTTTTTCTGGATGAAATGGCAGCTCTTGAGTCTCTTCAGGTTGCTCTTCGTCCCAAATATGACAATTTTGATTGTTTATACGCCCTTTGAGCCAGAAATTGGCCTCATCGCTGAGCAAAATTTGGCTCAAAAACGTGAGATCTTCTTTGTCGCTTGGGAAGGTCGAGCGGCTTCAGTTCCTGCACACGTTGTAGTTTGTACGCTTGACACGAGCTATTGAAAAAAGTACCTCTACTTGGATCACCCTTTATAATTAGGCCTCTCCAGCACCTTCAACATGAAGGAAGTGAGGCTTATGGGTCTGAAGCCCTTGACACTGTCGTGTACTCTTTTTCTCGGTGTTGGTAGAAAGACCATCCTCACTTTTTACCAACTTTTTGGTATATAAGATAGCTGAATACTAGCCTTGTAGATCTTCCCAAGCCATGAGTTTGAAAGTATAAATACAAAAGTGATTTTTCTATGCAAACATAACCGCTAGTCATCAATGGAATGTAAAATCAAAAACAAATTTTTCATTAAGACAACAATTAATGGCGTTAAATGGGAAATGAAAAATACCAAAGCTGAAGCAAGTAAAGCACCAAAGTGTAGCGAATGCGAGAGAGAGAGAGAGTGAGTGAATGGGAGCAGAATATGATTTAAGAAGGCTTGAAGTGACTGTATGTTTTTTCAATAACATTTGTGAATATGTAAAAATATATATGTAACATATAAATATACGAGTGTATGACAAGTGTATGTGTTGAACAGCTTTTGGGGGAGAAAGAATTTTGAAGGACACGCAGACACAATAGACTTACAACGCACAATTAGCAACAAAGAAGAATTTACTGTTTGCTTTGGGAAATGCGCACATACAAACATACGAAAATACATATGTATATGTGTGTTTGTACGTGTGTGCTTGAATTGGGAAACTCACATATTCAGATATTCTCCGTGTGTGTGGTATGAGGTTCACTTTAATCAGTTTCTTATGTGCGTATCGGCTGCTGCCGTTATATCCTGACTGGATTGCTGCCTGACTGGCTGGTTGTCAAATTTATTACATTTTTCCTATTGTTTTCTACCAAATTCTTCTCCTGTTTTTTTTTTTTTTGCAGATGTAGTGCAATCAAAGCGCACACAGGAAATTTGTTTGCACATTAAATAGAACCAAGAATATACATACATACCACCATTTATTTCTAAGCAATTTCATATAAATTCAAATAAATTTTCCCAAAAATTTTCCTTCCACCCAAACCCGCATGCGACCGACTCGTGAGTAAATGCTTTGATGCACTGCTTTTTCTTTATCTTCTAAATGGTTTTTGCATAAAATTCGACCACATTAAAGGTAACTATGCAAATATTTGTGGAACAATACCCACCCACATACCCATAACATACAAGCACACTGAAATAAGTGAGTGAGCCACTGGCCAACTGAGAAACTGCATTGAGTTGCAGGTGGAGGGGTTTTGAGCATTCAACCGCTGACCACTAACTACATACGAGTCCATACTTCGTACATAGGAATGCGGGCCGGGTGCTCGCTTAGCGGTGGTAAGTCCGACTGCTGATATGGCAACCCCCACAAGCAGTGCAAATGATCAAATGGACTATAGTTGCCATTTTAGAAAGGTCTTTAGCTTTTGTTGTTATTATTGTACTACTGGCGTAAAATCTTTAAAGTGCACGCAGACATATATGGAAAACCTAAAACTATTATTTGGCATCCGCACTAAAGCGCTTCCTTCACTCATTCACTAATTCGCTTGCTTGAGGAGTTTGCAGCTCAAAGTGCCGCAAGATTTCGTTTGAGTGCCGAATGTCGAATACCGACGTGGTGTTGTTGGCCTTAATTGTTTTGGTTAGAAATTTTGTTGGTTTTTGATCTACGCAAGCGAGTACAAGTTCAACTAAATGTGAGTAACTAATAAAAGTTCGCCGAGCGTTTCCTTGTTTGTAGGATGAGATATCATGCGATTCACTATGACTTCACCAGCTCTTGGGACTCTTTGCTTAGTCTTAGTACCCCCTGCGGAATGGGGCTCAAGAATTTACCCGTGGAAAGGCATGCCTGTCGTAGGAGGCGACTAAACTATTGGTTCCCGCGGCAGTCGGTCTTTACACCGGAGCGACCCGGATTTTTATTCGGCGGGATTGTCACTCCCGCAATTTTCCCCGAAGACTAATTTGGGGGATATTTCTGCGGTTACAACAGCAACAACAACTCTTTGCATAGTTACCAAGTCTGTTTGCACCTCCTTTTGCCTCGTTATTCATTTTATTTAAAACAACAGATCCTTTTCATTCAGGGTGCCACTCGTTCTCTCTTTAAATAATATGTAAATCTTCAACGAATTGTTCACCTTCTGGGCTATATCGGCGAGCTTTACTCTCTTTTCTTTCATTATTATGGCGTACGGATTCTGTTGGCTCAGTAGAACCAAAAATCTTTACTTCACAGGCTCGAGTAAACAGGTTGCCCCTTCGAAAAAGAAACAGAGACAGTCAGGTTTAGCAAATTTTCCCTTATTTGATATAAAAATATTCTCTTATAGAGCAGAGATTTCAGTTTTTAACGGCAGTAGTCGAGCATGTGGTCGGACAGACCAACATCGAAGACTATTTTCTGACTACTTTCTCTTCGGCAGGAATTGTCGGACCCTTCTAGTGGAGTGAAATCTGCAGTTTACTGCGTCCAACCAGAGATAAAGGGATTATTTAAGCTGTAAACCATTGGAGTATCTCCCAACCCGAAATATTTGCTATATAAATAGCGGCATAGCTGCTGCATAGACTGGCCTTGATAGAAGGAGAAAACACTAACTTAAGGCTTAACTTTCATTCAGCACGATGTCGACAGTGGTTGAGTTATAAGGAGGCGAACAAAAGACTGACTGAGAGTAGAAGCATTCATATTTACTGGGTGCTGCAGTATATGTGCATCGAAGGCCATGAGAAAGCTGATGAACTGGCTAAAGGGGGTATCCCATACAAGTAAGAGCTATGAACTTACCAGTGCAATTCAGGGCAGTGAGGCACACAAAAGCCACAATCTTTTTTCGTTAGAGGAATAGATTATGTGTCAAACATTAAACGCGAAAATAAATGACGAAATGAGCAAAAAAGAGGCCAGACTCCTAGCTACTAGCAAAACTATTACCTGTTGGCATCGTATGACATAAATTTAGCTCTGATAGTGGACCAAAAATTCAGAATATGCAAGGGATATGCGTAGGCAGTGGAGAATGTAATCTATGCGTGCCTCATGTCGGCACTCGACAGGCAGAGGTTTAATCTGTCTTGGCGTAGAAAAGCTACAGGATTTTCAATCAGCAATCTTACGTATTGTACCTGGTAATACTATCAATCAATCAATTCCATCTAACCTAACCTTCTTCTTCTTCTTCTTCTTCTTGTTCGCTTCCGCGATTATAGCCTCGTCAACAATAGCGCGTCACAATAATAAATTTGCCTTGAAGGTCGAAGATCTGTAGCTTTAGAAACGGTTAGGCTATATTGAGAAGTGGTGGCAGTATGTGGAAAAGTATTACCAACGCCTACGAGGCTATAGACCTTTGTTGGATATAAAGAAAGAAGAAATATTGGAAATTAGAAGTTCCCGAAGAATTTTATCCAACCAAACGAACTTTTATTAATCTCCTTCTACAAACGTACCGTACTTATATTTAACCCTCAGGTTTTGTTAGTTTTGACCAGCATTTTTCGCTGCAATTATTTTGAAAAGCACACACTATTCTCATTTATTTGGATACATGCAACACAGAATGGTTGGCGCTTGCAGCAGCTCAAAGAGTGTGCACGCCAATGTGAGGGTTGTGGAGATGACAATCAGTACCTTTGGCTCGCTTTGTGCCTTTTGTGGCCGGTATGTGTGGAATGCTTAATGAAGCCACATAAATCAAGTTAAGTACCAAAAATGCTGTGGTCACACTGCACTTGCTCGCTGCGAGTACACTGTTATCACAGTTCGGTCGACTAACTCATTTTCTGCTGCTCTATTGAAACTCTATTGAATGGAAATGGAAACGGAGGTTGGTATTCTAATATTTCTTACTATTTTCTTACTATTATATAATAAATATACGGTAAATAATTTGATTTGAGAGAATTCTTGAACTAAAATAATGAAAATAATGTTTTTAATTTCTTTCGATTATGGGCTGTCATAATGTGGTTTGAAATCATTCTGTAGGCCTCATGTGAAACTCTGCACTCCACATCCCTTATTATCAAACACGCTGATCAATGTACTGCTTTAGATGATTCTAGCGTGAAGAGATGGAGTATGGGGTTATGTGTAGTGGTTCACGCAAATGAGGAAAGTTTCTGACGACCATTCACATGGAAGTGGCCAGAAACGATTCTTTTACATATGGTTGAAGCAGCTCACGACTTCTGGTCTTAGAACAAGTATTCTCTGAGTAAGCAACAAACTTCCGTTTGTAGGCATGATACGAGGTTATGCGTAGAGTTTGGCACCCACCAAATATAAAACCTGCCCCAATGACAAATCAAAAAATTCCTTGGTACAGAGACCTCCGTTTTAATTTTAAGACCTCCCTTTTTAAGACCCCTGTAAGCGTTTCATGGATCACGATTGGAGGGCATGCTCAAAAGGTGCGATGGACGAGACAATGACGGAATAAGGTGATAGCGTTGTTATAGGCGGAAGACATGTGTCCAGTATCGACTACAATCACTATCTTGTAGCAACAAAGAACGCTCGTCAACAAACATAAGGAGGGTTCGTCGTCGAAAAGCCGCAATTACAACAGACAGTCGAGCAGCTTTCTGCTTGACTTGCACAGAGTACTCATCAACATCTCGATATTGTGAAACTGCGGAACGGCATCCCAAGCTTCTCACTTACCGCTGCTGATGCAGAAACAATTAGACAAAATAAGAGCTGGTACGATGAGGACTGCCTACCTCGCAATTTTGCAATCGACCACAACATGTACGGAGTGGGATGGATACCGAGAGCTGAAGAGGGATGCGAGGCGCATTTGCAAACAAAAAAGAGAAACGTCGAAAAGCGTGAGTATGAAGAGCTTGAGAAGCTGGTCAACATGAATAATGCTCGAAAATTCCATGAAAAGATGTGGCTACTTACAGAAGCTTTCAAGGCCGGAGCATGCTGATGTAGGAATCAAGGAGGTAATTTAATCAACTATGTTCCGTGCATACAGCGACACCCGGTGGTGGTGGATCCGAAACCCGAATTGAAGATGATGGAATGAACATTCAAATACCAGACTATGAGAAAGTACGACAAGCGAGCTATGCACATATGGTGGCGAAGAACTGAAAATGCACATTACTCACAGGTAGATCTATGCTATATGATTGGTAAAAGCATGATCATGGTTTAGGATTTTCATATGGGGATTACCGTGAACATAACTTTATTTTCACAGACGAAATATTACACTGGGAGGGGTAGACATGCCAGGCCACGAGGCGAACGCAATTCGAATATTTTTTTCTATAAGTCTGGGTTGATCTGTTCTCGATACGAACCCAAGACCCTCCGCATGGTAGTATACGCTGATAACCACGCAGTTATTGCAGCCGTCGGGCTTATGATTCCTATTTTTCAAAGACATGTTATATTATACTCTCCGGGTTCTTCATTCAGAAATTAAGCGAGTGGAGAATGTGTTTCCGCTGTTGTCTGTTTGCAGGTTGGTTATTCTTTGGGGGTAAGTTTTGTGACGTCATATGTGAGTAAGATGTGACTTCTTAAATTTTTCGAGGGTTTCCATGTGAACTTCTCAATCAATTTGGTATACCTTCATGTACCTATTCTGTACGATCTTTTCATTGCTCATATTTCTTTCATTAACAGCAACAAAATGACCAGTCTTTGTTATCGTCCCATGAATGGCGTTTGGTAGAGACCTTGCTTAATATGTCATACTATCCCATCTTCGCTTACGTTTTTCTGAAGAATGCTATTAGAAAATATAAGTACGAGAAACTCCATGCACATACTTAATTTATTGAGGAAAACGTTCTCCAGCCTGCTGAACGACAGTGAAAATTAAACACCAGAAGATGACAAACCCGATTAAACAATTAATGACGATGGAAGAGGTTATCCATTGCTTGTCTATAAAGCAATTAGAATAGCAATTGCCTGCCTGGGGATCCCTGTCCTAGCTATTTAAATACCGCAGCGAAGAACTAACAAGGTACAATGTCCGTCGATTGGAAAACATACGCTGCCCAGTCCATGGAAGGAAGAAAAAGGAAGAAAACAATGTCTGCGACAATTGAATAGATATTCACCATGCGCCATATCCTCGAAAATGCTAGTGAGAAATATATCGACACCCACCAACTCTTCATCGATTTTAAACTTGCCTCTGACCGCACGGAAAGAAGCTACCTCTATGCTGATAAGTCTGAATTTGGTATCGCTGTAAAACTTAAACTGAGGCTGGAGGAAACCGAAGCCAAAATTAGGAAGAATCTTTACAAGTCGTTCGGTACAAAACTAAGTTAAAGACAGTTTAACCCTCTATGCTGCTTTCTCTTAATTGGATCACTCGTCGTCTTGCCTTTCACATTTCTGTTGACAGTCATAGCTTTCAAGTTGTAGGCGATTTCGTCTATCGAGGAACCATCATCATTCCCAGCCTGCTAAATGGTGCAGAAACAGTGTTTGTCCGCGTGAATACCGCGGACGATGGAATAAGTAGTGCGAGATCTACAAAGATATGCTGGCTGGGCTATGCCGTTCGCATGGATTAAAGGACTCTGAAAGTATTTGATTCGGCTATAATTACGTAAGCGGAACTTACTTAAATGTAGTTGAACCACATATGGAACTTAAAGTTTGAGAAACTATTCATACTCAACAACATGTACACTTTGACGATCTAGCTGTCTAGCTGTCATATCTTATTTGTTCAGAATTGTTTGGCATTTCATTATGGAAAGACTTATGCGTGAAAAACGTTTCCAAATCATTCAACTTAATTACGAAAATTCACGTTCTGTAAAGAATGTGTTTCGCGCGCTTCGCTCAACTTATGGTCAATATAATCGGCCTACTGAGCGTACTATTCGCAACACCGCCAGCCATCTTGAGACCAGCATTCATTACTGGATAATATTCGACCGAAAAGACCACGTCCAGCATGCAGTGCAGAAAATATAGCGGCCGTAGCGGAGAGTGTAAACGAAAACCGTGGAGAGTCAATTCGGCGCCGTTCGCAGCAACTCGGACTAACGTGTGGAATAACTTGGCGCATTTTACGTCGAGATCTTATATCGAAAGCGTACAAAATACAGCTCGTGCAAGAACTGAATCAGCACGACCTTCCCAAGCGACATTGCTTCGCTCTATGGGATCATGAAAAGTTTCAAGAAGCTCAATGGGTATGTAAACAAGCGTAATTGCCGCATTTGGGACGAAGGGCAACCTGAAGAGATTCAAGAGATGCTATTCCCTTCAGAAAAAACAACCATTTGGTGTGGTTTGTTGGTGGTCGGTGGAATCATCGGTCCATATTTCTTCAAAAATGAGGCCGGTGGAACGTAACCGTCAGTGGCGACTGTTACCGCGTCTTGATAAACGACTATTTGATGCTTGAAATTGAACCTCGTGATCTTCGCAACATTTGGTTTCAACAAGACGGTGCCACTTCCTACACAAAGCAAAACATCATGCGTATCATTCGCCAGTTACCAGTCGAAATGCTCGAACGAGTCATCGAAAATTGATTGGACTCAACAGATGGACCATCTAAGACGAACATTTGAAAGAGATAATCTTCAAAAAATAAATGCCAAGGAATGTTATTTCGAATAATAATAAACATTTCCCAATAAATTTTCTATATTTTTTCTTTAAAAAATTAGGGAAGCCTTGTCCACCTGGCATCACACTTACCGACAAAATTTGAAATTAAACTGATATTATTTTTTTAAATTATTTTTGTTACAATTTATTTATTTAATTACTAATAAATTAGGTTTAACATTTAAATTTTCTTTCTTCATTACGTTTTTTTACTTTTATATTAATTTTAATTTCTTTTGACGTATTACAGCAGTATTGGGGGGGTTGAATATAGTTTCATATATTTTACTTACTAAACTAATAATACTAGGGTTTACATTTTTTTTACGTGATACATTTACAATACGCGAAAAACGTGAATTTTCTGTGCACTTTTTTTATGTCAAACTTTTTTCTTAAAGAATAAATACTATTATTTGCTTAAACTCATTTTTTTATTTTTATAATACTTTTTTTCGTTTACGCTAAGTTTAGTAGAGTAGGTATATATTTTTGATTTATTTCTTTTTACTACATTTTATCGATTTTTTTATAAATTTCAGCACTTAACATATACATATGTATATATAAACACAGAGTCGTATTTCATATTTCATAAAAGCTAAACATATGTTTTGCTGGTTTCATAGTTTTTATGAATAAGTTTTTTTATATATTTATACTGCTTACCAAATACATGCATACATTTTTTTTTTAATTTTTTTTTAGTTAAAAACTTAATGATTTTTCAACTTTTATTTCGATTTAAGAATTTTTGATTACATTTAATTATTTTCGAAGTATATTATATTACTCAAACTTTTTTTTCATTTTTATTCCTTTTATTTAATACAAGTTTTTTTTTAAATATTTTTTTTGAATATTTTTTATTGCACTTTTTTGATATTCGCATTGTGGCTAATTGCTAACGTTTAATATTATACCATTTCAATGCACGCAATAACTTTTCTTAATACTTACTTATGTGCTTATGTATATACGTATGTATACTATGCGGTAATTAAAAATGCATACATTTTCAGCTAATATTATTTACATTACATTTATATTATATGTATTATAATATATTTATATAAATTTTTTAATATTTTTTTTAACATTTTTTATTACTATTAGTTTTTACATATATATTTATTTATGCATCAATGTAATTATTTTTAAGTGTCAATATTACATTTTTTATTTTATTTTTTCTATATTTTTTTTAAATAATTTTTTTTTACTAATACTTATTTTTTATTACTATTATTAAATTTTTTTTAATGTTTAATTTTTTAACAATTTACAAAATCCTATACAAATTTAATTACATAAATTTGTTTTTTAATATTTGCATATTTTCTAGTAACTTCATACATATAATAATACAATAAAATAAATATAAAATTAATTTTTTTTTAAATATTCGTTTTTGAGACTTTTCTCGCTATTTACATATGCATACCCTAAAGGGTCTTCCAATAAGCTGCTTGCTCTTATATATGCATTTTTTCTTGTATAATTACATAATAATTATATTTTATTTATTATTATTTTATTGTATTTAATTTTATTATTATTATTAAATTTTTTATTTACATAAATCAACTCAAATATAGCAAAGTAACTAGTTATATGGGGTTTCACTAATGCTTCGCTGTATTGCGGAACTGCACATCAATCATCAATTTAATATTAATAAACATTGCAAGCTATTTTCAATTAAATCTACATTTTAAATAAATTTAATAATACAGAAAAAAAGTATTTACAATTAATGCCATTCATAACACTCTTCTACTCTATCTGTAACTAACCTCCAATCCAAAATTTCCAGAGTACTTATTCTTTCGGCTAAATAAAGCGTAAAACTCCGTACAGCCTAGCAGCTATGCAATTTCAGCTCTATAAATATTACAAAAGCTATTTCAAAAGCTTATATTTAATTTTCTTAAACAAACCTAATCTTTTTGACCATAATTTTTTTTTGAATTTTTATTATTCGTATACATTTTCGATGATGACTGCTCTGTATTTGACTATTTGATAGTAGTTATTATATTATCAAAACAAACATCTTTTTTACAACTCTTTTCAATATTTTCCTATAATCTCTAGTATTAAATTTACATATTAGAATTTTTTTTTTTGGAACACATATTTTGAACAGCGAATATTTTTCTCTCTTTCTTTTAACTTACTTATGACTGGTATTAATTATATACAAAAAATTATATACATTGCCTGCATAATATTACATATTATTTTAAATTTCTTTAATTTTTCTTTATATTATTTTACAATATTTCATTTCATTTTATTTTATTTGCTTTTACATAATTTACTTATGTTATTGAATTTTTCCTTTTTTTATTTTATTTTTTTTTTGGTTCATTTATGTTGTACTTGATTTTATTTATTTATTTTTTTCATTTTTTAAAATTTTTTTTTTAAAATTTAATTCGTATTTTGCTTTATTTCATTGTAATTTAATATTATTTTTGGTTTATTTTACCTTATATTGTAATATTACTGTTTTACTATTTATTTATATTATTCAATCTTAACTTTAATTTAATTTTTTGTTTTTATTTTAATTTTATTTTATTTTAATTTATATTAAGTTATTTCAAATTTCTCTATTTTATTTTAGTTTATGTTGTTCTATTTTATTTTTTTATCTTATTATTTTAATTGTATTTTGGTGTATTTTATTTTAATAAAATTTTTTTTTAAGTTCATTTAATTTTTTTTTTGATTTTAAGCTATTTTGTTTTATTTTATTTGATTTTATTTCTTTTTTTTAGTAATATTGAATCTTATTATATTACATGTATTTTGTTTAAGTTTACTTTATAATATTTTATTTTATATTATTTTATTTCATTATATTTTAATTATTTATTTTATTTTACTTAATTTATGTTTAATCTTTGGTCTTGTTTTAGTTTATTTAAATTTTATATTTTCTTAAATTTATTTTATTTTATATTATTCAATTTTATTTCATTTTGTTTTATGCTATTTAATTTTAATATCAATTTTTTTTTTAATTTTACCTAATCTTATTTTTCGTTTATTTTTTTCTTTTTTTATCTTATTTTTCTATTTTTATTTTGTTGGTTTTTACCTTTGTTTGTTTTATTATATTTTAATTTATATTAGTAACTAATTTCATTTTATTTAATCTTATTATATCTATACCTTTCATCTACATGAAATGGAATATTAACTTTGGTGCTAGGTATGTAAGTACCAAAAGGAGAAGAGATTGACCCACCGAAATTTGTTATGTGAGGTTTCGGTCAAAACGGAGTCAAACAAGCATCTAGGAGCGTGAAATTTGGTATCCTACACACTTATTAGGAATTGCACATTAGTACTGAAAATTATGAAAATTCTAGAAATAGGACCTCTATATCATGTGCCCCCTACAACCAATTTGTTCAGATATGAGGTTTTGGGTAAAAAAAAAATCGCAAAAAAGCATCTAGGAGCGTGAAATTTGGCACTACGTACACATATTATGAATTGCATATTCGTAGTGAAAATCATCGAAATCGGACTGGTATATCATATAGCTCCCTGACAACCGATTTGTTCAGATATAAGGTTTTGGTATACAAATCCGCCAAACAATGTATAGACAATATGAAAGGTATAAAGACTTCGGCGTGGCTGAAGACAGTTGTTCTTCCTTGTTTTTGTTCTACTTAATTTTCTTTTATTTTCATTTATTTAATTTATTATATTTCATTTCATTTTATTTTTTAATTTAATTTTTTTTAATTTATTAATCAATTCATTTATTTGTTTATTTTTTAATAAGATTTTATTTCTTATTATACACTTTATCTTATTTTTGTTTCTAGTTTATTTATATTATATATATATTCATATATTTTAACTGTTTTACTTTATTTAAATGTAATTTTCTTTTCATTATTTTATTTTATTTATTTTAATAAAATATTTTTTTTTTGTTTTATTTTATTTTTTTAATTAATTATATTTCATTTCATTTTAGCGTATTTAATTTTTATTTTTCTTTATTTTAATACTTCATTTTATTTTTTAATTTTTTATTTTATTTTATTTTTATTTTATTTTATTTATTTTAAGTTTTTAATTTAATTTAATTTAATTTAATTTAATTTTGGTTTATTTTATTTTATTTTATTTTATTTTGATGTTATTATTTTTGTGTTGATATTCTCACCTAAATTACACTCCACTTCCCTCAAAAATTTTCAATGTTGATTTTTCGTATTATGCAGCGGTTTTAAGTTCTGGCGAGCTTTTTGTAAAAGCTTTTTATCAGATGATTTCCAAGTAAGTGTTAAAAATATCTATTACTTTTAATTACTTAAATTTATTTACACATTTTTACGTAACATTAAAAAAATGGTTTTCAAAATTTTCAAAAACAAATGATTCGTTCATAGAATACTCAAGCGTTGCCATATATTCCTCAACTTATGTGCCACAAAGTTTAGTAGTAGAATTGAAAGAAGAAAGTTTAAAGGATAACTTCATTCCAAAATTTTTCTACCAGAGTGGCCTACTTTTTGATCAGTAGGAGCGGCCTTAGTCCGGCGTTGGCGGGATTTGTAGATCTTGAAGGATGTTTCTTTTGGGTAGAATATCAAAACTCTCGCCATCATGAGGTGGGTGGCTATCCCAAATCATCTTTTCGGAGATATAATTACAATTTTTGGTACGTATCATTCTATATGAACGAGTGAGTTAGATCGAACTCCCAAAAAAAAAGGGAAGTTCTTTCGAAAAACCTATATCAGCGTTTCTAAAAATACTTTTCTATATACAAACATTTATTTACATTTCCTACTTACACCTACATACTACTATAGTTTAGTTCTTTCTTCATTTAACTCCTATAATCTCTCTCCCACTCCAAACCACTTCTCATCCACGTTTATATCGGCGTCGGCATGAGTGTATAATCTTGATGCAAACTCGTTTTAACGGGATCGTAAACAGCTCCCCGACTACCATCATCGGGTAATGCATAAACATCTGGAGGCACACATAGTGACTGTAGTTTTGATATGTACGAATCGAAGGGTTCGTGATGACCATAACTAGCTGGATGATGTACGGTATACGGATGATGTGGCGGCATACCGGCGCTATGTGGAGGTGGTGGCGGTGGTGGTGGACCCAGCATACCAGGATGTGTGCCGGCCAGATGATGAGGTGGAGCGGCATACATAGACACGGCGCCACTAACTACATTCGTTGGTGCAATAGAAGCTGTAGGCAATGGACTCGGTGGTATTAGTGTGGGATGTGTTGGATGTGGCATACCATAAGCGCTGGTCAATTGTTGATTACTTAACACCTCAGCAGTGGCGGGTAGACCGGATAAACTATTACCAATTGCATCAGTTGGATGACCGCCCAAGCTGGTACTACTCACATTGTTTCCACCGCCACCATGACCACCGCCGAGCGGACTCGCACTCATACTTGCGCCACCATTACTACTGGGTGGTGGCAGACGTACATGTTCGAGTAGTGTAATTACATTATTGCGTAAACTTTCATAATAGGAACTGGATGTGGGTGGACCACCGCTACCAGCAGAGGAAGAACTGGTGCTGATGCTAACGCTGGGCGGTGGTGTTAAATAGTTGCCACTGTGACTATGGCCGTGACTGCCTATAGTGCCGGTGTGACTGCTTGGGAGGGTGTGCGTGAGATTTGTACTGGTGAGGGTGTTGCTGGAGAGGTTGGTGTTGTTGTTGCTGTTGTTGCTTCCAATTCCGCTGCTAGCATTGATGTTGATGTTACCGTTGCCGTTGGCGCCGTTGCCGATGTTACCGTTGCTGTTGGCACCGTTGCCACCGCCGCCATTGTGGTTGCTGAGCGGGGACGCGATTGAGGCGCTGGAGGAGACGCTCCCAAGAGCTGTTGCTCCTCCAGCATTGATAGTCACCGCAGAGAGATTACGCTGTTGATGAGTACTCAGCGGAGAAGCCTCCTGTAGAGAGGTGAACAGAGAAAAAAGAAGAGAGAGATAGATAGAGAGAGAGAGAGAAGAATTATTTATTAGATGATTTGGCAGGCTTTGCTTATTTTTATTTATTAGTAGAAAGGCTATAATTATAAGCGTATAAATAGATAATTTTTTTTCGTTATTTTTCCTGATTACTTATTTACTACTTGAGATATATATATGGCATTCATTCAAAATATCAGATAAAATATAAATTAATGAAAACTCCATGTAAGTCTGCCAGATCTTAATGACATAATACTCCGAGACAGGGAGACCCCAACTTAATAGTTTGGAACAAAGTGTAACTAAGATACTCTATAGCTTGTCTCCGAGTATTTCCAACCCGCTTCTTGAGTCATATCCTTCCTTTGACTCTGATTGTCAAACACTAGTAAATCGATTTTTTTACCAGAAATGTCTTCTAAAAAATTCATCCAGAAAATTCTCCTTCAGAGTGTCTGCCTACGGTAAAACAGACAATTGTTGATATCTTTAGAAGGGAGTCTTCCTTAAAAATATCTCTGATTAAGGACAGAGAGATACTAAGGTTAAACCAAATCGTATTAGCTGAGTAAGCAGAAAGACATGCCTAGTGTCGGAAGATAATCGATTCGATGCCTGGCGAGTGCACTGTATATATATTTTTTCGGAATGCGACGCCCATCAGTTGCTCGGTGTAGGCTTAAATTTCTAGGTTCCTGCATTTGTAGGAGAAGTATCAAGACGCACCGAATTGGAAGAAAAGCTCGGCAAGAAAGCTCATTTAAGCCAGATAGCTTCCTAATTCGAAGAAATATTAAGCGATAATCGGCCATTCTATCAACCCGACCTAGCCCAATGATTTTTTAAGTCTTCTCACTACCGCATTTAAGGTCCTATAGAGCGTATTGTGTGAAAAATTGAAGCTCTTCGTAAACGAACTGATCCTGAAACCTGCTAAATTCTTAATTGACAAAAGAAGTATTGATGAAATATAAGATCTTTCTCTTCGCCCAAAAGCTCCGTCAAGATAGGAGCCAATACTTACCAAACGAGCTTTCCTTCTTTAAAAAAAATGGATAAAAAACAATTTCGCGTGTTGATAAAATATTGCTTTTTGAAGAGAAAAAAATGCAGTTAAAGCAAAAACTTGCCTTGATGACGAGTTTCTGGACACTGTCCAACGTGTACATCATATTATCACGAATATTTGGGTATGAGAGAGCTCTGTGCAAAGTCGGTGCCGCGTGAGTTCACTTTGACCAAAAAGAGCGACGAGTTGATGATTCGGAGCGGTGTTTGGATAAGTTCCAGCCTAATATGTGACAATGGATGAAACATGTCCCCATCATTTCACTCCGAAGTCCAATCGACAATCATCTGAATGGACTGCACACGATGAACCCAATCCAAAGCGTGGAAAAACGCCAGCCTAGCAAGGTTATGGCGTCTGTATTTTGAGATGCTTATGGAATAAATTTCATTGATCTTATAAAAGGAAGACCATCAACAGCGACTATTACTAGTGGAGGACGAAATCGCTGAAAACCGGCCGCATTTGAAGAAAAATAAAGAGCTTTTTCACCAAGACAATGCACCGTGTCACAGGTCAATGAAATCGATGGCAAAAATTCATGAATTGAGCTTCGCATTGCTCCCGCATCCACCGTATTCTCCAGATCTGACCCCCAGCCACTATTTCCTGTTCTTAGATCTCAAAAGAATGCTCGTTGGGAAGAAATTTTCGTCGAATGAAGAGCTGACCGCCGAAGCTGAGGTCTACTTTGAAGTAAAGAACAAATCATACTACAAAAATGGTATCGAAAAGTTGGAGGGTCGTTGTAATCAATGTATCACCCTTGAAGGGAACTATGTAGAGTACACAAAAAAGAATTTTGCCAAAAAAAATATGTTTTGTAGTAAGGAGGCCGGGGACTTTTCAATTGACTTGTTACATTCTATCAGAAGTGTAACGGGAATTAATCATTGAAAATGTTCGCTTAAAAGGATTGTAGAAATTGTCTTTGCCGTTTTGAGCTTTGCGAAGAGAAAATAGTGGACGGAAGCCATATCAGATGAGTACGACAGTGGATATTCGATGGCACTTATTAAATTTTTGAAAAATTATTCGTCTTTGTGAGATGGTGCGTTATCGTGGTAGAAAATCCATGAATTTCTTTTAACAAAACTGTCTATTTTCTTTCTCAAATGCAGCGTAGATAATATTCTTCTCAAATAACCTTGTAATACCGATTGCAAAAAGTGAAATAACCCCCATCAGAGTGAAATACCAATAGAAAAACTACGAATCCATCGAATGCGTTCGTCTTCACTCTTGCGAGGATCTTAAGAACGTATTATAGTTAGTAATCACATAGCACCATTGGTTTACGTTTATGATAAATTCAGACGATATCTAGAAGAAGAAGAAGAGGAAGAAAAAGAAGAAGAAGAAAGGTAGAAGAAGAGTATACCTCTCAATTAGGTTTCTGAGAGATATTGAATGCCTTTCGTCAAGCACATCAGAGCAAATTTGTCAGAGATTAGACCGAAAGTCAGGAGAGAGACGTCAAAGCAAGCAGTCGAGCGAAATTTATTACCGAAGGTTTTTAGTACGTGTAAATTTTTTTTTTACCACAATTATTTCCCTTCGATGTTCTTAAAAGGCAAGCGTAATAATATAAACGAAAAACTCAGAAAATGGTACTCATTTGATGTAGAGCCTCTATGAAACCTTAAATTATTCGTAGAAATATTAAAATGAGTCATACAAGGACAATCTATCAACTTGACCTATTAAAAATTTCATCCTGCTCACATTTCTTATTATCACTTAATGTGAACCCTCTATGTACTCCCTGTCAGTTCATCTTAGAACTGTGTCATTGAGGTTTCATGTTTGGATTTAATTTAATATTTAATATTAATAATAGACTTATTTTCCGCTAAACTCTCAAGAATATAATTAACTATTCTAATTACATGAAAATATGTTTATAAAATAAAAAAAAAAACTAAATGCAAAACACATTAATTAGAGGTCTTCATAGTACATGAAGCCAGTCATTATTCTTCCTTCCACATCATTTAATAAAAATCATCTAATTGAATTTAATTCAATTTCTTTCAATTCAATTCAACTCAACTCTATTCAATTCATATTCGGTTCTTTGATGCGTAATAACGATACTTCAGAAAAGTACGTTGAAAGAGTAAGGCACCTACCATATCATAAACCAAATACAAATCAAGTGGCTCACCACCCAGTGGGGAGAGTAATAAGTACAATTATATACAAGCAATATGAATGGCCAAGCAAAAATGGTACGAGCAAAAAATAGGAGTAAAACAGGTAAGAGGAAAAGCATATTGAAGAGCTGAGAATTTTTTCTTCTTATAACAAGCAAGCAGTGCGAGTGAGAAAGCAATTCTGGCTCGGAGAAAAAATGCGAAGAAAATTGTAAAAAAAAATGCATTGAGAAAAAGAAAACGATACGACGTAGAGAGAAAACGAGAAAAGGCAAAAAAAAAAAAATAACAAAAATTATAAAGAAAGAAAACCAACGAAATTGCTTTACATAAGACACGAACACACACACACATATATATATGCAATCGAAGTAAAGTGGGTCTAAGGATGAAAAAAAGAAATTGAGAAAAAATATTTACTGCGACGCCCTCTCTTTATACCTACATACGTATATAAATAAGTATGTGTGTACTCGCATATATGTATGTACCTAAAAAGGGGAGCTGACAGAATATGTTGGTATTGTATTTGTTACGAGTACACATTGCAACGGTGGTGGCTCCAATTGTGCCATGGGGGTTTGGTTGGCCAACTAGTGCTAGCGATATGCTGCTGGTGTGATGGGGCTTTTTTCTTCCCCCTCTCTTCATCACTCATGGATACACACACCGTAGCATCGAGCAGTGAGTATATAAAATGCTGTGCTTTCGTTGGCTAAGCGCCAGCGCATACCGACCAAACGGTGCCTCCTTGCTTTATTCACATTTTCTGCCGCCTCTCACACACATACGGTATGCATACATATAGAGATTGTGTGCATGTGTTGGTCTCTTGGGAGGCCAAAAGGTTACATACAAATTGAATAATTCTCATGTGATTGCACACTTTCTACAGAGGTATGTGTGGTGCGAGTGTAGACTTCACATTGTTGTTGTTTTTGTTTTTAGCTTGTCATCGTACCTTCATGTAAGGGCGACTGAATAGGCGCGAAGTTGAGTGTGGGTTGCGATTTGTTGGTTTCGTGACGATTGAAAAGGGACGGCTGACAACAAGCACTGGGAGAAGCTAACAAAAACAAAAACAAAAACCAACAACAAGAACAACAATAAATGTTCTCCAACCACGTCACGAAAGCAAGTGGGGTTTACATGTTTACATGCATATGTATGAGTATAGTTATGTAAATGTATCTACATCTGAACTACATACATAATGGGTGACCACTGGAGCATAGGTGCTCGCTTGCTGTTGACTCACTTCCAGTGCATTTTAACATTTTACGCGCATGTACGCGCCACCTCTAGGGATTTACATTACAATTCGGGTTTCTCTTCTGTGTATGTATATGTAAACAAGTATATAGACGAATTTTTACAAGTATACATATATATATTCAAGTCACCGAGGGATGTTGCCGCATTGGAAATCTGTGTGCTTGCAACAACAGCAGCTGCACAGCCCTTGTTGCATGGAAATGCAACCAAATTGCATTAAAGCTCATTCATTGGCCGAGTCATCTTCGTCGTTAACGTCATTGTTGTTTACTGTCATCGTAACGCCATTTTGTTATATGAATTTATATATAGTAAATAGAAATTTATATAAAATGTATGCAGTTATGGGAATTGTGAGGTTCGTGTTGCTTAATTTGTAATACACTTTGGGATACGCTTATACATTGCCGTTGCAATCCATCATGCTTTCTAGGTATTTTTGTTAAAAAATTTGTTTACCTCATTTACTATGTCTACTTACATACATAAAAACCAAATTTGTATTTATTGGAGGAGCTGGAGCTTGTGCTAACCCTTAGAGATTGGCAGTTTGTATGTATGCGTAAATTTACGTAAAATTACACAAATAAATGCTTATATTTGGTTAAGATTTTTTTCTAAAGGAAACTCCTTTGATTCCAGCACTTACAGCTCGTGGATAGAAGTTTAATATTTAGATAAATTGAGTAAGATATTTGTTTAATGGAAATTTTTGCATACAGAATGCATTTGTGTTTCAAAGAATTTTAAAGGTCCCCTGTAAAATATACATATGCCATTGAATGCAAAAAAAATATATTTAAAACAAAATAAATAAAATTATAATTTCGAGGTTTCCTACCTTTTTAAAGAAAAAAATGGACAGAAAATTTAAATTTAATGGGGAATGGTTATAATCATTCGAAAGAACATCCTTTGGCAGTTATTTTTTGAAGAATATCTCTTTCAAATGTTGACCGCGGCTACATCTCAGATGGCCCATCCGTTGAGTCCAATTTTCGATGACTCGTTCGAGCATTTCGACTGGTAACTGGCGATTGACATGCGTGATATTTTGCTCCAAGGCCTGAATCGAAGCGAGATTGTCCGCATATACTTTAGATTTTACATTTCCCCACAGGAAAAGTGTAACGGTGTGATATCAACCGATCTTGATGGCCAATCGACCCGCCCAACACGTGAAATTATCTGCTCACCGAAGTGTTCTCTCAATAAATCCATTGATTGATGCGATGTGTGGGAAGTGGCCGTCTTGTTGAAACCAAATGTCGCGGAGATCACGAGCTTCAATTTCAGACATCAAATAGTCGGTTATTATGGCGCGGTAACGGTCGCTCCTGGCGGTTACGTTGTCACCGGCATAATTTTTGAAGAAATATGAATCGATGATTCCACCGGCCCACAGACCACACCAAACCGTTTTTTTTTTCTGGATGAAATGGCAGCGATTGAATCTCTGCAGTTGCTCTTCATCCCAAATGCGGAAATTTCGCTTGTTTACATATCCATTGAGCCAGAAATGGTCCTTATCGCTGAACAAAATTTGGCTCGAAAACGTCGGATCTTCTTGGAATATTTCAAGAGCCCATAGAGCGAAGCGATGTCGCTTGGGAAGGGTGAGCGGCTTCAGTTCTTGCACAAGCTGTATTTTGTACGCTTTCAATTTAAGATATCGACGTAAAATGCGCCAAGTCGTTCCATACGTTGCTGCGAACGGCGCCGAATCGACTCTCCACGGTCTTCGTGTACACTCTCAGCTACAGCCGCTATATTGTCTTCACTGCGTGCTGGATGTGGTCTATTCGGTTGAATATTATGCAAAAATGAATGCTGGGTCTCAAGATAGGCGATGGTGTTGCGAATAGTAGGCCGATAATGTTGACCATAATTTGAGCGAAGCGCGCGAAACCCTTTAAACAGTTCACCCGGCGCAGTCTTTTGAGACTGCTGACTAGCCAGAAGTCACAAGGAGCCAGATCAGGTGGATACTTTGGTTGTGGAGCAATATGAGTTTAATTTTTGGTTAGAAGCTAACGAGGAATCAAGGCAAGGCTTTACGTACGCATAACACTCAAATAGCACTTCTTTGGTGAAATATTAATCAGGAAGTAGGAATGTACAAAATCTCTGGGTAATCGAGTCTCTTTAGAAAATAAGTAATATTTTTGTATTAATAATACAAAATGATCATACTTCTCTGTTCATTTAAGCAAGGAATTAATTACAAATGAATAATGATGTAAATGAGCCTACCACTAAACAAGAAACAACAATCAATGCAGATTGCACCAGATATCTTTCCAATATGCACTTAAAAACTTAAATTTCTAATTTTTCTAAACTTGGTTTGATGACGATTTTCCGAAAACTGCCTCAGGAAAACTAACCATCAAGGATTGGTATGCCAAGTTTAAACGTGGTGAAATGAGCACCGAAGACGGTGAACGCAGTGGATGCCCAGAAGTGGTTGTTACCGACGAAAACATTATAAAAATCCATATGATGATTTTGAGTGACATGAAATTGAATGATATAGCAGGCACTCTAAAGATATCAACTGAACATGTACATCATATCATTCAAGTATATTTGAGCATGAGAAAGCGCTGTGCAAAGTTGGTGTCGCGCGAACTCACTTTTAACCAAAAACAACGACGAGTTGATAATTCGGAGTAGTGTTTGGAGATATTCAAGCGTAATAAATCTCAAAAGAATGCTCGCTGGGAAGCAAAGGACAAATCGTACTACAGAAATGGAAGGTCGCTGTAATCAGTGTATCACCCGTAAAGGAAACTATATGGAATAAAAAAATTATTTTTGTTAAATAAATCTGTTTTACTATGGTAGTCCGTGTGCTTTTCAAACCAGAGTCTGAAATATGACGATTTCCTTAGTCTTAAAAAAACATAATATCTTTACTGTCTTTCAAAATGTTTCAAATGAATAAAATATTCCTTTTAAGAATGAAATTATACGCACATTTTTCTACGCTACTTTGATTTGGAATCATACCATTATATACTTGGTAGGGACATAAATACTGTTGCAACATTAAACACACGCATTTCAATAGAAGAATTGAGCATGCCACATAATTCCTAAATGATTTATAAAATATAACCTGTAAAGCGTTAGTCTGTATCGGGAATTCTAAATTGTGTGAGTTTTCAACATGGAATGGTCAGATAATGAAAACCGTATCGCTGTTATAGCGCTTTTTAAGTGTGAAATGAAAAAAGGTGATATTTTCAAAACACTCCGTCCGCTCGGTATTAGTCGCATGTTCGTTTACCGGTGCATAAAACTGTTTGAGGAGACTGGGGATGTTAAAGACCGCCACCGGTCGGGCCGTCCACGCACGCAAGTCATCAAAGCTGTCAAATCAAGAATTCTGCGAAATTCTCTCCGAAAACAGAAAATCATGGCCCAGGAGATGAATGTTTCGCAAAAGTCCACGAGTCGAATTATTAAAAAAAGACTTGGGACTTGGGGCTTTCAAACGCCGTACCGGACATTTGTTGACTGCAGCCTTGAAAAAAATAGGGTGGTAAAATGCAAACGTCTTTTGGTGAAGCATGCTGATAACTTGCACAGAAAAATCTTGTTTACCGATGAAAAAATTTTTACCGTGCAGGAAAAATTTAATAAACGAAATGATAGGGTGTATGCACGGTTATCTAAGGAATCATCTGAACTGATTCGACGGGTCGAAAAAGGTCATCACCCAGCTTCAGTCATGGTTTGGTGGGGTATCTCTTATGATGGGGTAACTGACTTGCATTTTTGCGAACAAGGGGTCAAAACATCGGCCAAAATTTACCAAGAAACCGTTTTGGAAGCTGTTGTAAGACCAACTAACCATTCCATGTTCCAAAACCAATCATGGACTTTTCAGCAAGACTGCGCCGGCCCAGCTTTGATTCGTGCTGTGGCCAATTTCGCAATGGAGGAGGTGCGTGCCGCTATTGATGATTGGCGACCAGTCCGACTTAAGGCGTGCGTGAAGGCCAAAGGCGGGCATTTCGAATGAATACTGCTTTTTTGTATACAATATATATCAATAAATATGTAAATAAAATTGGTCCAAAAACATTCATTATTTTTTATTTTATTGCATAAAATGTGTGTAACAGTATTTATGTCCCTACTAAGTATAACATTTTTAAGTCTAAGGTTTCAATTATATTGAACCATTTCAACTCTCAAGCTCAATTTCAAATATTCAAACATTCCTTGCAAATTTTAAATTAATTACATGCTTGGTCAGGCAATAAGAGGGAGTAACTAGCAGTAGGGAAATACTGCTATCTTCTTTAGAATAAGATATTGGAGTTAGTTCAGTTAAAAGAAGGAGACCTGAATACTTTGACATGTTAGGAAAAAAAGAAAGAAAAAATAATACGAGAACAATTTTACACAAAAGGTCTGAGGGCTTTGGGAAAAAGGAGAAGCATTTTCAATTTATAAATCAGCAATTGCACGGACTGACCGAATCAATAGAGCGGCTAGGCTCTCAAGTTTAGCAAAGCAATGATATTCTCAAAAAATAATATGAAGAATCGAAACGATATTAATTTGTAATAGGGAAGATTGCGCTTGACAAATTAAGAGTGAAAATAGAACTTTCGAATAAATTATCGTCACTTTATCAATATCTAAATATTTTTTTTTAATTTCTCGGAATAGCTGATAATATTGATAATACAGTTCAGGAAATATTACTGAAGTGGATGCACTTCGTCGGTTTCAATAATAGCGTTTACTGAAAAAAGTAAGTTGATTGTGGATCGAGTGTATTGCTATCGCAATGGATCCGACGTTTACCACAAAAGGCTTGATATTACGAGGGCCGTTTGATAAGTCAATGACTTTTTGAATTTTCTGCGCAGTTTCTGTAAATACGCCATTGCTCCCGCCAACTATTATCGATTAGTAGACAGCTGCAAAATTTGGAGCAAATTGCGCCAATTACTTTGTGTTTGACAGCCATTGAATTCAGCCGACCTCGTGAACTTTAACAAAAATGGAAAATAGTGAATTTCGTGTGCTGATTATGACTATGGAGACGCTGCACCATCAATTTCAATGCTTAAAAGTGGTTTACTGAGTTCCGTTGCGGTCGTACCAGTGAAACAGACGCCAAACATTCGGAGAATAAAGGTGCGTGAAGTGCCTAAGGCTGTAAGCATCTCAACTGAGCGGGTATATTACATTTTACTTGAATTAAAACTATCCATAAGCGCAACCCTGTAACCACTTGAAAGCAGTGTGTAACCATCACACCACACCAGAGAACAATGAAGACAGTGGGTTTTTTCAGGGTGAACGTGAACCAAAGAAGGTCGAGATGGATCTGTCGGTCAACAAGTTCTTCGCCTCAGTTGTTTTGGGATGCACGAGATGTCATTCACATCGATTACCTTGTAAAGGGTTAAACAATGCGCGGCGAATTCAGAGCTTTTGAGCGGATTCGATATTGATTTGAAGCAGAAGCGACCGTAGTTGGCTAAAACAAAATGGACAATACACGATTGCACACGTGTGACTATTTCCAAACCTGAAGAAATGGCTCTGGGCGATAAGAGAGGTCAAAGGAAGAGGCTATCACAGAAACAAACACCTATTTTGAGGGCTTTAAAAATAACCTTTTATTTGGAAGGAATAAAAAAATTAAAAAAGGGGTGGAATAAATCTATAGAGGGGTTAAAGGGAGACTATACGGAGAAATAAAATGCATATTTGCCGAAAACAATATATTTTATTAAAAAAGTCATCTATTAAAGATCAAAGTTGGATATCAATACTTTTACAACGTGATCGATGATACTTTAATTGTATACTTTTCACTATCAGAGAAGTATATTTTGAGAAAAAATAGTATGAGAGACCAGCAATGTTAGGGATAAGTATTAGAGCTCCAGATACCCGGGTATCCAGCATTGCGAACAGCTTTATGCTCGCTCGATACTCGCTCATTGCTCAACTGCTCAGCAGAACAAAAAAATATAATTTTGTTTGTGAAAATTTCTTTGGCGTTTCAATGTTTTTTACACTTTGCATAAATAAATTTAAAATTATTAAAAAAAAAAATTTGGAGAAAAAAGTGAATGTGTTTGTCAAAATACTCGAAATGCTCGTGCTCGGCTCGAAAAATTTTCTAGTAATGAGCAATGAGTAGTTGTGCAAATGCTCGTTGCTCAAATGCTCGCACAGCTCGAAAATGTTTGAGCAAAATTTGGAGCTCTAGTAACTATATCTTGGTGTTGTCAGTTATTTGTTTGTTTTAAAATCAAATAACACTGACTGGTTTGAAAGAGATCTTTGTCAATTTAATTTTTTGTAGTGATTTTCGCTTTTCAATATTTGCATATGAATGCGGACCACGTATGTGGTCCTCATAACTATAAATTTCTAAAGAAAATGGCGTGCCATGGAAAATTTAATACTTCAAAAAAAAAAAAAAAAAAAAAAAATCGTCGACCCAGAAATGGAACTTTGACTTAAATTTTATTAATAACTTTACGCCAAAAGTAAAAAGGCAACAACAACAATAATAACAACAACTTTAATACGATGACGAATGCAAAACTTTAGCTGTTAGACTATTATAAACTTTGCTGCTCCAAATTTTCCAAAACAAAACTCAGCAGACAAGACAGAGTTAACGTCGACGTTGGCGTCGGCAGCAACGGTACCGAGTACATTAACCGCAGCGACTTAAACGCGACCAAAGCGTGTGAAAGTGCTTAAAGCAAGGCAGAGAAAGCGTGGCATGAAGTGAAAGAGCGAGAGAGAGAAAGAACGAGTTAAAGAGAAGGAGTGAGTGAGGGAAAGAGAGTGAGAGAAAGAGAGAGAGAGAGAGATGGACAGAGGGAGAGAGAGAGAGAGAGAGAGATGGTGATAGAGATAGCGCAAATTTGTTTGAGGAAGTTTGGAGAAAAGTACTACAAGAACTTTTCATAAAAATTAATTGATAAACTTTGATAAAAGCGCAAAAGTTGAGCTAAGTAGAAAGTGGCGTAGAACAGCAGGGGCGGTGAGGAGCTAAAGTGCTTCTGCGTGTTTCTGTGTTGAAAATATGAGTCATTGCCAACATAGACAGCGGCACAGGAATTTCCTAACACTTTTCAGTTACCTACCGACCGACCGACCGACCGACCGACCGACCGCTAACTATCTGTCTGCCTCTCTGTCTGTCTGTCTGCACCCCTCTTTAACGTATCTATGTGTGTGTATATGGTGCTTTTGTACTTTACTAATAATTTAAATAACAAAAGTTGTTAAGTTGAGAAAAAATTAGAACTTTTTGTTCGGTGTTTGGGTTAAACGGCGACGCGTCGACTGACGCTGACAGCGCGGTTGACGTTGCTACTAGGCCATAACAAAAGTTAGCGGTCGCTGCGAGTGAGAGAAAAGTTAGAAAATTCGAAGTTTTGAGTTTTGGTGTGAAAGTTGTGGCGCTAACGCCATATTTTATTTTATTTCAATTTTTTTTTTTGATTTAACTTTAATAATATTTTGCTATCTATCTCCTTCGCACGCGTTACTGTCTTGCTTGTCTGTCTGTCTTTTTTTTAGCTTATCTGTCTGTCTGTCTACTTTTCAAACTGTAGTATTTGAGTTCGGTAGCAGGAACTACTTTTGTTTTTGAAATTTCGGCGACGTCCTTGAAAACTGTAATAAAAAGTTTATAAACAAAGTCATGCAGGAATTAAGTGCTAAGATACCGGCAAATAAATTTTGAAGAAGCATAAGTTTCTACACAATACATATGCATATGTGTATATGTTTGGATTATAAAACTTAAAGAAGTGTAAGGATTTGGTTGCAATACTATAAATGTGATTAAAGAATTTTTTGGAATTTTAAAGTGTTGAGAAGAGTTGAAAAAGTAGGCACATGACTGATCGAGTGTTGCCGTTTACTTGATTGTTGAGAATTCCGCCATGTTTCATATGTTTAACAAAAATTAATATCAAGGAGCATTTAAAGTGCATTATGTCCGACTTACTTTTTTAATAAAATACTTTTTGTTAATAAAACAACGTTTGCTAAAAATATGCTATGTTAAGTCATATTTTATGGCCAGCCAAATTTTATGCTAAGAAATATTATATGGCAAGCCAAATTTTATGTTAAGACACTCCTTATGGAAAGTCAAATTATATGTCAAGACATTTTTTATGGCAAACCAAATTTTATGTTAGCGCATTCATTTTTTGGCATTTCATTATGGAAAAGAAGAAGAAAATATAGCGGCCGCAGCTGATAGTGTACACGAAGGCCCAGAAGAGTCGATTCGGCACCGTTCGTAGCAACTCGGACTGACGTATGTAACGGACTTGGCGCATTTTACGTCGAGATCTTAAGTAGAAAGCGTACAAAATACAGCTTGTGCAATAACTGAACCCACTCGCCCTTCCCAAGCGACATCGCTTCGCTCTTTGGGCGCTTGAAAAGACCCAGAAAAAAACCGACGTTTTCGAACCAAATTTTGTTCAGCATTGAGGCTAATTTTTGCCTCAATGGGTATGTAGACAAGAAAAATTACCGCATTTTGGACGAAGAGCAACCTAAGAGATTCAAGAGCTGTCATTTCATCCAGGAAAACAATGGTTTGGTGTGGTTTGTAGGCCGGTGGAATCATCGGTCCATATTTCTTCAAAAGTGATGGCGGTGAGAACGTAACCGTCGATGACAACCGTTATCACGCCATGATAATCGACTATTTGAGGCCTGAAGTGACCTCCTCGACATTTGATTTCAACAAGACGGCGCCATTTCCCACACATCGCATCAATCAATGGATTTATTGAGAGAACACTTCGGTGAACAGATAATTTCACGTTTTGGGCCGATTGGCTACCAAGATCGTGTGACATCACACCGTTAGACCCTTTCCTGTGGGGATATGTAAAGTATGATTCAGGCTTTGGAGGAAAACATCACGCATGTCATTCCCCAGTTACCAGTTGAAATGCCCCAACGAGTTATCAAAAATTGGACTGAACGGATGGACCACCTGAGACGTAGCCGCAACTAACATTTGAAAGAGATAATCTTCAAAAAATAAATGCCAAAGAGTGTTTTTTCGAATGATAATAAATATTCCCCACTAAATTTGAATTTTCTGTGTTCTTTTCTTTAAAAAGGTAGGTAGCTTTGAAATGGATCATTATTTCAAAATGCACAAGAATTGCTTTAGTAATCTTTCGCAACTACACTAACTATGCTCTCAATACCCAGGTAGAAAATATGCTAAAATAAAAATATAAAATATAATATATGTACATACACTACATACTTATAATCTACTCATATCCATATTTGTTTGCCTCAACGAACCTGAGCCTACGTACCCTATCGCTGGTGTGCAACTGTGATTCCATGGCATTTATATCGGACTTGAGACGCATCATTTGCGATTCGACGCGTGCATTCTCCCGTTGCAATTCCGATATTTCAGCTTCGAGTGTATTCAAATCTTCACCAACAACGCCACTACCATTGCCGACGCCAACGCCGCCATTTGTTGAGGGCACATTAGTGTTGGACGCTGCGCTATTACCACTGCCACCAACACCACTGCTACCACTGTTATTATTGTTTGTGTTGTTTGTGTTATTGCCTTGTAGGCTATCCGGTAAGGTGGCTGTGCCGGCGACAGATGATGAGACATTACCCAGAGCAGCTGTGGAACTAACAACCGAAGCGTTATTGTTGTTGCTGCTGCTGCCGTTACTAATATTAGTGGAAACGGAAGCGGTCGAAGAGACAGCGGAGCCGATGCCGCCCATCATCATGTCGATGCCTGCGGGGGAGAAGAAGAAAGTGAGAGAGAGAGAGAGAGAGAGAGAGAGGAGAAACAATTCAAATATGTAAAAAATAATTTATTTTAATTAGAAAATGTTTTTGAATTACTTGGAAAATACAAAAATTAATATGTGCGCGTGTGCTAAATTTTACTTATGCCAAATTAGCTGGCATACCTCAGGGTTGAGCATAAGCTTTGCTAATGAGGTTTAAAAGATAAAAAGAATAAAATAAACTAAAATAAAATAAATGAAAAAAAAAATTAAAAAAAAATATAAGAATAAAATAAACTAAATGAAAAAAAAAAAATTAAATACAATATTAAAAAAAAATATAATGAAATGAAATTAAATAAATTAAATAAATTTTAAAAATTAAAAATATGAAAAAAAAATAAAACAAAAAAAATAATATAAAATATAATTAAAAAAATGAAAAATTAATAAAAAAAAAAAAATAGAAAAAAAATTAAATAAAATATAGTAAAATATTATAACAAAAAAAAAAAAATAAATAAAATAAAATAAATAAAAAATAAAATGAAATAAAATAAAGTAAAAAAAAAGATATTAAATAAAGTAAAAAATAAATTCAATTAAATAAGATAAATTAAAAGACAGAAATAAAATAAAAATAAAATAAAATGAAATGAAATTGAATAAGAAATAAATAAAATTAAATAAAATTAATTAAAAAATTAAAAAAATTAATAAATCAAATAAAAAAATTACATAAAAAAAATAAAAAAAAATACAAAATAAAATAAAATAAAACAAAATAAATTAGAAAAAAAATTTAATAAAATATTGTGAAAACAAAAATTAAAATTAAAATAAAAAAAAAATTTTAAAATGAAAAAAATTAAATAATTTAAGTAAAATAAAAAAAAATTATAAAAAAATGAATTAAATAAAAAAAATAAATATTGAAAAAAATATAAAAAAATTAAAATAAATTAAAAATAAAAACAAATAAAATAAAATAAAATAAATTAAAATCAAATATAAGATAAAAAATAAAATAAAAGAAAATAAAATAAAAAAGAAAAATAAAATAAAATGAAAATAAATTAAATAAAAAATAAATAAAATTAAAACGTAGACTAAAAAAAAAAAATTAAAAAAATTAAAAAAAATAATATATATATATATGAAATGAAATAAAATAAACTAAAATAAAATATAAGATAAAAATAAAATAATATAAAATAATATAAATAAAAATAATAATAATAGATAAATAAAATTAAAAAAAACTAAAAAAAATTAAAAGTATAAAAAAATATAATATATATATATATATAATGAAAAACAAAATATTATTTTAAAAACAATTTAAATAAAATATAGTAAAATATAATATAAAAAAAAATAAATAAATATAAAATGAAATAAAAGAAAGTAAAATAATACAAAAAATTAAAAATAACTTAAATTAAAAATAAATAAAAATAAAATAAAAAGAAATTAAATGTAATACAATAAAATAAAATAAAATAAAACATAATAGAAAAAATTAAATACCTAAAATATAATAAAATATAAAAAAAAATTAAAATTAAATTTTTTTTAAAGAAATAAAATGAAATAAAATAAAGTAAAATTATATAAAAAATAAAAAATAAAAAATTAAATTAAATTAAATTAAATAAAGTAAAAATAAAAATAAAAATAAAGGAAAAGGAATTAAAAAAAAATAAAAATAAAATAAAATAAAAGAGAAAGAAACTAAATTAACTTAAATAAAATAAAAAACAAAGGTAAAATAAAATAAATTAAAAAATAATAAGTAAATTGTATGACAAAAGATATAATAAATAAACAAAATGAAATAAAATCAAGTACAATAAAAAAATATAATAAAATATATAAATAATAATATATCTAAAATTAAATATCATATTTATATAATTTATTAAATAAAATATAAAAAAATAAAATAAAATAAAATGAACTAGAATGCAATACAATAAAAATTGAAATGAAATTATAAAAAAATTATTAATAAAATAGAATAACATAAAAAAAATTAAATAAAAAATAAAGAAGCTATTAAGTCACATTAAAAATATAAGTATAAAATAAAACTAAAAAAGTTTATAATCTAAAATTGTTCGAAATAAAATAAAAAAAATGCTTAAGCTATTATTTTGGAAATTTGAAAAGATGTAAAGGTTATAAAAAAACTTAGAAGAAACATTTACTTTTATTAACGCTTTAGTTTTGAAAATGTCTTAATTTCTTAACTATCGAAATTTTTAATAATTTGATCAAAATTGATGTGCGGAAAGAAAATTGTGGACTGAGCATTGGAGCTTACCTTGTTCAGTATTCGTGTCAATCAATCAATCAATCAATCAATCATTCGGTGGATAGGTGATTCAATATGGAACGTTTTGGTACGGATTAAATGTCGCTACGATTATTTTGGGTAAGGTACTTTGTGTATACATAATCATTTGTATGTAAAGATTTTTCGAAAGAAAGTTTTTCGTTGAAAAATCTTCTTCTTACAGTTATTAATATTAAATATGTGTTTTTTTTTTATTTACTAAAGAAAATTCTATTCATTTTATAGCAGATATTCGGCACCGATACAAAACGTCGCGTAATCTAAACACAAATAATCCACATGAAACGAAACGTATAAGAAAAAATAGAAAGAAAATGAGAGAATAATTAGAAATGAATATTAGAAATTTTTTTCTTTGATTGCTGTTGTTGTTGTTGTTAAGTTCGTATGTTTAATTAGATTAAGTTAGTAGAAGAACGCATATGAGAAATTCTTATTAATGAAAATGAAAAAAAAAATATGAAAAAATTATAATTTTTATTTATTTATATAAATATATATTTTTGTTGTTATTTATTAGCACACGCACACTTATAAGTAAATATATTATTACATTATATAAAACCGAAAGCGAAAGTATAAACTGATTTCATGCAGTTTTCAAAAGTGTTTGAAAACAAAGAAAAGCAAAAATTCAAATTTTAACACCCACATTACACTCCCATCTCCGCTTACCTGTATAACCCTTTGGATAGACCATTGTAACATCATCGAATTTGGGCTTTTTCATACTTTGACTAGCGCTGCCACAGCCTTCAGTATGTAATATGAGAGAGGTGTGTGTATGTTTGCATGTGTACATGTGAAGAAAAGAAATCGCATGAAATACCAAAAAACAAAAAGGTTAGTCCTTTGAAACGCTCTACGTAAGTTCATTTGTAAGACATTACCAAAATGTTGAGCATACGCACCGTCAAACTTCATCGCAGTCGCCGCAGCGACGGCGGCTTTATGCTGTTCTACGGTGCCACCGGCTTCGAGTACGCGCATTTTATTACGATTCGCGATGGGACAGCCGGAGGCGCTGTAGATAAGGGAGAGAGAGAGATAAGAGAGTGAGTGAGTGAATGAGTGCGTGCGAGAATGTTGGGATTAACAGTGATAGAGTTGTTAATTAAAGACATGATTTAATGTAAATATGTAAATATATACGCAATTGCAGTAGGGCGTAGTATATTTACCTTCTATGCGATAAGAATTTGCCAGTGGAATGTCCTGAGCCATCACAGCCGGGTATGGGGCATCTGAAATATAAGAATTAAGAAGAAAGGACTTGAGGAGAAGTTGAAATATTTATAAGAATGAAAAAAATTAGTTTGAAGATACAGAATGTCCGTAGGATTTTTTTATCTTGCATAGTTTTTTTTTTTTTTTTAACAAATTTCGAGCAATTTTTTGGTCAAATTGTTACTTTTTCCTTTAAAGACATACTATTTTGTCGAAAATGTATATATTGAAAAAATCCTACGTACTTCTGTGGCTATTGCTATTTACAAGCCAAAACCGTTCAACAATTTATTAAAATAAAAAAATTACAGGAGCTGTGTGCCAGGCCATGGTTCCCGAAAAAATGGAGACATCCTACGCAGAACGCAGTATAGCCGCTATATTTTTCTTAAAGAATAGTTATGAACAGTTAATTATATGTTTAATAAATGCCTTTTGCAAAAAATTTAGATTTATTTAATAGTTTTCTCGAAAAAAATCTCAAAAAAGCCAATTTTGTGGCCCTCTGGAGTGGCCTAACCTCTTAAGCAAACTAACCGAGGCTTAACGGAGAGAAATTAGTAGAAATACATCATGTATTTCGGAGTAATTCTGAACAGAAAACTGTTGTGGAAGTTCAATGAGATGAGGAGAGAGCGAAAAAGATCAGTGGCACTACGCAGATGCTAGCATGGAAGTTAATGCAACAGTGGCCCAGCCGATCTTATTCTATGATGAATTGGTGGAGTGGACCTCATTTATGTGAGTCCCATATAGAAACCGATTCAGTCGCTCGCTCTGCATTACATTTGAAAAGTTACTCAGCCTACCGCCAATAGACATTGCTCTCGAAAACATCGCAGTGAATTCCGTTGTGTGTTTGGCATTTCAACATAGAAAGACTTATGCTTGAAAAACCTTTACAAATCAATTCACGTTCTGTAGAGAATGTGTTTCCCGCGCTTCGCTCAACTTATGGCCAACATAATCGGCCTGCTGAGCGTACTTTTCGCAACACAATCATTCATCTTGAGACTCCGTATTCATTATTGGATAATATTCGACCGAGTAGATCACGAACAGCGCGGATGGAAGAAAATATTGCGCCCGTAGCTGAGAGTGTACACGAAGTCCGAAGAGAGTCGATTCGGCGCCGTTCGTAGCAACTCGGCCTGACGTGTGGAATGACTTGGTGCGTTTTACGTCGAGATCTTAAATTGAAAGCGTACAAAATACAGCTTGTGCAAGAACTGAAGCCGTTCGACCTTCCCAAACGACTTCGCTTCGCTCTATGGGCTCTTGAAAAGTTACAAGAAGATCCGACGTTTTTGAGCCAAATTTTGTTCAGCAGTGAAGTCCATTTCTGGCTCAATGGGTATGAAAACAAGCAAAATTGCCGCATTTGGAACGAAGAGCAACCTGAAGTGAATCAAGAGCTACCATTTCATTCAGAAAAAATAATGGTTTGGTGTGGCTTGTGGGACGGTGGAATCATTGGTCCAAATTTTTTCAAAAATGATGACGGTGAGAACGTAACCGTCAATGCGAACCATTATCGCGCCATGATAACCGACTACTTGATACCTTAAATTGAAGCTCGTGATCTCCGCGACATTTGGTTTCAATAAGACAGCGCCATTTCCCACACATCGCATCAATCAATGGATTTATTGACAGAACATTTCGGTGAGCAGATAATTTCACGTTTTGGGCCTGTCGATTGGCCACCAAGATCGTGTGATGTCACACCGTTAGACTTTTTCCTGTGGGCAATATGTAAAGACAAATGTAGGATAGAACGGTTCATCAAAAATTTAACTCAACGGATGGACCATCTGGGACGTAGCCGTATCTGAAGGAGATAGTCTTCATGTATATTACGCTTTGTAACGGCTGAAGCGATTTTCGGCTGAGCTTCTCCTCTAATTTGTGGTTTTGCGTCTCGATGTTTTTACCTACAAATGGAAGGACCTACAATTTATTATAAGTCGCCTCCGAATGGACGTTGGATTTTTATGAGGAACTTTTGTTTCATGCCAGAAATTCACTCGGAGGGCTTAACATTCGCACATTTACTTCGACTGATGACTTCTTCATCTACAACATAGAACTTCTGTCTGGTACTTAGCGCTATCAGCCAGCCAGTGTAAACTAACACAACATATACTCGCTTGCAGGTATATTACGTACGACCAAAACCACCACCAACGCCAAAAAGGCGTTGTGTACGGGTTATCATTGAACCAGCTTAGGGTGCGCTGGGAATGCACTTCCATGTAGACAGTTGCGCGAGATAAATGTGTCAAGTTCGACGAAAGTTCATTCATGTTGACTTAGTGATGTGCCGCGTATACGAGGCTGAGGTTTCAATTTCCATATCTCGTAACTTTAAGAAACGAAAAGAACTAATCAATATTAAAAGTATCCGTATTTTCAGATTTGTGTTAAGAATGAAGCGATCCTCTGAAAGAAGAGTGGTCTAATGTTTTACCATAGGAGTCATAGAAACCCAGAAGCGGTTCCTTACTCGATAAGAGAGTTCGTCTTCATTTGTCCGAGGAAGTTAAGTTTTTGGGGACAAGCCCAGACAGAAAACTGCAATGGAAGGCAGACATTGAGGAGAGGAGCTAGAGAGCATCAGTAGCGTTATATTGCTGCAGCGCAGAAGTCGGTAAAAGAAGTGGCCTTTCCATATGGTGGAAGTCGGCTAAGCAGTTGGTAGTCTTCAACGAGCGACCCTCATCAGCATCTGAGGAACATTACGAACTACTTCAATCCATGGTTTATCACCATCTGTGAATACTGCAGGTAGGTCTATCGCGGCAAAAGTCGATGTAATCTTTGTCTCTGGTTAACACGAGTGTGTGTGTCACACCACTGTGTTTCTCAGATGCGTGTATTGCGGAATCTCCGAGCTGGCGATGAGCAGCTTCTTCTCCACAACAATAATTTCGCGAGAGAACTAAAGGCAATAAAGACACTAGAGAAAAGGGGAATCAGCTTTTTCACCCATATGTTAAAGCTTGGAGAGAATGATCAGTTCGGAAGTATTCCGTCAAGAATTATCCATCGGCTGAGGGTTCAGGCTGCCTCCGCACAATTAAAATGTTTTACAAATTTAAGAATTAAGAATAAACCCTTGTATACTCACCTCAGTGGCTCCGAGTCCTGCCCATCACGTGGCTTACTTTTCGGTTTATTTGCACGCGGACAACCCGATAAACTACGATGTGATGAATAATTGCCAGTTACATGACCCGAACCATCACAGCCGGGCGTGGGACATTTCAGTTCCTGTGAGTGGGGCTGCAGATGATTGCGATCGCTGCGCGTACAACCCGTCAAACTGTGGAGAGGAATGATGAAATGATATAATTTAAAAAAAAAAAATTAAAACTAGCAAAGAGACAATAATTCAAGGCACGCAATGAAAACTTTAAACACTCTGAGTGTGCGGTATTCAATACTCTACTCTAAAAAATGTAACAATATTTGATCTAAAATCAATCGGCATTAGTGCGTTGCCATTGCGAAGATGAGTATTGAAGGGATTTCCTCTTGGTTTTATAAAATTTATCTAGCAAATTGCACACATCTTGCAAGACGTAATATCTTGTTGTGTAGCTTAGATGGCATGCGGGTTGGCGGGGTGCGAATTGAGTGCTGTTAGCCAATGGCTAAACTCGTTTATCCCATTATCAATTGGTCAGTGTACGCCTGAGTGCACACTTAAAAGTTGAAATCTTACATTCTTCTGATTGCTTGTCTGTTTGCTCGTGGTGGACTTAAAGCTGTGGAGTAAACGGAAAGCTGGTTATCAAATGTGATAGCGATTACTGGCAAACGTGAATGGTCTGAAGTTTTCTCCGCTTAACTTTTCTTCTTTCTTTCTTTTTGAGCTCTGCACTTTTGCACTGGTAGCTAGAAAATCACAAATCATTGAAGTTTGCAGGAGTTTGGCTACTTTAAGGTGACTCCAAGCATACGCGGAGTGCACCAACACTTTGCGGATTTGCCAAATGCTGAGCTCATAAACCAGCTTTATGCAGCAAACTCACCTAAAATAGTTAAAAATTTACCTTTTCCTTCCAACCTCGTTTCGACCAGCATCAAGCACCACCTGTCCACTACACTGAGCTCCTTTGCTCTGGCGCTGTGGTGCTTTTGTGCTTGCTCGTTTCATTAGTAATTTCAATTTATTGCCACTCCGTCGTTTGGGGGCCACACATCTTTATAAATATTAAAATCTGTCAAAAAGGACACAATTCAGCAATGGCAACAGCATCATCATCTTCTCTCATCAGCTCCAATTCGACATCGGCAATGGTCTACGTCCTTTGTCAATGCTCCGAAACTCGTCTGATAAGTGTCATTATTGCATATTTTAATATTTTCCATAATGCTCAAATACATGCTGGTATGGGCTACGTCCTCCCACGTGCACAAGACTGCTACACACATCGTTGAAAAGGACATTTGCCGATGCTCTTTTCATTATAGTAATAACGAGACTAGTGTCCTTTCCGGCAAACTTTGCCTCACGTTCGGTACACATGGTGTGGTTCGTCGATAGTGCGACACTCAAAGTTGGCGGGGGGTTGGGCGTACTATAACATATATTTTTCAGAATGAACAAAAATTTTGCATGCAAAGGAAGATAGAAATGTGTAGAAGGATGTGAAGGTAGGGTAGTGGAAGGTTTAAAGGTACACATATGGCTGCATACCTTTATGTTAGTAAAAAGGACATTACTATACATACATACATACATACATACATACATACATACATATCAACCAAGTAACGAAAGTAAGTAGTTGTAATAAAGTAGCTGTTAGTAGTTAAAGTGATTTGACTTGCCATTCGACTAACCTATCCTTTGTCTTGTCATGTTGTGGTATATGTTGCGGTGGCGGCATGGAGTAACACGATGCTGGACTGGGTGAGTAGCCGCCCGATACGGGTGTCGGATATCCGCCGGGACCGACTGCAGTTGCATAAGGATTGCTACATTGATATGCGGCTGGACCGTAGCCATGATAGCCGGCTGGGGGATAATCAGATTGTACGACCATGCCGTAGCCGGGATGAGGTGAGTAGCCTAGTTGGTGGTTGTGTGCGGAAGTGTAAATGAATAAATGAAGAAATTAAAGAAAAGTAGATTTTAGAAGAAGGAGAAGTAGAGTATTCTGCGCAAAAAGTAGTCATAAACAAGGCTTGGCGCTTAATAAACCTTAATAAAACTCTAAACTTGTCCAAATTTTTCACAAAATTATTTCTTTTTACTGCCACTCCCCCCCTAACTTACCACTTGGATCACGATAGCTATCGATATAATGTGAACCGCCACTATCCGGTGTTGATTCACGACTATATGGCCGCGGTCCACCTATATGACCGACCAAACCGAAACCGAGTGGCCGTGGTGGACCGCTAAAATCGACCGGCTCCATTTGTGGTGAACGTGGCGCACCGTTGGGTCCTGTGGGTGGTACACCCGGTCCGAAACCTTGTGGATGTCCAACGACTAGACCGTCGGGATGCGTACCGTATTGTGGACTGGTGATAATACTGGAAAGACGAGAAGAAAAACAAGATTGAATTGGTTAAAATTTTGCGTAATTCTTTGGAGCTAGTTTACAAGGACGGTTGGGTGGAGAAGTGTGTTTTTGTATGAGGTTTAGTGGATTTTGTGTTATGCGTGTTGAGTAAATAAAAGGTTGTGTGAATGTGTGTAAGTGTAACCAGCCAGCACTAAAGACTTTATATTTGGTACTAAAGATTTTCTAATTATAAGAAGTAATTTACGGATTGTCATCCTCATCATCAAAAAAACTGAAAAAGAGTTAAAACCAGCAACGTTTTGAGTTTGAGATCTAGCTTTATGCATTGACACAGTGAATGGTAAAGAAACCACGAAGAGCCAAACAACGAGCCAAAAACTAAGCACGCTTCAGTCGTTTAAGCTCTCCCAAGTTTTGCCCTTCGATCAACTACAACTGTGATTACGCCATGTAATAGACTTATCCTGTCTTAGTAAGCTTATGCCTATGCGCAAAACTCCCTTGGCACTTACCTGTGTGGCAGCCGGGTGACACTCAGATCCAACGTCTGACCCTGTGGACTTGGCACTTGCGGACTGGCAATGTTGGGACTCGCACCGGGCTGCGGACTACCAGCGCCCATACGTTGACTATACTGGTTGTGTGATGATGGTGAGTTGAAACCATGCGGACTGGATGAAGTTACCGAAGCGGAGGCGGACAAGTCAACTACGGGTGCGCCTGGAGGTGATGGCGAACCACTCTGCTTCGGCTGTGGTTGTTGTTGCTGCTGTTGCTGTTGTTGCTGGTTTTGGTATGCGGCTGCAGCAGCTGCCGCCTGAGCAGCAGCCATTTTCACAGACAAATTAATTGCAGAGAAGCCCGGTGGCAGTGGACCCATGCTCGGATCATAATGATACATAGGTCGTGGATATATTGGGCCGCCATTCGCGAGGTCATCATGTTCCGCTTTAGCCATCAACATTTGCTGCTCCTGCAAGTATTTCTGCTGTTGAAGTTGTAAGTCATCTGCGGACTGTGGCAGGTAGTGGTACATATTCGAAGGTGGACCCTGACGTTGGCCATTGCAAATGGGATCGTAACGTTCGAAAGCTGTCGGCATGCCAGCTACACTAGTCACGCCCGTCGCGTCGGCGTAAGCAGCAGCGGCGGCGGCCGACGATAGTGATGTAGGTGGATTTGTATCATAAGCGCGTGCATTGGGTGAGAGCGCATCGTTGGGTGCGCCATCATTGGCTGTGAGCATTTCATGGCCATAAGAGGAGGTGGGCGGTTTACCGCCACCCAAAGAGCCTTCACCACCACCGCCACCGTTGACCATGTGTTGTGCATAGCGCATATGCTCATAGTGTTGTTGTTGCTGTTGATGTTGTTGATGTTGGTGTTGGGCGTCATCGTGATGACCATCGGTGCGATATGGATCGGCACCGTTCACGGAAGCTCCATTGCCGGCGGACATCATTAGCGTTGATGAGTCTTCGATGAATGGACCGCGTTGTTGATGTAACGTGTGTTGTTGTTGTTGATGTGGATTATGTGGACTTTGTTGTTGTTGTTGTTGTGCCTGCTGCTGCTGCTGCTGTTGGTGTTGCTGCTGATGTGGGTCGGCCATTGTGTGAGTTGGTTGCTGCTGCTGTTGTTGTTGTTGCTGCTGCATGCTCACGTAGCCGGATGCTTGAAGTGTTCCGGTCGCACTTCGGACACCACTCAAGTGCGGCGCGTGCAAATTGTCTGAATTTGTGTTGGATACAATGCCGGTATTTGCTGTAGCATTACCGTTAACTGTGTGCTGGTCATTTGGGCCACCGCCACCGCTACTGTTACCTGCTGCTCCACCCCCACCAGCTGTGTGGTCGGCATTGTTGCTCATGTATGGATGCATGGGGCTCTTATTGTATTCGGATTTGACGCTGGCGGCCGGACTGAACTCCGATTTGATAATTGGCATTGCGTTGCTCGCCCCACTTGAGTTGGCCGCTGTCGTTGTATTCGAATTCGAGTTGAGGTTGAGTGTGCTGTTATTGTTGGCGGAAGTGTTGCTGTTGCTGCTGCCGGTCGTGCCGTGCCCGCTATTGTGGTTGATGCAGCTGATGTTGTTGTTATTCAAGTATTGATTCGAGGCGATTTTCAACTTTTCCAAATGATGCAACTCCTTCGGTTCGGTCTTGAATGTGTCTACCATAGCTGTGATTGAGAGGCAGCAGAAATGGATAAAAAGTGTGAGAGCAATTGAGTATGCGAGATTTTATGTGTAAAACTTATTTATTTTAAATCAAAAACAAAACAAAAAATGTAAAAAAAAATATCGGAAAGACTCTAACGAGCTCAAAACCTCATACGGTAGGGTAGAGATATATAAAAAAATAAATTAATTTGTGACCAACCTGCTTCTTCCTCAACGTGTTTAGACTTAAATACAATTTTAGATCCAATATCCAAATTTTTGTCTAACAACGCTCTACCCAGACGAGGCGCTCTCTTACTTATCGACTGCGATGGCTGCTCTGTGTTGCTCAAACGCTTGGCTGCACGTTTTACAGCTTTCGGACAACCGGAGAGACTACGGTGTACGCTACGGTGTGCCTGCACATGACCACGCCCATTACAACCTGGCGTGGGACACTTGAGAATTTGCTCGTGTAAAGCCAATACTAGGGAACCATATTTGAGTGTGTGCGAATGTAAATTATATAAATATTAGCATTTTTTTTTTAATTTTATCTAGACGTTTCACAACACCGTTCTACTACGAGCATGAGTAATTCACGAGCATTAGGCATTCCACAGAGTTTAGAGCAGAGTGTTAAGGAACTTGACAATAGTTTGCCGCTTGAAATGGAAAGTTTTCTGCTTAAATGTAGTATCGGAAGCAGTTGATGGTAGGAACTACTGATTCATCATTCGATGGTAGATAGTTGGGTAAAAGCCGGAAGATCACAAACATTTATATAGACAGTTTTGACAGAGGAGAGGCTTAGAAGTTAAGAAGTGAAAAATATTCATGTATTTAAGGCAGGCACATATTTACTACATATCGACTAAGTATGAGATATTTTAGAATTTCTCGACTTAAAATATTTTACTTTATATTGTTCATTTAATCTCTACCCCTTTAAAAAATGCATGTTTTTCACAGAAAACTTATTTCAAATTATTAAAAATTTAATTTATTCAAAAATAAAAGATAATATGACATAAGAAGCTTGCAAAGATATATAAACAGGCTGAAATAGAATAAAAAAAATATAGCAAAACTTAAAACTTTGAAATTTTATAATTAAAATAAAAAATTATAAAAAATATAATAAAATATAAAAATATAAAAAAAAAGAAAAAAGTGATAGGAAAAATAAACTATAGTAAAATAAATGAAAAGAAATTAAAATGAAAGAAAATAAAATAAAATAAAAGGTGATCCAAGTAAAGGTACTTTTTTCAATAGCCTTTTTTTAAGAGATCACGCGTGAGTCATGCCAAGCTGTCATGTTATTTTGGTTCAGTATTGTTTGGCATTTCATCATGGAAAGACTTACACCTGAACAAACAAATCATTCAACTTTATTACGAAAATTCACGTTCTGCAAAGCATGTGTTTCGCGCGCTTCACTCCCATTATGTTCAGCAACATTCATTATTGGATAATATTCGACCGAATAGACCATGTCCAGCATGCAATGAAGAAAATATAACGGTCGTAGCTGAGAGTGTACACGAATACCGTGGAAAGTCGATTCGGCGCCGTCCGCAGCAACTTGGACTGACGTATGGAACGACTTGACGTATTTTACGTCGAGATCTTAAATCGAAAGCGTACAAAATACAGCTTGTGTAAGAACAGAAGTCGCTCCACCTTCCCACGCGACAGCGCTCTTGAAAAGTTCCAAGAAGATCCGACGTTTTCGATCCAAATATTGTTCAGCGATGAGGCCCATTTCTGGCTCAATGGGTATGTAAACAAGCAAAATTGCCGCATTTGAGACGAAGGGCAACCTAAAGAAATACAAGAGGTGCCATTTTATACAGAAAAAATAATGGTTAGGTGTGGTTTATGGTCCGGTGGAATCATCGGCCCATATTTTTTCAAAAATGATACCGGTGACAACGTAACCGTTAATGGCGACCGTTACCACGTCATAATAACCGACTATTTGATTCCTGAAATTGAAGCTCGTGACTTCCGCGTTATTTGGTTTGAATATGACGGCGTCGCTTCCCACAAATCGCATCAATCAATGGATTTATTGAGAGAACACTTCGGTGAGCAGATAATTTCACTTTTTGGGCCGGTCGATTGGCCACCAAGATCGTGTGATATCACATCGTTAGACTTTTTTCTGTGAGGATATGTAAAGTCTAAAGTCTATGCGGACAATCCCGCTTCATTTCAGGCCTTGTAGTAAAACATCACGCATGTCATTCGCCAGTTACCGGACGAAATGCTCGAAAGAGTCATCGAAAATTGAACTCAACGGATCGACCATCTGAGACGTAGCCGCGACCAACATTTGAAAGAGGTAATCTTCAAAAAATAAATGCCAAAGAATATTCTTTCGAATTATAATAAACATTCCGCATTAAATTTGAATTTTCTGTGTTTTGGTTTTTCTTTAAAAAATTAGGGAATCTTGAAATGGATTACCCTTTAAAATAAATCATAATAAAATAATTTAAATAAAAATAAACTAAAATAAAATGAAAAATAATGAAATAAATTAAAAGGAAAAATAAATAAATAAAAATAAACAAAAGGAAGTAAAAAATAAAATAAAATAAAATAATTTGATATAAATTAAAATAAACTAAAAAAATAAAACAAATTCAAATTAAATAAAATACAACAAATGAAATAAAGTAATATAATTTAAAATGAAATAAAATATATTAAAATGAGTTTAAAAAAAATAAAATAAAATTAAATAAAATCAATTAAAATGAAAAAAAAACTAAAAATAAATAAAAATAAAAAAATTAAATTAAATTAATTAAATTAAAAAAATAGTATAAAAAGAATTTAAAATATATATAATTCCACATCATAAAATAATATAATATAAAAGAAAAAAAAGGAAAAATATATAAAAGTATTACAAATGAATAAAAACTTAGATATAAATACATTTTTTCAGCATTTGTGAGACAGTGCGTTATCTATATGTATTCAATTGCCAGTTACATGCAACATAAACGCATATAAACTATAACTTGCTTAAAACAATCATGCAAATAAGAATATGTATACACACAAATGTACATACATAAATACATATGCAACAAAATACATTAAATAATTTTTTCAACTTACATTCTGAGGTGACCTTATCACGTTTGGGACAACCAGATAAGCTAAAGAAGGCATCAAATAGCAAAATACAGACATACAATAGTACAAAATCTTCGAAGTGAAAGCGAAAGTTGTTTATCAATTCATCAAATGAGTTCACATTTTATATTTAATTTAGACAATTGATAAAAAATCGATAAGAAATAGTTTTTTTTTTTTAGTAATTTCGATTATCATCGTTGACAGCTTGACTTTATAAGTACATATATTGCAAGGAAGGAATAGTAAATTAATAATTTAATAAGTTAAGTTCACTGAGAGCTAAGATGTAAAGCTTGATTTAAAAGAAAGCTCTGTTTGAACTTTGCTTGCGATTATACGGGACATGGAATTGGATTTTCTAGAATTTGAAAGAAAAACTAGGCTAGAAAACCCATTAAGGAGAAAAGGAAAGAGAAGTAAATATTGGAAAGTAATTACCAACTTCATTTATAGTCATAAAAATTATTAGGTCAGTGAGCTCAAGATAGTCAAAAAATATTAATTTAGAATTTTGTTTGATCATCGGCAGTTTCCATGCTTTTGATCACATAGTAGTATTGTGAAATATATTGTTTTGAATGCGAATTGTTCATTAATAAGGATAACGGTGTTAGAAGTAATTCACATAACATATATTCATAAAGGGTGATCTAAGTAGAGGTACTTTTTCCAATAGCCTTTTTTGACAGATTTGTTTTTTTGTTCAGTATAGTTTGGCATTTCATCATGAGAAGCCTTACGCCTGCACAACGTTTACAAATCATTCAACTTTAGTACGAAAATTCACGTTCTGTAAAGAATGTGTTTCGCGCTCTTCGCTCAACTTATGGTCAACATAATCGGCCTACTGAGAGCGTACTATTCACAACACCATCACCCATATTGAGACTCAGCATTCATTATTGGATAATATTCGATCGATTAGACCACGTTCAGCACGCAGTGAAGGAAATATAGCGGCCGTAGCTGAGAGTGTACACGAAGATCGTGGAGAGTCGATTTGGCGCCGTTCGCAGCAACTCGGACTGACGTATGGAACGACTTGGCGCATTTTACGTCTAGATCTTAAATTGAAAACGTACAAAATACAGCTTGTGCAAGAACTGAGTAGCTTGACTTTCCCAAGCGACATCGCTTCGCTCTATGGACTCTTGAAAAGTTCCAAGAAGATCCGATGTTTCATAAACAAGCAAAATTACCGCATTTTGGGACGAAGAGCAACCTGAGGAGATTCAAGAGTTTCCATAACCGACTATTTGATGCCTGAAATTAAACCTCGTGATCTCCGCGAAATTTGGTTTTAACAAGACGGCGCCACTTCCCACACATCTCACCAATCAAGTGATTTATTGAGAGAACACTTCGGTGAGCAGATAATTTCACATTTTAGGTCGGTCGATTGGTCACCAAGATCATGTGATATCACACCTATAGACTTTTTCCTTTGTGGATATGTAAAGTTTAAAGCCTATGCGGACAATCCCGTTGCGATTCAGGTCTTGGAGCAAAACATTACGCATGCCATTCGCCAGTTACCAGTCGAAATACTCGAACGAGTCATCGAAAATTGGACTCAACGGATCGACCATCTGAGACGTAGCCGCGGCCAACATTTGAAAGAGATAATCTTCAAAAAATAAATGCCAAAGAATATTCTGTCGAATTATAATAAACATTCCGCATTAAATTTGAATTTTCTGTGTTTTTGTTTTTCTTAAAAAAAAAGTAGGAAACCTCAAAATGTATCACCCTTTATAATATACATGCTTTTCAAAATATTTGTCTGCTCTTAGAGGAATGCCAGATTTGCTGGTACTTTTACCTTACATCTGCGCATACATCAGCAACTAGTAAAATACTAGTAGATGTAAATGTTACTTTGCCGAAATATAGAAAACTTAAAATTTTCGAAACTTGAACCCTGAATCTTATATCCGACAGCATTACTCTCTAATCGCTATGTTATTGACACCATGAGAAAATTGAAACAAAAAGTTCAGAGCGTTTATAGCCATATGATACAGCGGTAGTGTGGTGAAATGAAACTGGAACACTGGGGGTAAGAGGTTTAAATTTGTTTTACCTCATTTAATGATGAACTGTTAAAAATTTAACAATAGGCACATGAGAGCGTTGAAAATAATATTTAAACTTAAGCATTTTTGACTTAAAGTAATCTTGGGTGTCTCATAGAAAATACAGAAAACCTTATACATATATATGTATGTTTTTTTGAAAACTTTTTTTTTTTGTTGGAAAAATGTGAACTCTTTCGTTTAGTTGTCCATAAATTGTTCCATAAATTCTATACCTTCGATGATGTGAATAAAGTCCCGTGATATGTCCTTGACCGTTACAGCTTGGCGTGGGGCACTTGGTGCCATCTGTAACGAATGTTTGAGGAGAGGTAGTGACAAAAAAATCCAAAGCGTTATACAAGGCATACGACAAATGACAGTTGCGAACACATCAACATAATTAAATAAATAATTAATTAAAAAAAAAAATAAAAAATTAAAAAAAACCTTAATAGTATTTCAAATGAAAATTTTCGTTCATAGAAATAAAAATCATTAAATATAAATTTGTCTAAAAACTACGTATATATATACTATTGAAATATGCTTCGATGGAAAATTTTAAGAAAAATTACATATACATATATACAAGTATATATATCTGTAAAGCACATGTGATGTCTAGTGAAAATTTGATGAGCTCTCAAAGCAAATGTTGAAGTTTTAAGTTTTTTTTGGGGGTATATACTCGCACAAAATGTAAAGTAAATGTATCACATTAGCTAGATATGTCTTTACATAAACATATTGATATAATATGTACATATGTATGACTATTTTAAACGTTTTTTTTACTTATAGTGTTGCTTTTCAGTCTCACCGTTAATTTTTGCTTTTTAATTAATTAAAAGTAAGCAAGTGATAGACTTGACAAGCGTAGCGACTACTAATGCATATGCTAATGAACACATACTATGTACATATGTATATATCATAAGAGCACATATATATATTTATAATATATACAAAGAAGAGTGAAAAAAGTGAAGAGAACGCTTCAAGTACTTTTTGGCATTTTTCCTAAATAATAAATTAAAATTTGATGGAAAACAGCTTTGCATTATTTAGCTCTACACACACTCGTACATACATAAATACAAGATGACAAGCGTACGCATACACACACAAAGTAAAAATATTCTATACGCAAATAAACCAAATAATTTATTTTTAAAGAAGTAGAAAAAATCTGTCTGAGACGTGCTTACATTTGCTACTGGCTTTGCATGTATGTAGGTGTATATGAGCACAAGGGCTTGAAGTCAAAGGGGTTATATGTATGTGTAGGGTTAAAAAGCAGGTTATGGAAAATGTTTAGAAAATATTTTTGTCTATTACGTGCGAGGTTAAAGCACACGGAAGAATATTGAAAAACACATAATGCCACATTACTTGTATATGTGTGTGTTGCACACTAGATAGATGGTAGCAGACAACGCTTGGTTAACTGCCAGCATATTTCTAGTAAATTTTGTTTGTATTTTGTGTCGCACACAGAGCACCGCTACCTGAGATGATGCAAATGCTTAACTAATTAGAATTTAATGAAAATAAGCTAAAATGACAGATTGGTCGTGGTTGGAGGTGCTTAGCAATGCTTTCGTGAGAGGTATTTAGAGGTTGGAAAATAAATGTGTGGAAAATATTGTTTAAAAAGAAATAAAATTAAAAAAGTTTTATTGCTGTACTTTAAAATTAAAACAGGTAAAAGTAAAAAATAAATAAAATAACACAAATCATATAATAAAATTAAAAAGCATCAAATAAAATAGTAAGTATTTAAATAAAATAAAAAGATATCATAATATAAAAACTGAAAATATTAAAATTAAATAAAATAAATTAAAATAATTAATATAAGTTAAATTAAATAAAGGGTGGTTTTTATAGAGGTATAGAACTTTAAGTTGCAATAAAACAACGGTGGATTATTCGATTGACATGAATTTTATTTATGCGAAATATAATCTTGTGGCATTACATTTTAAATATGATTTCTGGCATATGACCGCCACGGCTGGCGCGGATGTAGTCCAATCTGGACGTCCAATTTTCGATGATTTGGAATGTTTCTTCCAAATGGTCAAGCGCTTGTGGCTTATCCGCATAGACCAATGACTTTACATAGCCCCACAGAAAGTAGTCTAGCGGTGTTAAATCACAAGATCTTGGAGGCCAATTCACAGGTCCAAAACGTGAAATTAAGCTGTCACCAAACGTGTCTTTCAATAAATCTATTGTGGCACGAGCTGTGTGACATGTTGCGCCGTCTTGTTGAAACCACATCTCCTAGACATCATGGTTATTCAATTCAGGAATGAAAAAGTTAGTAATCTATTCCGATCACCATTGACTGTAACGTTCTGGCCACCATCTTTTTTGAAAAAGTACGGACCAATGATTCCACCAGCCCATAAAGCGCACCAAACAGTCAGTTTTTCTGGATGTAACGGTGTTTCAACATACACTTGAGGATTACCTTCACTCCAAATGCGGCAGTTTTGTTTGTTGACGTTGTCATTCAACCAGAAGTGCGCTTCATCGCTAAACAGAATTCGCTTATGAAAATCGGGAACAACGGTAATCTCGGTTTGGGCCCATTCGTCGAATCTACGCCTTACTTGGGTCTATCCATGATGAATTGCCAAACCAAACTGAGAATAAATCACTTGACAGCTGTTAAATCGGCCGTCATCTTGAAAAGTAATGCCAACTTAAAGTTCTATACCTCTATAAAAAACACCTTTTATATAAGAAATTAAATTAATAAAATGCAAAAATTAAATAAACACTGACAGACAGTAAAAGTATAGAGGGTATAGACACTGATGATACCTAAAAATATCTAAGTATTATGCAAACAACAAGAATTTATCATAGTATTATCATACGAAGAATCACCGATAGCTATATTCACGGAACAAAGTATTTTCCAAAATCTTGTCTTAACGTGAAAAATTTGTGGAGCTCATAACCCTAAATCAGCAATTGAGCGAATAAACTTGCCTAGAAGCTTAGGCGGGCGAGGACTTATTTATGTCATGCATCTCTGCAAAAAAGCAAATCTCTAATTTACGTCGATACTTTTTGCAACAGAACACGATTCTTCACATAGCAATATGCAAAGCGAACGATAGATACACATCTTTGGATCTCAGAAACAGATGAATTACAAATCGAAAAGTTGCTTAATGATTGGAAGATGAAAACGTTACATGGTAGGCCCCCACATATACTGAGCCAACCTGATATCGACGCTTGCGCCTCAAACTTATGACTGCAACATGCGAGCATTTCTTTTTTAGAGTCTGAAGAACTAATGTTTATTATTCAAGACCAAGTCATGGCAACAAGAAATTATTTAAAATATATTGCTCGTAAACAAATTGACAATGATAAGTGTAGAAAATGTCAGCAACAAACTTAAACTATACAGCATATCACAGGGGCGTCTGCTATATTAACGACCACTGAGTACTTGACGCGACATAACAACGTAGCAAAAATTATACACCAGGGCCTTGCTATACGTACTAAATTATTGGAAAAATAAATGAATTACTAAAAAAATAAGCCTGCTGGAGTTCTAGAGAATGAAGAGTATAAAATCTATTGAGTTCGCATGATACTGACGGATAGGAGCGTCTAACCTAAGAGGCCAGATGTTATTCTTGCCGAGAAGAAGGAAAAGCGAGCTCTTCTTATCGATGTTGGTATACCAAATGCGCATAATCTTTAAGACTGCTACGGTGAAAGGAGAAAAAATGCCAGTAGCTGGCATTGGAAGTGAAGCAGATGTGGCCTTTGGACAAGGTTACAAATGATCCAATCATCATCTCGTCGGCAGGTGTAGTTCCGAAAATAGTGCTGAAGATGCTGAATGAGCTCCAATAAAGTGACAAGTTATGAAGTATCCAAAAAACAATTACATTATCAATAACATGAATTCTTCGTTCGTTTTTAAGATAATGAACTGTAAATACCTGTACCTGATTAAGCAATAGTTTTATATAGCTTGTTGTAAACAACCGATATGTGATATGTAACTCAAGAAGGAGTAAAATAAAGGCTGAAAATAAAATAAAATAAAATAAAATAAAAGATAAGAAAAAAGATTAAAATAAAATAAAATAAAAAAGTAACTAAAATAAATTAAAATAAAATTAATTTAAAAAGAATACATTCAAAAGTAAATCAAAGTAATAATAAAATGAATTAAAATCAAAGAAGGTAAATGAAATAAATAAATTATGGTAAAACGAAGTTAAAAAGCCAGCATAAAATAAACTAAAAGAAAAAAAAAAATAAAACAAGGATATAAATATGGATGACTCGGGTGCACTACTTCCCCTCTAGATACCTTCGATACTCTAAATTTGCATTCGGAGTCCCACTATAGTCTAATAAAACGAGACGACATGTATTGTTATTATTAAATTATTTTTGAGAGGTTTTATCATGGTGGAATCATTACAAGGTGTGATCAGTAGACTCACCTCATTTTTTTCGCAGATTTATTTCGGTATTGTTTTTTAAAGTAGTAGAAAAAGGGAAACTTAGAGAGTCATTTTCATGATATATGATTATATTTTTATATTAGAATAATATGAAAATTGCTTCAGCGGTTGTAATATATTGTAACGATTTTCATAATTAACCTAGATGATTTCCCAAATCCTTCGGCAACGACCACTGGCTTGCTGAATAAAAGTCCCAAGATTTGTTCGTTCGGCTTTTTAATTGCCGAAATTTACTCATCGTTTATTCGCTCCTCAATAATTACAATTCTATTCACTATACTAGAACTAACATACCTAAAAAACTGTATTCGATTATTGCCACTAAAATTTCTAGAAAATGGAAGATGGAAGAAATGGGTCATTTACCATTATTCCAAACATGTGATAGCCAAAGCGGGTTCTTACTACCTATTATCATGAACAATGAGTTTTAAGATATACAATGAAAAAGTAGTTGCTACCCATGTTTCAAAAAAAAAAAAAAAAAAAAAACTTTCCTATTTGAGTTGATGCATGAATTTTAAATTAATATAAAATTTTCCAAAATCGACTTCGAAGTCTTCTGAATCAAAATGAAGCTAACAAATTTTCGAAATCTTCAGAAGTTCTATTACAGAGCCCATTACCCATTGTCTTTTTGCCGCTTCTTCCTGTGGCACGCTTGATGCTTGTCCACGCTAAAACCTCATTCGCAGCCGCAATAACCGAGTGGTTAGCATTGCGTACTAAAATTCGAAAGGCCTGGGATCGATTCCTGTTTCGAACAACATCGAAATAAGGGGTCCTCCTGAAATTCCATCGGCCGTTCGGAGGCGGCTTACAATAAACTGTAGGTCCTTCCATTTGTAGGTAAAAACATGCAAGACGCAAAACCACAAATAGAGGAGGAGATCGGCTAAATAATCGCTTCAGCGGTTACAAAGCGCCAAATATATATATAAATTATGTTAAATTAAATAATAATTGTCTATAATTTGTTGCGTAACTGGCTTTTGGGGCAAGAATGCGGTGGCTGTGGTGGCATGCTGGTTGGCCTATGTATGGGGCGGGTCTTTCGCCACTTCTCCTTGCACACAGCTACAACAAACAAATTTAGGCGTTCATACCTTAAAAATATTGTTGGGAAGGAGGGAGGAATGGGAGTAGGAATGGGAAAGGAAAGGGTCCTGTCCGTGTCAGGTGGAGCCGCCCACCCCTCACTAGTGTATGATACACCTGTCCTTGAACTTCACCATGGCTTCGAGTTTCATCCGGCGAAGTCTCCTTATCCTTATATAATTTTTCCTCTTCTCTCGCATTTTTAGTATTTTTTTTATAGTTTCTCCTATTTTTATTTCCCTGTCTTACTGCTTCACAGAAAATTCTCCTCATAGCTTCTTCATATTCCATTTTCCGTTGATGAAGACTTTTCCTAAATTCCCCCGTTTTTCCATTTTTACCCAACTGACTACTACTGGGACTACTACTACTACTATTACTACTATTTCTATTCAAAATTTTTATTTTTCTTGTTCAGGGCGGTATTCGCTCTGGCGAGGGTTCCCGGATGGACTTTTGTTTCCCTATGTTGGTTTGAATACGCAGAATTACATATCCTCTCCACACGCAAAACAGACCACGTGCGTCCGCTGGGTTTTTGGCATAATAGTCGACTGGCATACCACACTTGCAACAAATCATCAAATGGTAGGGAGATGGGCAGAATGTATTCCAAGCTGGGACACTTGATGGTTAGTTGTTGTGAGCAATTTGTGACGCAGTATTTTGCATGTGCCTTGTATCCTCAGGTTGCTTCACTCACTTGTCGCTCGACCTTTGACTAAATGCCTCAACATGATCGCGGTATTCCATACTTTGACCAGCAGCGTCAATTTAATTAATTTCTCTTGATCGTGCACGTTTTTCGCGGATGACTTTCTCAGCTCTCTTACAAACTGACTTTAAATCTGTCTGTGTTTCCAGACTGGCGGCAAATGTCACGTTTGCTAACACAGGTTTCAAATTTCAAATCTGCTTTCTCTCCACGATCTCCCGTAAAATTTCGTGATCCGATTCGGATGTCTTGTAGTGGTTTAGCAACTAAGTCTTTAGTTCAGAATAATCGAAACTTTCGTCTTCGGCATGGTCTTCTATCAGTTGCCAATACCATTCAGGGCATTACCTGCTAACAAACAATGAAAATCGGATACCAGTTGATCATATGGAACACACTCCATATCCGGTTTGACTAATTACAAATTTCACTTAAAATGTCAATCAAATAGAAATTAAGGCTTTGAATATATGCCGCCAACCCATTGCAGAATATTTTTACAATAAAAAAAGTACTCAAAATAAATATGCCGTAAGCTAATAAGTGTTCCAAAGCATCCCATCACATTACGCATACGCCATGTAGCACCGCCGTTACCACACATAAATGCCTAAACAGAACCTTAACTACCAGGAAGGAAAGCCTAATAAGCCTAACTTTGCCGGCAGCTATATGCGCATAGCATAGAGCTAAAACTAATGACTTATTATTTTCATAATATACAAAATTATGTATATTTTTGAGTTCAATGTGTGGGGGTATGTGTAGGTAAAAGTGAAGCGGAGAGCAAAACTATTTAAAAAGTCATTCAAATTAAAACAACAAAAAAGCCAAAAGAGTTACGCAGACATACAAAATACAAAATACATAGAATATTACTTTATAAATTCACTTCCGCAATTAGTTGCTGTTGTTGTTGTTGCTGCTGCTGCTGCTGCTGCTACATGTTGGTGGGCTGGTGTTATAAGAAATCTTAATGGCAGCTAAGCATACATGCTTGATGGCATTAATGCCGACATAATGACAAAATAAATATGCGAAAGTGGTTTTTAGTGCGACACACATACACATACATACACTCATACATACTTATAGCTTAATAATAACAACAAAAAGCACGCATGCAAATTATAATTTCTAAAACCGTCTACCATTCAGCTTTCTTCTCCACCCATTTCAGTTGATTTTGATAAAAAGATGAATTTTCAAAATTCTTATATACATATAAAATTTGTAGCAGCCACGCACACACATACATACACTTAATTTGTACCATATTTGTTATAAAACCCACGTACGTGTCTAATGTACGCTAATGACTGTTTTGGTGAGAGTGTAAGAGCGCGTGTGAGGGTGTGTGCGTGTGTGTGTGCTTACGAAAGGGTTGAAGCTAAGAGTTTTGTGAGGTTTTCTAATACTAAACACTAAATGTGCATAAAACAACAGAACAAGAACAACAACAACAAAAATACAATGGCATAAGCAATCAAGAGTTTTGTCTTTCTGTTGTTTTTTGCCTTCTGTTCTGTTGTTGTGTAGGTGAATTGTGCTGAGCTGAGGTGAGGTGAGATGTCATCTTAAATGCCAACAAAATGCGCAAATAATAACAATTCTTATTATGATGATAACAATTTCTATTATTACAGCACTTGAGCTCTAACGAAGCATATGTGTGGGGGTGTGTGAGCGCTTGTGGATTTTTATACACTTGTAATAGTTAGAGAAGCATGTGAAGGTGTCAAGGAAGTCAGGTGTTTTGCATTGCCAAATGAGTAATTGGCGGATCTAAGCAGCAGAAAAACACACTGAATTTCTTCCTTTTATTTAAATAATATTTTCTGTTAAGTTTTATTATTACTAACAAACATAATAATAATAAAAAAATTAAAAATTTTGCGTTCAGTAAAATGAATAAATAATCTAAAAATGTTTATGCGTTAATCCATTATTTCCAACGTTAGATTTTGAACTATTTTCAGTCAAAAACTCAGTGTTATTAGTAAAAAAAAACAAGTTAAATAAAAATTATGTTACAAATAGATGGTAAGAGAGCCGCACTTTTGCTCTAATTTATTGTTTTACTTGCAAAAGGTTAAAAAGGTTGAGCCAGCTCGGTAGAAATTATGCGAAGTTCATGATAAGGTTGCCGTTACTGCAAGCTAGTTTGCTCATTCTGGCTACTACTACTACTGATGATGACAAAATAAGGACATAAACTGAACTCTCCAGTATAAGGCAGCTCGAGAGATAGCATAGAAGCTCGATCTATTGATTTCAAACATTTTCCTCCACATACGAAAACTTGGTTACATAAACAAACTGAATATTTGAATAGCTCAAGAATTAAATAAAATCAACCTCATCAAATGCGTTAACGCTGATATTGTTTACCACCACCTTAACACTTTAAAAAGCTCATGTAAGGGAGTATACTAGCCTAGAATTTTGGAAAATTCGATTTTCTTTTTTTTTGCATATTTTTAAAGTTTAACTATTTAAAAATATGTCTGTAAGAGGATTTTTCAAAATTCAAATTATTTTCGGAGATACAGGTATTTTTCTGACGCGGCATCCATATCGGCTCGGCCTTTACGCGGAACTTTAAACGCGTTTTTCTCGAAACTACTTTTTTCGATGCAGTAACCACAATATCTAAAGTTCTAATGAGCCAATTTATTTGAAATTTGGCGCGAATATTTTTTAAATATCTCTCTATCACATGAATCAAAAAAAAAAATGAAAATCTGAAATTTGTAATATTTAGAAAGAATGCACTAAGTTAAAAAATTAGTAAAAAATCGACCTTTACTTTTGAGCAGCCGCCACTTTATGAAATTTTTTTCCAATTTTGCAAGTTCTTGACATAAAGACTTTGTACTCATTAAGTATCCATCATTGTCTTCATTTTCAGAGGACCAGAAGGGTAGAAATCATGGCGACGAGGACACGTCCTTTTTTCCTCTCTAATTCAAGCTCGCATAACTCCATAAAAAAATTTTTTTATATTAATTTTGTGTAGTCTTGAAATATAAATAAACAAATGATAAAAAAAAATGGATAGTAGAAATTTCAAATTCTTTTTTTTTTTTATCAATTGCCATAAAACGCTCGAAATTCAGGCCTCTAGACTAGAATACCCCCTTAAAGCGTACTACAATTCGGAAGGCCTGGGTTCGAGTCCAGGTTCGAGCAACATCCAAAATTATAGAAAATAAATTTTTCGAATTGCGGTCGCCCCTCGGCAGGAAATGTTTAGCACTCCGAGTGTATTTCTGACATGAAATAAAAGCTCCTATTAAAAATACATCAGCCGTTTGGAGGCGGCTTAGAATAAACTGTAGGTCCCTCCATTTGTTGATAAAACACCAAGACGCAAAACAATAAATTGGAGGAGGAGTTCGGCCAAAAATCGCTTCAGTGGTTGCAAGCGCCAAATATATATATATATATATATATATATATATATATATATATAAATCTGGTAGTAGATCTTGTATCATAAACCATCGGGGCACTGCAAAGCTATGTTTTATTCCCTAAATTTTTTGAAGCTATTATAACTGACCAACTAGCTCACTTAGTGTCATCAATTATTGACACTTCACAACACGGGTTTTGTAAAAATAAGTCCACCTCATCGAACCTACTGGAATTTCACTACCCATGCCCAGTAATGGTTTTAAAAATGGTTATCAAACTTATGTTATTTATACTGATTTCAGTAAAGCATCTGACAAGGTCTCACACTCAAAACTTCACTTTAAAACTCGATATGTTTTTGGTGTTTCCATCATTCTTACTCAAATGGATTTCATCATATTTGATAGGTAGAAAGTAAAGAGTATTTTTTAACTCTAGTACTTCCACGTGTAGTAACATCTGGTGTACCTCAAGGCAGTCATCTCGGTCGCTTACTATTCATCTTATTTATCAATGATCAATGGCCAAATGTGGTTCGTCATTTTAAAGTATTTATGTACGCAGTTGCTGTCAAGCTCTTCAAATCAGTTCGTTCTATAGAAGATAGAGAATTCTTGAAACTTGACCTAAATAATGTGGTAAGGTGATGTGATGTGAACTGTGTGTCGTTAAGTTTAAACAAGTGTAAATATATGTCCTACTCTAGAAAATCTTCGCAATCCTTTGCCTAAATAATTCAAAATTACAACATTGAACAAGTTACTGATTGCATCGACTTGGGTGTCACCCTAAGCAAAATTTTAGAAATCATATAAATTTCTATGCTAATAAGCCTAAAGGGTCCTAGATTTCATTAAGCGCTGGGCTAAGGAGTTTAATGACCCATATATGACCAAATTACTCAGTATCCACAGTATCAATTACATAGTGATAAATTGGAATCTGTACAAAAACAATTCTTATTATTCGCGTTAAGGAGCTTACATTGGAATGCGAATAAAAATCTCCTTCCTTAAGGTCGGTATGCAGCTCTTACGGAAACCAAAAACTCCATATAAAAAAATGCAAAAAAAAGATGCGCGAAAACTTTTTTTACGAAGTAGTACGCACCTCGAACGAAAAATACTCCATTTTCTACTGCCTATCTCTAAAGTTTTTAAACAAATATGAAAGCACGGCAACACAGGTTTCCGAGCGTAATAAATAGTCTCATATATATTTCGCTAAAAACAAGAGGAAGACTAATTTTCAAACGTATTAAAGCAAGCTTATAAAGCAATTTATGTAATTTTTTTAGTCTTTTCATGAATTTCTACACATTTTATTTATTTTTAGCCATGAAATAGGTAAGAATACATAATCAGCGACAAATATTTACCGCGCTGCACTCATGTTTTTCGTTTTATTTATTTACGTTTGCATATATTCTTCCTTTGTAAAGAGCTGTTCACAATAGAAAATCAACTGTCAAGTTTCAGTGCCTACTACATTTTTCCATCCACGAAATATGTGAGTTTTTTTCGCTGGAAGTTCATACCGACCTTTATAGAAGCCGATTAAGCCTTAATAATCTGCTTTCAGTCCAGAGTCGTCGAGAGATGCTTGGAGTTTTATTTTTAACTTTAAGATAAAAGGTATTATCAATAGTCCATTACTACTTAGTGAGGTTAACTTTTGTGTCTGTTCCTTTAAGACAATTTAGATACTTTAGGTCCCTTTCTTTGTCTTTATGCAAAACAAATTTTGAAATGCACGATCCATTCAGATGTTTGTGCAACGATTTTAATTCTTATTACGCCAACATTGATTCTTCTGACTAATTTTTTTGTATAAAGAAATATTTACTGAGAGTTTTAAATTTATAAATAATCTTTTTATTTTCAACGTTTCTTTATCGCAAATTACTTAAAAGCAGTTGATGAGAAAATATGTAGCTGCTCAGTGTAAGTGGCAAGTTTAGGCGCAACCTTCCGCGTTCCGTCTCGGATTCAGGACAGTCCGGGCTATACCTGGTTTTCGGTCACCGCCTTGAATTTTACGTTTATCCACCAGGCGCGCCCTTCGGTCGATTGGGCAGAAGGGAGCAACGCTGGGTTCGCGCATTTCCCAGTTTATAATCTAAATTCTATATTATAGCAGATATTTTCTTAAAATTTTGGAAGTTTTTTTAAAATTGTTCACAGAAATGAACATTTTGAAAATTTCTATATTAATTTGTCCATGTACTGGCACCCTACAGTCGGAAATAAAGTTTTTTTTTCTCCCTAACGTGTGAGCACATTTTGTGGTAGTTATATTTTGTAAAATTTAAAAAAAAAAATTCAATAATTCTTACAAGAATTCCTTGCACAAATAAACTTATATAATTTATAAGGATCTACTGCTCTGGATATGTTAATAGTTATTAGTATGAATTTCCGGCGCCTGAATAGAATTATCATAGAGTACGTTGGTTACGGAAAACCAAACTACTAATTCGAATATCTACTGGTGTCTACTGTCAAAATTGAACGAGACAATCAAATTGTCCTATCTTGTGCTGAAATAGTAAGCCATTAAAATTACGAGAAGATGCAAATCATTTGCTCCAAACATTTTCTGAAAAATCTCGGCAAGGGTATTCCACACACTGTTAAATAACAGTTACCTCGAAATAAAATATTGCCAGCACTAAACTGTGGCTGTTGATGCGTGAGAGCTCAGAAGAAAATTTCAGTAAAAATTTTGAAGCTGTCGTTGTTATTTGTAATGAATACAAAATTTCAATTGAAAAACCAAGAACTGCTCTTCTTGGTCGACTTGAAGATTATTATCGCAGTAGTCTACATCCCATAATTACATATATGTATACAATATCGATTTTTGAAGCCTCAGGACTTCTTGGCAAATTTCGTTTGTCTTTTTCCCTACGTTTATTGTAAGACTCTGTTCCAAGCAAACGTTGCTATTCTGTTCCGAAACCATGGATAAATGAAGTTAAAATTTGGATGGAAAGAATCGCAGATACAGATATCCTAAATCCGCCTGAAACCCTAGACATTTGACAAAAACAAAAAAACGCCTTCCTTAATATTCACTAAAATTTTCGAAACATGACGGTTTTGCCCGTTACCAGGGCAGCAAACGAAAGGTACTTTTCCACGCCGAGAAGATCGTTTGACTGAACTTATATATTTATTTGGCGCTTTGTAACAGCTGAAGTGATTTTCGGACGAGCTTCTCTCCCAATTTGTGATGTTTGTATCTTAATTTGTTTTTACCAACAAATTAGAGGGACCTGCAATTTATTCTAAGCTACCTCCCAACGGCCGATGGATTTTTATGGAGAGTTTTTGTTTCATGTCAGAAATAGAAATTTAAATTTTAAATAGTATTTCTATGACGGTTCAGTCTGGAAGTAATCTTGGCAATTGTTTTCTTTCTCTTCATGCAAACCTTTAATCAGTCCACGTCGCTCCTCTGATAAATGTGTAGCAGTTCACATATATAAATGTTGTCCTACGTATAATGCCTGCTTGATCACATTTTTCCAATAACAGTACTACAGATAAAGTTTAAAGAAGAATTTTGAACATAGAAATGGAAATCAGAGAATATAACAAAACCAATTTGTATACCTAAAAAATAACTAATGTTATTAAGAGAGAAGAAAACATTGTGAACGAAAATGCAAATATACTTTTTTCCTGAGGCATATCCCACGAATTCTGATCAAGTGCACCAAATTTCTGTCGGCTTTGAACAAATCGACATTTTACAAAACAGTACAGCGTCAATGTCATGACTATCCCATCAAAAAAAAAAAAAAAAATTAAAACGCTCAGATCAGTCACTCAAATTACGCTCTTCTACAAACAAAAAGAAAACACTTCTGAAGACAAAGGTGAGTTACAGGTAGAAAATTTTATGGCGTTCAAATATAGCGTAAGAAGTATAACTATTTTTAATACCTGAATTTCTATTTTTAAAGTTTAACTATTTAAAAATATGTCTGTAAGCGGATTTTTCAAAATTTAAATTATTTTCGGAGATATAGCTGTTTGGCTGACGCATTATATACCGGCTCGGCCTTTACGCGAAACTACAAACGCGTTTTTCTCGAAACTGTCTTTTTCAAAACAATACCCACGATTTCTCAAGTTCTACTGGACCGATTTACTCGAAATTTTTGGACAGCCATCTTCATAGACTTTTCTATGTCTGGAACTACACTCATCCACAATTTTAAATTTTTAGAATTCTTAAAAATTCGAAAAGTCCAAAAAAAAAATTTTTTTTTTGAAATTTTTTTTACGACTTTTCCTTAGCTCCAGACATTGCGACATTCCTCTAGATTAATAATCTATTTCTTCAGATTGCTAGAAGGGATGAAATCGTGGGTATGGTCACGGAACAATTTTTCACGGCCCCCCATTTTATCTGATGTTAAATTGTGGAATAAAATTTTTTTGTTTAAATTTTTTTTGTATTTTTCTCAAGTCAATAAATAACTATAAAAAGATGGATAGTAAAAATATTGATTTTCACGTAGCTTCAAAGACTACCTAAAATTCATCCCTCTAGACTAGAAAACCTTCTTAAAGAAAAAGTGAAATCAACGGTTTGGTAGAATAAACACTATACCACGATAAGATTTGTTGCATTAAAAAATGAAAAAAATAAAATAAAATAAAATTGATTCCGTGAAAATTGTATTGGCAACGAAAGTAAAACATTTTCATTACTTAAATAGAAAAAATCGAAAAAATACTGAAAAATTAGATTTTCTTAACTCTAATACACATTTTAAAACAATTTTTAATGCATTTCCCACGATCTCCACGAAGACTTCAACGTCGGTTACTTCACGCTAAGCCTGCAAAAAATTAACTTCAAATTTATTATAAAAAATATATACAAAATCGATTAAAAGCTAAATACTTATAAGGATTTGTACTAGAGCATGGCTTAAGTATACCTCTAAATACTGATAGCCAATAAACCTGCCTACACAGTAAGAAAATTTCCAAAAAAAATATATTGTCTGCAAGCAATGTACGTATGCAAGGACCCTAAAGTGTATCTCTGCCTGCCTGCCTGGTATTGGTGTATTTGAGTTTTGAGTGCACTGCTGAATTTTGGACTTTTGTGATGAGGTTTGGAGTTTAAACTCAATGCAACAAGAAGTTAAGCACAAGTAGACGCCGATTAATTGCAGAAAACAATAAAGGAAATAAAAAATTGTAAAGAAAACAAAAAAAAAACGATTTGCCAATAAAAGTGTAAATGAGTAAAAAATAACTGAAAATGCATAACATTCAAAGACCAAACAACAACAAATAAGCAGTTATTATTTCATACAGAAAGAAGGCAGTTGTGCTAAAGCAAACTGTCTAGTGTTTACTTACCGCCACGATTGATGCTGCCTGGCGAGTAGGTCGGTGGTGGCACGCTGACCGCTGAGCTACCACCACCACTTCCGCCGTTGTTGTTGTTGTTGCCTACTGCAGATACCGCTGTTACAGCGCCCTCACGCGCTATATCCTGCATCACCGATGCCGCACGACTACCCACACCAGCCGGTTGCAAGATCGTGTAGTGTTTCGTGTCGTTGGCAGAAGCTGTTCCTGCAACACTGCTTGAACCAGCGCCAACTGAGAGTGCAGTAGAGTTGACCACATCGCCATGTTTAAGTGCCGCCGCAACGGTGGATGATAGTGCTGGTTTGCTTTCGTTGGCGCCGATTTGTGAGGCTATATCGAAACCATTGCCGCTGGCAGTTGTTGGCGCTGAACGTGTCGGTAGCATGGACATCGAGTTGGGCTCGACCAGCGCATGCTGTTGATAGCTGAGATATGCAGCCGATGAGTCATTACTGCTGTAGATGGGATAGTGTGTGGGTGGTGGCAGCGGTGGTAAGCTCGATGGTAGGCTTGTTGGTGCGGCGGATGTCATTGGTGCAACGCCCGGCGGTGGTGGTGGGTAAGCGGTTATGAGTCCATTGCGTCTCAAATCATTGGGCGGTTTAAAGGCGGACGCCTGCGAAAAAGCCGTACCCCTTTTGCGTTCGTCCAACGTCATAAGATCGCTGTGCTGTGCATTGATACGCGCCTGATCATTTTCCTTTTGTCTGTGAAAACGTAAAAGATCAGTTTGGAAATTTGTTTCTTTGCTTGACTGTTGCAGCGTTTGTTGTTGTGTGCCATACTTTTGTTTCTCTTCGAAGAGATTTTGAAATGGTGGCGGATTTTCATCTTGCTCCTGCAGACGATAGAGGCTACTGCGCGCCTCGACCGGCCAACTGCCCGAGAGGCTTTTAAGTGCGGCTTGTGTTTCACGTATAAGCGTCTCGTCGTCCTGATCGTCTGCGCTCACTTTGGTAGGTGTTGTTGTGCTAACCGTTTGCGTGCGTTCGGGTGAATGCGTGGCGTGTGTTGTGGTGTTATTGTTGTTGGTAACTGAGCCGTGCAACATGGCAACGTCATGCGGTGATGGATTTGTTTTATTTGTAGCGTTATTGTTGTTGTTGTTATTGTTGCTGACACTGCTTACAGCGCGCTTCTTTTGCGGCAGAGTTGGCAATTTGTCCTCAACTTTGTTATTGTTGTTGTTGTTATTATTATTATTGTTGTTGTTGGTCGAGTCCTCATCGCGACTTGAGCGTTTTTTACGCTTCACTGCCGTTTCGTGTTCTTCGCCTTTACTGTAGTTATTGTTGTTGTTACTTTCAGCCAAAGCAGTCTCCTTGGTGAGTGGTCGCTTGGACAAAGCCATTGTCGAATTTGAATCTAAATATATGTTTATGTTAAAATTCAACATTTTCGGTCACATTAAATAAGAAATTATATTTATTTGAAAAATAGATGAAATTTGCTATTTTATGAAAAATATTTTGAAAAATTAATAAAATATTTTTTTTGTTATTTAAATAATAAATATTGGAGTAATGAAATAATTAAGGGAATATTTTGAATAATTTCATATATAAATTAAAATAATTTTTTTTTGAAATTTTTTTATAGCATTGAAATCTCTTCTCAGCTTTGTATGAATAATATATTAGTACGATATACATGATTTTCAAATGCGGAAATTAGGTAAACAAAAATCTTTTTATAGAAATAAGTTTTATAAAAAATAAAAAATAAAAATTCAAATTAAAATATGTAGAAAATATTTACATACATCCATATGTATATATTTATATTTATTTCAATATTCTTGCATGAAAGCCATCAAAAGCTCATGACCCCATTACAATTAAATTGGGTATTTTCATTATTATATTTATATATTTTAACACAGTGCTTGAAAAGTACTTATTCAAAGTTTCATGTCGCCAAATCAAAACACAAACATCTTGTAAAAATTACCTATTATAGGGTTTTCCAATAAGAGTGATATGATTTCTTAAAAAAAAACCACACTAATTGTTAAGGAACTTCAAATGTTTTTATTTTATTTAATGTGAAGTTCTGAACATAACATCATTGAAATGGCCTTCACGACTTCTTTTGCAGGAACGAATTCGATGAACCCATTTTTTGACCACTTTTTCCACTAAATCAAGTCGTATGTAATGAATAGCACGTTTTTAAAGCTTGAATAGAGTTTGGTTTATTGCTAAAGACCAATGACTAATGGTGTTAAATCACAGCTTCTTGCAGGCCATTTAATGTCACAAATTCTTGAAATAATCGAATCTCCAAACCTTACTCGCAATAATTCGATTGTTGCACGTGCTGTGTGACACGTAGCCCCGTCTTGTTGGAACCAGATGTTGTTAAGATCAATTGTGGCCATAAAAAGTTGGTTATTATCAATCTATACCACTCTCCATTGACAGTAACGGTGCCAGTACTAGCTTCATTTCGAAAGAAGTACGGACCGATGATTGCACCAGACCAAAAACCACACCAAATTGTCAATTTAGGTGAATGTAATGGTTGTTCATGAATAATTTGTGAATTTTCTTCACACCAGAATCGAAAGTTTTAGTTTATTTACCGTACCACTCAGATGAAAGTGAGTCCCATCGGAGAAGATGATTTTCTTAAAAAAATCGCTATCCTTTTTAAGTTGTTCCAAGGAAAATTTGTAAGCATTATTCTTGCGTATATCTTGCCATGATGATATTGTAAGCATTAATGAATACAAAGAGAAAAAAGGGCAGATCTTGTCATATTAAAAATGATCAAAACGACACTTTGAAATCATATCATTCCTTTTGGAAAACCCTTTAGTTCTCCATAAGTAAAACTGAGAAATGTAAGGTGATGATGAGAGGAAGATTAATTATGTTTTTTTTTATTACTAGCTGGTATGGATCTTTAATATTTTATAGAGCTCTTCATTCCAGCATTCGAATAATTAATTATGGTGAAAAGAATGTTGGTCGAAAAAGAGCTAAGTTAGTGAAGCAGTCCCAAAAGGCGAAACATTTCCCTAGGGCCCTCATAGTCATTTGTTCTAGATTGTTTTTCGCTATTTGACAAGAATGTTGAAATTCTGAAAAATCTTCTGATATAAGCTGGTACGGCTATAAGTTGAGTTGGTTACACTCGCATCAGAACTTCATTTTAAGTTTTGCTGCTGATAAAAGCTATCGAATATATTTTTATTAAACATAGGTATCAACAATTTTCCAGTTAAATCTCCAAACGTACACTCATTTCGATTATCGAAATTCGATTTGAATATTCCTTGTTGGTCAAAGTAAAAAATATCTATTTAAAAGTAAACACCAGCGAGGCTATAATGTCTAACACTTCACATTTTATTTGGTTATGTCAATTCGGAATTTTTTATTAAATTTTTGTATTAAAAATCTTATTTTTTTAACTTTCTTTCAAACCTCGTTCACCAGAAAATTTAATTAAAAAAAGCACTAAATTGAAAGTTTTTTTTTGAAGGATGGTATGTGGCAGCTCAACCCTTCACAGCTGATGTTGGGCCCCGATCTTGCGGTTTGCGTTGCCAACAAAACAAAATCGAACTCCAAAGATACGGGATAAGTGAGAAAATTGCAAACCCTCTTTGGAACTATTTAATGGAATGGAATGAAGTTTTGCTCTGTGTTGTACTTGATAAAAGTTAACCTCTGATTATGAGTTTAAAAATCTAATACAAAAATTCTTCTAATACACAGATGCTCATAAATATCTCTAAGATTGACTTCCTATATTTTCATAATTAGACATATGTATATTTTTCAATATATACCCATTGTATTCGTTAAAGTACTTTGACAAAATAGTCGAGGACTGTTTGGTAAGTCTGTGACCTTTTAAATTTATCGCGCAGCTACTTTAAAAACAACACTACTGCCGTCACTTGTTATCGATTAATACACTGCTGTAAAATTTCGAGCAAGCTGAGCCGCTTATTTTGTGTTTGACAGCCATTGACGACCTCGTAAATTTTAACAAAAATGAAAAAAGTGAATTTCGTATGCTAATTTAGCATTACTTTTTGAGTAAAAACCATCACCGAAACCAAGGAAAGTATTGATAAATACTATGGGGACTCTACACCATAAATTTCAAATCTTCAGCTCACCTAAAAGAGGTCGTCACGGAAGAAATCGTCTATAAAATTCATGAAATGATATTGAATGATCGGATAATAAAAGTGCATGGGGTGCCTGAGGTAGTAGGCATCTCAACTGAATGGATACATCACGTTTTACATGGATATTTGGATATGAAAAAGTTATACGCGCGATAGGTACCGCGATTGCTCTCACACTATCATAAGCGCAACCCGAAAGGATTGTTTGACGATGTTCAACCGCAATCAGAACGAGGTTTTTCATCAGTTGGGTACCGTAGGAGAAATATGGATACACCACACAACACCAAAGATTAAAGAAAAATCAACACAGTGGGTTTGTCCGGGTGAATGTGCATCAAAGAAGACCAAGGTGGGTGGGTCGGCCAACAAGTTCATGCCCATAGTTTATTGGGTTGCACGAGATGTCACTCGAATATTTTTCAGAGCTCTTGGACAGATTTAGCTACCTGGTACTATTTCTTGTTTCCGAAACTAAAGAAATGGGAATGGGAAAGGCGGTGGTAAGAGATTGGGTCGAATGAAGAGGTCATGACCGAAACAAACGCTTATTTTGAGGCCCTTGATTCACTTCCGTAGAGAAATTCTGTCAATATAATAAAATTTCCATAAATCTGTTATCTCAAATTATTCTTTCACAATTCAAGTTTCAGAACAAAAAACAAAATTTTGTATTAGTAATTTCTAAACTCAGCGATTTCTTGCTATCGAAAAGAATAATTTAATTAAATTGTAAAAAAGTTGTTTTAATGACGCTGAATCTGAATCTTAACTCCGTTCTTTATGATGGATTTTAGTTTCCAATATAGCCAGTTACTTAATTTTTTATGATTTTTGAAAATCAATGGTAGTTTTCTTAAATTAAAAGTAACAAATCAGAAATCAACCCCTAATCCGTCCAAACGTCCTTCGATATGCTTAAAATCCATTGATCTTTGGTTACCAAGAAAATGGTGAACTGCATTTTGTAAAATTTCTCTTGATGATGCTTAATGCATGGTACCCAGCAGTGATAAGGAATATTGATTGGTTGAATATATATAGTAGCTGCGTTCTATCTAGCCAACGGTAAGTAATCATTATTTTTCACGAACAGGGATGCAGGGTATGTTTCGGTGTAAAAAAGTGCATAAAAGAAATCGGGTTTTCACCTAATCTACGGTTACCACGTGAGAGCTCGGATTAAATTTTCGGGTTTGGTATAATCGAATATTGATTAGAATCACTCTAATTTGCTAGGATTCGGTAGTTGACTTGAAATTGCCTTGTGAAATTGAATTAAGTGCTCTAAGACACCTGTAATGTTGATAGCAGTAGAATGCGGGAAGTGTGCTCTTAGTCTAGTAAGAATTTTATTGCCCATTATTGCTTTTTTCTTGTTTTTTGGCCAACTTAATTATTTCTCTACCACGACTACGATATACTAGGTGTGTTCAAAGAAAAAGATGAATTTTGGTTTTTATTTTAAGAATTTATTTATTCATCGATATATGTTTTGTTCCCTTCAGAGTAATCACCCTCGGATATAATATAATGCTTTTTCCTATCCACGAAGCACTTCTGAAATGCGCTTTTCGGTATGGCCATCAGCTCTTTCTTCGATTCTGATTTGATCTCATCAATTGCGGCTAAATGCTTTCATTTCATTGGTTTCTTTAGTTTCTGGAATAGGAAAAAGTCGCAGGGAGCCAAATCTGGTGATTACGATGACATAGACATGATTACGGTTTTGTTTTTGGCCTAAAAATCACGAATAAACATTGATGTGTGTGCTGATGCATTATTGAGATGCAGAATCGACGATTTGTTTTTTCACAATTCCGATCGTTTGAGTCGTATTTCTTCACGCAAACGTTGCATAAATTTCATATAGTATTCCTTATTAACTGTACGACTTTTTGGCAGAAACTCATGATGCACCAGACCATTGTAATCAAAGAAAACATTGAACAAAACATTCACCCTTTCATTTGAACATACCTCGTAGTGAAATCTAATTCTGCCTTGAGCTAGGCAATTGAATAAAGGGTGAAAATCGTTTTTTTCTTTTATCATTTCTTAAGCGTCAGCAGAAAAAACAATGTTTAAACACCTACCGTTTTCAAAACAAAAAGAAAAGCAGGCCTAAAAATTTGAGAAAAAGTTTAGATTCTGGTATTTCATTTTCAAAAGGTTTTGAGTATTGCTGATTGGTCTACGAAATGTTTCATTGAGTTTCATTTAGAATTTTTGGTTTGAAAAGTGTATGAACTAGATTTTTGAACCCAAAAAAAAAAAAAAATTTAAAAAAGGTGCTCAAAAATGAAATAATAAAAACACTCAAAATAATAGACAAATTTGTTTCTATTATAATTATCCTTTCATTTCGTATTTTCAACTTAAATGCTTCTTCTAGCGAGTTCTTTACTTACCTAAATATCACATAAAAATTTAAAAAATAATAATTATAATCATTATACAATATTTTCAAATAAATACGTACAAAAAATGTGGTGATTATTAAATAAAAATATTCTTAAGGGTTTATTGGTTTTGAAAAATATTTGCAATTTTTATACAACACAAAGTAAAATATTTGAAAAAAATTTTTATTAGTTTTTTTTGTTGTTGATTCTTGTTGCATTGAATTTTCAAGCATCATAAAGTGAATGCTTGATGGTTGATTTCTGCGTTGTTTATTGTTTTCAATTAAGGGCTGGTGAACATTGAGAGGATAATAATAATAATAAGAAAACAGTGGTTTGGAAATAAATAATTTTTTTAAACAAGATATTTTGCTTTACCTAATTTATTTGGAAATTCAATTGTCGTATATATATTTATGCGCAAACTGTTGTAGTGAGCATTTTTAGCAAAACACGGTGAGGCGTGGTGAAATTCTTATTTTTAAAATTTTTTTATATTTTAAATTTTAATTTACTTTTTATTATTATAATTTATTAATTTTAAATTGTTTATAGAATTTTTAAGTTATTTTAAGTTATTTCAACTCAGTTTTAAAATTAATCTTTATTTAATTTTTATTTAGTTTTTATGAAATTTTTATAAAATTTTTATTTAAATTTTAATATATTTAATATATTACTTTTTTAACGCGTATTTTCTGGTTTTTAATTTTTAATTTTTTATGTTTTTTACTATTCTCTCTAAATTTGTTTAAGATATTATTTATCAATACTGTTTTGAATTTTCATAGCACTGCACTACACTGGCAAATGTTTTCAATTTTTTATTAATTTTTCATTTAATTAAATTTTAACTTTTTAATCGTTTATTTTTCAAAATTTAATAAATTTGTTTAATTATTAATTTAAACGATTATTAATTTAAACAGACATATTGTATTTTCAAAATATTTTTATTTAATTTTTTTTCCATACAACACTTCCTTATCACTTCCTTTATTGGCCGAAAAACTATGCCGACGCAGCAAACTTTTCGCACAATTTTCAAAACACAAACTTTGTTTGGTTTGAACTTTAAAAAGTTGGCTGCAAAGTTTTTCGCAAGACACCAACGCGTCGCGGCCGAAACTTTTCCAAACTCGAGGCAAGTTATGCTGCCGCTGAATGTAAAGTTTTACGCGCGTCACAATGCAAAAATCTACGCGCTCGGCTTTTCACTTTTTAATCAACTTTTTAGTGCTTCTTTTATTAATAACGGCTAATCATTGAACTACATATGTACATACATACTTCATATATAGTAGATAAAGTAGCGTTTGGCTGATCAATTAGACGTTGGCGAGTTTAACGGTTTTTATTACGTTAGTATATATTTCCGTTGCGCGGCCCCACACAAGCGTGAATGGGAAACCTTTTCACTTTTTGTTTTTGGCAAGAAATGTAAAAATTTTATTATTCGCCGTTTCGAGGTCACCACCATCAAAGTTTATTTATTATAATGTTTGTTTTCAAATTTTTGTTGTTGTAATTTTAAACTTCTTTCTAGAGTTTTTTTACAACTTTCTCATTGCGACTTCTTCCTTGAACGATATATTTTTTTTTCCCCGAACTCCGTAGACGAGTCTAGTAAGTACTTTTAGTTAGTTGTCTTCATGAAGACTGTGTCTGTTGTCGGCGTAATAAATTTTTTGATGGCAAAACTTTACATTTACCGTTAGTGTGGGTTCAATACGCAATGTACGCGACCGACTGATGGCTGCGTTTTGGGTGAAAATGAACTTGGCGAGCGGCGAGCGTCTATCTAGTTACACTACCACTACAACGGTAAATACATATATGTGTATGTAAGTATGTACGTACACTTTAAAGTTCTCATCAACTTTCAGCTTATATTTCAATATCAGCTAACAGTTTTCCAGTTTTCAGTTTTCAGTTTTCAGTTTTTAGTTTTGAGTTCTCAGTTCTGTCTCAGTAGAGCGCAGAAATATTGTTCACCGCGTAGGAAACACGAAAAGCGCGCGCGTCTCTACCTGTTCTAAGTTCGCAGCTAACTGGCATCAAACTACCCGAGCAGAGTTTTCCAAAGTTGTCGAACTTTGTCGAAACGCAGCCAAAATTGTTGTTGGCACACCGCCAACGTCCTTTGGCCCAACAGCGTACAACGCCCAGCGTAGATTTCCCCAGTCGGCTACAGTTGCTTCTGCTGACTTGGCTTCGTGTGTGTTATTATTGTTGCTACCCCAAATGCTACGGATGTCGGCTTGTTGTTTGTGCTTATTTCCTACATTAACCACTCACTCTTTGCTTGTTTGTGTTATTGTTGTTGTTGTTGGTATTGTTAGCTTGCTTGCTTGAAGTCATCGTGTTGTTGTCGTCGTGTGTTTTGCCCTCTTCGTAACCACTTGCCCACTTCGTTTTGCTTGTTGTGTTGGCATTCAATGTTCGTTTGGCTGCCACTGCTGCCTTTCGCTGTGACGTTGGCGTTCACACTCTCAAGGGGAGTATTCGCCTGAAAGTATGCTTTACTAGGTAGCACACGGCATAGCATTCTCTCAGCTGTGGGTTGTTTATATTGCTATCTCTGTTTCGCTCATGTCCTTCCAATTGTAGCATATTTTCTTGGAAAATGTAAACAAAGCTTTTTTTTTTCGGACGGGAGCATTTTATTTGGCGTCGGCATAGATTTGATGGGGAAGTTTCGGAGTTCATCCTTTGTTTTTATTATTAGTAATACTTTTTATAGTAAAATTTTGCTTATTGAATTTTACTTGTTACCTTTCTGTTTTGTTTGCCTTTCTACCATATAGGTCGACAAGTGTAGGCTCGATGTGTAGAAAAAGTTTTTACTCGATGTTGCATCCTGAATTTGAAGCTTATTCGATTTTCTACAAGTAAAGGCTGCCGGATAGTTCGCTTTAAAGAGGAAAGTTGAAATTTTGAAAAAATAATCAGAAACAAACTCAATTTTGATTCCGAACTTAATCGTATAAATTTTAATTTCAATTACTGTGCTTCAGGCCTTCAGCCGAGTTCGCCTCATATATATACTTATTTTTGATTAGGGAGGGGATTCCCATCGCAAACAAAAACTTGCAGCAGTCTTATGAGAGTATGGACTCTCTACATTTTGGACTCATGCCTGATACACTTATACTACGTTGTACATCCATTGAGAGGCGATTTTGGGTCAAGCTACTCCCCCGATCTGTTTTCTTTTTATGTTTTCTCCACCAGTTGGCGGGTCCTACATTTTTTTCATGTCAAATATACTTTCAAAGAAGTTGATCCTGTGTTGATTTGGTTTTGTGTTTTTCCGAGAACGAAACCAAACACTGAAGATGGCGGTTTGCCGAAACCGGTGTGTTACTAAACCAAAATTGACAAGGGATGACGGAAATTCGTTCCGATATAAATCTTGATCCTGTCTCGTAGTGACCAAAATTAGAATTTTATTTATAAAATCGAATATTGTTCCAACCACGACTCGATCCATAACACATGAATGCGGTCACTAAATACCCGGCTACTACGGCCTATATTAATTAATTGTGTAATATTATTTGGAAATCCATGTATGAGTGAAGACCTCACTATTAGAAAGTTTAGCTTTTGGCAATAATAATTATGTTAAGTAGAGCTCTTTGCTTGCGAACAAATATATTTAAATCAGGTCGGATTCTTAAGGATTCTTAGAGAGGACGAGGGAAATAGTTTCATATTACATAACTGAAGAAGTTAGATCCCAAATCTATGCAATCCTTCCATTGAGAAGGAGTCACAATTCAATGTACGAAAGGGGTTTGATATGTCAGTGACTTTCAGAATAAAATATATTTTATTCGGCAAATAAGCGTTTTATTTCTCAACATAGTCTTCTTTTAGCTCTAGTCTAGCATTTTTCCAATTTTTATATTCCTTTCAAATAATTGTTTTTTTCAAGGCTCTCGAATAGGCGTTCTTTCAGATTTCTTCAGGTGTGGAAACAAGAAATAGTCGTACGGGGCTAAATATGAAAAATTTCCTGGATGAGATAGCAGTTCGTAGCCTAATTTATAAATTTTTGCCATGGTCACTACTCCCGCGCATTGTCTAGATTGAACGACCAAACGTGGTCGCTCCTGCTTCAAATCAATACAAAATCTGTCCAAAGGCTTTGAATAATATTTGCCGGAATTTGATTTTACAATTTTCAAGTTAATCGACGTGAATAAAATTTCGTGCTTCACAAAAAACTGTGGACATGACCTTATTGCCCGAAATATCCAGCTTAGGCTTCTTTGGTGCATTTACATCAGAAGAAACCCACTCTTTTAATTGTTCTTTGGTGCTTTGGTCTCTGGTGTGGTATGGTGTATCCAAATTTCTTCTACGGTAACGAAATGGTGCAAAACCTCATTCGGATTCATCGCTAAATACTCCTTTGAAGTGGTTACGCGTTCGCGTTTATAGACGTGTGTGAGAAATCGCAGAATCCATCGCTCAGAATGTGCAAATATTCATGTAAAATATGATATAATCGCTCAGTTTGGATGTTTGATATTAGGCATGGATTTATCGGCGGTTCCTGACGGGACGACCTTTTTTGAGCGACCTGAATGTTCGGCATTTCCTTCATAGGTACGACCGCAATGGAACTAAGTAAACCACTTCTTCAACATTGAAATTGATGGTGCAAAGTCCCCATAGTATTTATCAAGTATTCAAGTAAGTGGTTTTGGTGATGGTTTTTTTACCCAAAAAATAATGCTAAATTAGCATACGAAATTCACTTTTTATTGCTTTTAATTGCTTTCAAACACAAAGTAAGTGACGCAGCTGCCTTATAAAACAGCCCTCGCATACTGTAAGATGTTTCAATGATCTTATTTGTTTGAGATCTTGGAGGATGGTAATGTAACCTATTTACCCCAGCTTAAATTTCTTTTTTCTTAGTAAAATCTACATGTACATATCGTGAAAAAATGTATCATCGGCTTTAAAATGCTCGGGCTCTCTCTTCGTATATACTCTTAGGTGATCTAGAATACCACTGTTAGAAGAACTTAATAAGTTTGTGTTATGTAGACGAGATGTGGGTAAAAAACGTTGACGTTACTTTTGTTTCCTTTTGAGTTGGTAGTAACGGGTTCAGGGGAATAGGCTTCACCGGAACCGCTCCAGGGTCCGTTGTATGGATAACTCTGAAGAACATATTCACGGAACTAGACTTAGAAATCACAGGATACTTATTTAAAATAAATTGTATACATAAAGCTATAAAGTTGTTTGTAGCGAAGTATTAGAAACCGGATGCGAAGTCCATCCGATAATTATTTAAGTGATTATAAATCATCAATTACGTATATATGGAAGATTATAGTCGTCTTTGATATTGTCTATCTCTATCACTGAAGGAGCCATAAACCATTGACTAAAGTTTTTTCTCAAAACTAACTCCAACTATTCTGGTGATGCGACGTGTCATCAATGCTTTCGCCCAATAATTCAGAAAAAATTTAACTGACAGTTCCGCAAAGTAGTAACCTCTCTGTTCAATTTGGTACTTTAACTGCTAGGAGTGTGGAAATCTCACACATGAAACCAATTCTTGGCGTAGGAGTATAGTCTAGATCTGAATAAGTCGAAGATGATGATGATGAAAAAGTTTCGACGGTCAAAAATCCTAAATAACAGATCGTCACATTCGACAGCTTGCACTCTCCTGCAATGGTCGTCAAGGTGAAAAAAAAGTACTCGCTACTCTGGCTCGTTAGAACAACTACATACAAAGAAATGGGCTTACGCGTCGAAAACTATGCTGCACTCATTTGGGAGGCGGGAACTAATGAGTATTTAATAAAAAAACTCCTCTTAATGTCGCCTTACATCAACTTCATAGTGAGACACTTAAGTATTAGGGAACATAACGCTATATTTTGAAAACACTTTATGCTAAAGTGCCACCATAGGGAACATACAAACAGTCATCCGTTTGACGCAAAGCTGACTCTCCCGCACATTCAGAAGGAAGAATTAAGATGATACGAAATTTCATGAGCTCTGTTTAGCAAATTCCTTGAAAAGACGACTAACAGAATGGGTTTTGAAAGAAATCCAAAGATTATCAACACTTTACTCAACTCTTTTCAAGAAAAAATATTATCGGAATCCTACCAGTAGTCTTCAACCAATTAAGGTCTAGATATTGTGGCAAACTAAACTCGCACTTATTCAGTATCGACCCCGACATATGCTTTTACACATATATAGTTAGAATACGACAAGTCTCCCACGACACTAACCTCCCGTTTACACATTCTCTTTAGCAATCTCCTCTGACATCATGCTCCCTTTGGTCTGAATCTGCCGAAAGAACACGTTTCCATGACGTTTTAAATACTCGTACTCAGCTTACGAAGTGACATTTATTATCGCTTGCTTAATGTTCAGAAGGGCATTTGCTCTTCCGAATTCGTTGCAGGTGGCATATTAACATTTTCGACGTGTACTAGGTGCTCGAGGTAGTCATATCTGGTTATCTGTCTTTTATCGGCAGAATTACTCAATACTTTTCACTAATTTTTTTCTAGACAGTTTGCTCATATCTCAAAGAATGCTAATTTTCATAATTTTCTCCCCTTCAATCAGCTGTTTTTGTTTAACTTACACCAACAACATTATTTATCAACTCCGAATCACCCCTGCGCTGAGCGAAACACGTGTTTGCTGTTTGCTGCTATCACTTGACTGAGAAATAACTTCACATTTGACTCACACCAAACGACAACTGGCCAACGATAGAATGAAAATTTCTCCAATTCACTTGCTGCTTACATAACTGTTATACCACTGTTATACTCGTTGGTGACAGTGAATGAATTATTCGCCGCATTTTTTTGTTTTATGTTTTTTCCCCTCAAATAATTATCTATGAAAAAAAGGCAAAAATGTGATTTAGTAACGCAGGATGGCAGGATTTCAGGACATCGGAATTATTTATATTTTTTTTTGATGTTTTTGTTTTTGTAAAATAATGCCGTTGCATAGCAGCACTAGCCCAGCACTAATTCTTGTTATAATTGCAAATTCTCACCAGCGCGTTGCGACATTCATTTGGTGTATTTCGAAATTTTTCGGATAACGGTTTTAAGTTTATATTTTTTGGTTCTTTTTTTAGTTTTCATTTTCAAAATTTTGCCACCGCACGTTTTGTTTCCGCATTTAGAGGAAGTTTTACTTTGCGCAGAGGCAGAGGCAAAGCAGCGGCTGTGCAGTTACCCTTCACTATTCACTTATTTTTAAATGTATATGTATATATGTGTGTGTGTATGTTAGCATTCACAGATTAGTTGGCAAATAAGCTAGCTTTTGCTTCGGCTGCTGCCACTTTTCTGCCTTTGCCATTGTTGTTGTTTTGATTGTATGTGCGTTCTGGGTGTGTGTGTGTGTGTGTGTGAGCGCGTGTGTGCAGCAGCGCATCCGTTGTTATTTTGGCTTTTGATTTTTAGTTTTTGCTGCTCGTCGCTGGTCGACAGTCGACGGTCGACGTTGGACGTTTTGTTAGTTTCGAACGGCAAAGACAAGCAAAAGAGAGTAGCATAATTTTAGGCGCTCAAGCATTTGATGCACTGATTTCAAATGCACTAACGTGTTGCGGTTGTTGTTGTTGTTGTTACTGTGGCGTGTACATTTAGTAATTTTTTTTTGGCAACACACCTGCTTGGCGTCTCAGCCTGATTTGCGACTCACGACGAATAACATCTTTGATTGTTGCCGCACTCACTCACTCAGGATCAGCGTTTGTGTGTGTTTGTTGTTGCTGTTGTTGCGTTTTGTTTTCGTATTTTTTTTTGTGGCAAAAAACAAATCGGTGAATTCATTTATTTTTTCCCTCGACGTACTGATTGCGTATGCAATTCTTTTACGCCTTTGACTGCAATTGGCTCGAGCACGTTTATTTGCTTAGCGTAACAGCTGCCGCAAGTACCGTTGTGTTGCAAGTGCTTTTACCTGGAAAATTTTTGGTGAATTTGTGTTCGCACGTGTGATGTGTGGTTGAAGTGAAGAAATATTTGCATTTTTTTGAGTGTGAAAATATTTGAATAAAATCAAAGTGATTTTTAGTGGAAAAAATAGTTCTGATTCATACATATATGTTCTTAGGGCAATCACTCAATTTAAGAGCAAGTTTTTAGAAGAAAAAAAATATATATATGAAGTGCTCATTTAGCCCGCGATTCTCATTTATTTGGCATTTTCTCAGATTTTTTGAATTCATCTCAATACATTTCTAATTTAAATAAAAACAATTAAGAAGTGTTGTCTTCGGCCATGCCGAAATCTTTATACCTTTCTTGAATATATCAAAAAAAATTTTATTTTTATTTTTAGTACCAATATTTATATGAATTTACGTGTGTAGCAAACCAAATTTCACGCTCATGGATGCTTTTTTGACAGTTTTTTTTTACACAAAACCTGATATCTGCTATATAAACGGTAATCAATTTAGTAATTTCGAAAGTGCAGGGCTGTATTTTAACAGTTCTCATACTTAACTGCCATTCCGAACTACGTCTCGTGCTTCAAGAGGAGATTATGGTGCACATAATCGTCCACATACTCAAGCAATTGGTAAAATTTTAAAGAAATTTGAAGAGACTGGAGCGTGTACATATATTTTAAGGCCTATGCATAATCTGTTCCACTTCAAATATAGCAGATGTAAGTGAAAGTGTAGCCGAAGACCCGAATGCGTCTATTCAGAGTCTCAAGAGTTGGGACTCTCTTACCGCATATTATGGCGCTTTTGGCACTTGAACTTATATCTACATCCTTATAAAGTCCAGATCACACAACAACTGAAGCCAGCTGACCATTCACAATGCCGTAGTTACGTCGATAGAGTGTTTGAATAACAGTCAGGGAGCAGCGATTTATCCAACAAAAAGTTCTTCGGCGACGTGGCATATTTCTCACTCGGTGAATATGAAAATAAATAATAAAAATGTCACATTCGATACGCCTTGAGTACTCAAGTAATGGGGGAAAGGCCATTGCACCAAAAAAAAAAAAAAAAAACGTAGTGCCTGGTGCGTTTCTTAGCCCGGAGGTGTGATTGGACCTTACTTCTTTGAAAACGATAAAGGCAGGGCTGTCACTGTCAGTTCAGAACGTTATGTTCATATGATAACCGACTTTGTTTGGCTTGCAATTGAAGAGCAACGACTTTGACAAAATGTGGTTCCAACAACACATGCCACACAACACGACGAGTATGGCCTTATTGAGAGAGAAATTTCCAGGTCGCGTAATCTCTCGAGATCATGAGATTTGACACCGTTGGACTTTTTTATGGGGCTACCCGAAAGACCGTGTTTATGCGGATAAATCTTTAACTCTTAAGCACTTGAAAATCAACAATCGTCAAGTTATGGCTGAGATACCGATCAATATGTGCAAAAAATAGGTCGAAAATTACCTCAAACGGATTGTAGTTTGCAAAAATTCATGAGGTTGTCATTTGAATGATGTTTGGTTGAAATATCTCAAAAATCGAAGGATTAGTTCGCCTTCAAACAGACGGACAGACGGAGAGACAGACATTGCTTAATCAACTCAGTTCGTCATTCCGAAGCGATTGGTATATATTTTGGTGGGTCTTTCTCTTCTGCTTCTGGTTCTTGCATACTCCGGACCAAACTTTAAATCTTTTTATGTTCATGAAAGGTATAAAATTGTTATCCATGTGTTCAGCCATTCCATAATGAACGTGTCAGATTTTTACATGGTGTTGTTGGATTTGGCGGAAATTTCCACATGATTTAATTTCATGCTCAAACTAACAGAAAATGACCTGCAATTGTGGACGAGGCAAAAACTGGGAAAATCAGCAAATTTGATGAGGGTTGACCGATAAAATGTTTCTGAACTGAATTATTTTACGAAATTCTGATATCAATTGAAGACCAAAGCGTTGGGCTACACATTCGCTAGCATATAATAGGTTTAAAAATATCTTATTACATTTTTTTTTGTTAAAATTAATTTTTTAATTCCCAAACTGCCTTTCTTATTTAAAATTTTTTAATTTTTTTGAACAACCAATATTCAACGGCAAGAAAAATTCATTGCTTCTAAAATTAATATACTACCGAGAGAGAATAGAACAAGATCGAGAAGTAGAAATATTTCAAGTTGCACTAATAGTGAAAATATATAGAAATTTTCTAATAGAGTATTCTTAAAAACATTTACCCTATCGAACTCATTATGCATAAATCTTCTATACGTGTGTGAGTCATTGAACTGCTCCTAAATGGCTGGACCGATTTTGATGAAATTTTTTGTGTGTGTATAAATGGGTTCAAGAATGGTTTAGATTCACAATCCGGCCAACTAGTTATTGTTTTTTTACTTAAATTATTAATTTAAAAATTGTTGTTGATGTTAACACGTTTTACATAGGATCCGGCAGACTGCGCTGTAGTCGCTGTGTCAAATACTCAAGAGTATGTTTCAGGTTCAGTTGCGTCTGGTAGATGGCGTTCAGATTAGATTCTGAAAGCATAGGTACGGGTATGTTATTAACCTGCGGCAGATCCGCAAGATGCGTTTAGCTTACTTCGCGGCATTTATATTGATAGAAACGTGAAATACGTAAAAGTGGCGTCTCACATATAAAGGGTGTTTTTATAGAGGTATAGAACTTTAAGTTGCAATAAAACAACGATGGATTATTCGATTGACATGAATTTTATTTATCCGAAAGATAATCTTGTGGCATTACATTTTAAATATGATTTCTGGCATATGACCGCCACGGCTGGCGCGGATGTAGTCCAATCTGGACGTCCAATTTTCGATGACTTTTTCCAACATTTATGGCCGTATATCGGCAATAACACGGCGAATGTTGTCTTCCAAATGGTCAAGCGTTTGTGGCTTATCCGCATAGACCAATGACTTTACATAGCCCCACAGAAAGTAGTCTAGCGGTGTGAAATCACAAGATCTTGGAGGCCAAATTCACAAACGTGAAATTAGGCGGTCACCAAACGTGTTTTTCACTAAATCTATTGTGGCACGAGCTGTGTGACATGTTGTGCCATTTTGTTGAAATCACATCTCCTGGACATCATGGTTATTCAATTCAGGAATGAAAAAGTTAGTAATTATGGCTCTATACCGATCACCATTGACTGTAACGTTCTCGCCACCATCGTTTTTGAAAAAGTACGGACCAATGATTTCACCAGCCCATAAAGCGCACCAAACAGTCAGTTTTTCTGGATGTAACGGTGTTTCAACATACACTTGAGGATTACCTTCACTCCAAATGCGGCAGTTTTGTTTGTTGACGTAGCCATTCAACCAGAAGTGCGCTTCATCGCTAAACAAAAAAAAAAAAACGTTTTCCGCACAGAACCATTATTTTCGAAATAAAATTGCACTATTTGCAAGCGTTGTTCAAGCGTGAGTCTATTCCTGATGAATTGCCAAGCCGTACTGAGAATAAATCACTTGACAGCTGTTAAATCGGTCGCCATCTTGAAAAGTAATGCCAACTTAAAGTTCTATACCTCTATAAAAAACACCTTTTACAAATACGTAGCTAGATTAGTAATACAATAAAAAACTTAATATTTTGTACTACATAATGGTTGATTGGAAAAATTGGAAATAAAACTTTTTTATTTCAAAAAAAAAAAAAAAAAAAAATTTAGGACAAAATAGTCCAATTTGCAATCTATTAAAAAATTTTATTTTATTTTTTCATCTCTGTCTCAAAAACTTTTACTACTTCCATTTTCAAAGTTTGGTATCTTATCTTGTACATCTTCAGAGCGCAATTAAAACAGTGAAAGTCAAGAATCTGAAATTTTTAAGATTTTTCTTTATAAATATTAAATACATGAATTTTTTTTGGTTAAAAAATTGTTTCTAAAGTGTGAAGAAAATTAAAATAAGAATCAAATGCAGCAAACCAAACACATGGAGCATAATATAAGTATAAATAGTCTGAAATCCTGTTTATTTTTCAAAGTGTTGTTTGCATTGAAGACAAGTTTAGATCTTATGTCAAATTTTTAATGTAAAATTTGTAATATAATGATAAGCAATTACTCGTTTTAAATATTGGTTCGGGTTGGTTGTCATATGTGAATTTCTTCAGGCATTTTGTTTTATACCGACGATTCCCTCTTAAAACTTGTTTCCATAATTTTTCGGATTTTTTATTCCTACGAAATATTTTATGACTTTTAAAGAGAAGAAATATAATTTTTACGTAAGGAAGCTTCTGAAGATGTAACTATTGATTGAGATCTTTAAATATTAGAGAAATTCAAGTTTATGATTAACAATTGCTGGATTAAACAGATCAAATGCTTTATTGAAGTCGGTGTAAATAATTCCAATCGATTCAATATACCTAAAAGCTTTAGATGTACATACATATGTGACAAATATTCGAGCAAATTGGTAAGTTTTGATTTTACTTGACGGAACTCGTGTTGGAAACAAGAAATTATTGAGAATATCAGAAATATTTTTTGATGTAGTTAACTTGAGATAAGAAAGTTTGGTGAGCCTCGAGTCTCCAATAAACAACACAAGAACTTTATTTAATTATAGGGGAGACAGACTATATAAGTAAGTATTATCTGCATAAGATGACTTTATTTGCATTAACTCATGAATTATCCTCATCTAAACGCAGTGAAATTTCGTGTATTTAACAACAGAATTTAAATATGATAATGCTGCCACATTTAGCATCTTCTTACATTTTAATCGGATAAATTGGGTTCACTTCGGTCAAAATAAGAGATAACTAAATTCGCATATGTGTTGTATGTCAGTGGTTAATGCAACTTAACTCAGCTCGTCTGTCTCCCCTATTGAATGTCTTTTGTTACACATGTACATTAAATTCAACATTGACTGCCAGTTTCCAACAGAAATGCCAAAATACTATAAGGTTTATAGAACGTAACGATAATAGAGAAGTCATATTTTTAATGACGAAGTTGGTTCAATTTTATAGGTTACCAAAGATTTTTAGATACAACTAAGTCTGCTTAACATTTTGACTATGAAAATTGTAAATGTTATCTTATGTAAGTTTTTTTATGACATTCATGAGAACGCGAATTCGCCCTTACCTTCACATGTAATGAATTCGCCTTGTTCGCAATTCTAACTTTTGTTCTTATGTCATACGAATGGCATGTGAAAATAGTGTCAGAATCGTTAAAAATCATAAAAAATTTAGAGCAAAAGCCCAATATTTACAAAAATTCAATATGAAAACTCATTTTCGCGTATTTTCTTTATTAGAAACAAAGTTTTTGAGAAATAGTTGACCAATGTCTAGTGAAAAAATATGCTAAAAACTTCGAAGCGGTGAAAAATATTGTTGAGCCAATTTTCGATATCTTCAAAAGACCCCGACCGATGACACCTAAAATTGTTTTGCATTCGTTGAAAAAGCCAATAGACGGAAACAGCAGGGTCTGGAGAATACGGTTGGAGCAGTAAGACCTCTCAGATAGTTTTTAACCGCTAAAGCTACGTACGGCCGAGCTTGTCATGTTGTCAACTCATCTTGTCATACTTTTCGGTAGTTCCTAACCATTTTTCTCGCAATGCATGTGTCAAACACATTAGTTGTAGTCGATAAGGTTTCACATCAATTGTTTCGCCTGATTTTAACAACTCGTAGTAGGCCACACTCCTCTAGACCCACCATATGCAAAGCATGCTCTTTAAGTCGTGAACATTTTTCTTTGGTATCGATGTAGACGATGATGGAACGTGTTCACCAGTCTTGGCATGACATATTTTCTTCTTGCGGTTATCGGAGTATATCTACGTTTCATCGCCAGTCATTCTTTTGATATCTTTCAAGGAGGAGTTCTGAGGTGAAAAATTGCCTTTCGACATCATTCGGCTTCAACTCAATTTTCTTGCTTTTGAGTAAACCAAAAGAGCTTAACTTCGAACGATTCTGCAAGTTCAGTTTACATTTGGCACGTATGTTGATCCAGTAAAGCCAGCAATTTTTCCTCTTTAAACTTTTTGTGTTAGCCAGTACGCTCTTTGTCTTCGATGCTAAAACTACCTTTTGGAAGAGTCGAAACCTTTCTCTGTATAACTTATCGGTAGGCGCGTAGATTCCCCATAAACTTGCATAAACATTCGATGGGCTTCAGCTGCACCTTCCTTCTAATTATAATAGAAAATCTAAATTTCCCGCAAATGCTGTTTATTTAACCAAAATCCGGACATTTTCGAAGGGGCAAAAAATAATATTGTTTTCAGAAACAGACACTGATGTACACCAATTATTGTTGTCAGATGTGAAACCTTTCTAATGGAATAGATAATCGCTTACAAGATTCTCACTGTTTTTATATTGTTCAGTTCACATATATAATTTTTAAACAAAAAAATACTTTTTTTTTGATAACGTAAATATTAAAGTCACGTCCACTGTAAATAAGACGAAGTTGGTTCAGTGACGTCAGCGGTTGTCGTAGTCTTTTATGTTATAAATCCTGGAAAAACTGTATGTACAAATGTTATCCTATCAAAGACTGTGAAATAATTAAAATAATTAAAATCCATTACAAACAAGACGAATCATGTAAAGAAGTGAGTAAATCTCAAAATTGAAAAGTCGTCATTGCCAGAATGAAGAAATATACAAACATGTGCAAACATTCACACATGTACATATCGCCATGTATACAAAAATGAAATGTATTTGGCAGTGAGTATGTGAGCAAATGAAACCAAATTAAATGCACGTATGCATATATACATACATATTTATTTATTTATTTATTTTTCAATTCATACCATGTAGACAATTGTACTAGTTATAGACTAGACTAAAACTAGTTTGCGAACCAAATTCTAAAGGGTGTTTTTTATAGAGGTACAGAACTTTAAGTTGCAATAAAACAACGATGGATTATTCGATTGACATGAATTTTATTTATCCGAAAGGTAATCTTGCGACGTTACATTTTAAATATGATTTCTGGCATATGACCGCCACGGCTGGCGCGGATGTAGTCCAATTTGGACGTCCAATTTTCGATGACTTTTTCCAACATTTGTGGCCGTATATCGGCAATAACACGGCGAATGTTGTCTTCCAAATGGTCAAGCGTTTGTGGCTTATCCGCATAGACCAATGACTTTACATAGCCCCACAGAAAGTAGTCTATAGGTGTTAAATCACAAGATCTTGGAGGCCAATTCACAGGTCCAAAACGTGAAATTAGGCGGTCACCAAACGTGTCTTTCAATAAATCTATTGTGGCACGAGCTGTGTGACATGTTGCGCCGTCTTGTTGAAACCACATCTCCTGGACATCATGGTTATTCAATTCAGGAATGAAAAAGTTAGTAATCATGGCTCTATACCGATCACCATTGACTGTAACGTTCTGGCCACCATCGTTTTTGAAAAAGTACGGACCAATGATTCCACCAGCCCATAAAGCGCACCAAACAGTCAGTTTTTCTGGATGTAACGGTGTTTCAACATACACTTGAGGATTACCTTCACTCCAAATGCGGCAGTTTTGTTTGTTGACGTAGCCATTCAACCAGAAGTGCGCTTCATCGCTAAACATCGCTAAAATGGACGTAATGCGCGATACGTTTTCCGCACAGAACCATTATTTTCGGAATAAAATTGCACTATTTGCAAGCGTTGTTCAGGCGTGAGTCTATTCATGATGAATTGCCAAACCAAACTGAGAATAAATCACTTGACAGCTGTTAAATCGGTCGCCATCTGAAAAGTAATGTCAACTTAAAGTTCTATACCTCTATAAAAAACACCCTTTATTAGTTCAGCAGGACTGAACCTCAGAGATGTTATAAGTAGGAGTTAGCCATTTCCGGATTGCGCTTAGAAGCATAACACACCCATACTAGTTCGGTATGGACAAAAGATATTTAGTTAGAATTTGAACGAGAATCACTAATTTAAAAAGGGGTAAAAATATTATAAATTCATATAATCACTTAAGAGAAAAAATTTTATGGAACCGATTTCATACGAATTTACTTAATTAAGGGGAGAGAAAATTAAACGCAGTTAAATTTTAAAATTAATTAAACCTAACGTTTACCCTCTTCCCGCCAACCGAGACAAGGGGCGCCATCCGCATAAGGTAAGGAACAATAGAGCAAGGAGTCGAGAGAGCAAGAGTTTGTTAAGCGTCGAGATCTAAAATTGCTCAGCTAGAGAAAACAAATTCATCAGCGGAAATATAAGATTATTTATGCTACCACAGAAATTTAGTGAGTTACTTGCTAAGAGAAGTTAGTATATCTTTTTCGCTACGAAAAGTGAGTCTGTCAAATCGAACATCCTGGAGTAAAAATTGAAATCTTGACATAGGCCAGGGTCATTTCGTTCAACATTTGTTTTACATGATTATAGTGGTATAAATTGTCGTGATAATCGGATGGATACATTAAAAATTATTGCTCCTAAGAAAAATGATCTGCAAAACAGTCCATTTAGAAGCTTGACTTGAAAAAATATTCCTAAAATTTCTCTACTAACTAAAGGGTGATCCAAAGAGATGTACTTTTTTCAATAGCCCATTTTTTGACAGATCACGCTCGAGTCGTGCCAAGCTTTCATGTTATTTTGGTTCAGTATTGTTTGGCATTTCATCATGGAAAGACTTACACCTGAACAACGTTTACAAATCATTCAATTTTATTACGAAAATTCACGATCTGTAAAGAATGTATTCCGCGCGCTTCGCTCAACTAATGGGCAACATAATCGGCCTTCTGAGCGTACTATGTGCAACACCATCACCCATCTTGAACCCAGCATTTATTCTTGGATAATATTCGACCGAATAGAGCACGTCCAGCATGCAGTTAAGAAAATATAGCCGCCGTAGCTGAGAGTGTATACGAAGACCGTGGAGAGTCGATTCGGCGCCGTTCGCAGCAACTCGGCTAGACGTGTGGAATGACTTGGTGCGTTTTACGTCCAGATCTTAAATCGAAAGCGTACAAAATACAGCTTGTGCAAGAACTGAAGTAGCTTGACTTTCCCAAGCGACATCGCTTCGCTCTATGGGCTTTTGAAAAGTTCCAAGAAGAGCCAACGTTTTCAGCAGTGAGGTCCATTTCTGGCTCAATGAGTATGTAAACAAGCACAATTGTCGCAACCTGAAGCGATTAAAGAGCCACCAACAACGATTTGGTGTGGTTTGTGGGAATCATCGGTCCATATTTCTTCAAAAATGGTGCCGGTGAGAACGTAACCGTCTATGGTGACCGTTATCGCACCATTATAAACGACTCTTTGATGACTGAAATTGAAGCTCGTGATCTCCGCGACATTTGGCTTCAACAAGACGGCGCCACTTCCCACACATCCCATCAATCAATGGATTTATTGAGTGAACACTTCGGTGAGCAGATAATTTCATGTTTTGGGCCGGTCGATTGGCCACCAAGATCGTGTGATATCACACCGTTAGACTTTTTCCTGTGGGGATATGTGAGGTCTAAAGTCTATGCGGGCAATCTCGCATCGATTCAGGCCTTGGAGCAAAACATCACGCATGTCATTCGCCAGTTACCAGTCCAAATGCTCGAACGAGAAATCGAAAATTGTGCTCAACGGATGGACCATCTGAGACATAGCCAATATTTGAAGACATCTTAAAAAAATAAATGCCAAAGAATATTCTTTCGAATTTTCTGTGTTTTTTCTTTAAAAATAGTAGGAAACCTGGAAATGGACCACCTTTTATATAAGTTTTAAGCGGAGGAAGATTTTGGTGGAAATCCAATGCATACGACGCAAAACTGTTTTTGAACGCACTAAATTTTATCAGAATGGACTTTATAATTAGATTTCCACACAACCGAACTGTACTGCAATATTGGTCTTACTAATGGCGTAAAAAGTATATATTAAAGTAAAAAAAATTTAAAACAAAAAAACAAATTTTTATTCTCAATTTTGTACTTGATACTTTTCGGATTATTTTCGGAGTAGTAAGATTTTAGCGAAAAAATACTAGTCTTTTTTATAACCAGTTTGAAATTTAAAGCAGCGCTGTTTATAAGTATATAAATGAAACAAATGAAGAGAAATACAAATGCAAATTTTTAACCACAACAGCCGCAGGATATACTCGTATTCGTAACTCTTACTCCAAAATCTTTTAGCTGCTCACTCTTGACTGAGAGTGACGTTTAAAATGCAGAGAAATGACGAAATGAAAATACGTTTTTGTGTGACACTGTATGTAGTATGTAAATGTGCTTCAACTTTTTCTGGAACGTTACAACCGGAAGTTGTTTTACTACAACTCGTAAAAGAATGAGACTACAAGAGAAGGAAAAGAGGAACTTTTTTTTTGTTGAAGAAAAAATAAATAAAAAACAAGGAAAATCACGTTTTACTTAAAATTACCACAGAAATAATTATGCAATAAGATCCACACACACACACACACACACAAGGTTTTCGGCTTATACATAATGGCTTTGAACAGCCATAAGGGGAAAATTTGAACTGAGTAATTATTTGAGATTGCTGTAAACTGCACAGGGCGGCTGATATTTCTTCTCATTTCGTTAGGTACACATGCCAACTGATCGTGAATGAGTGGAGTCTACGTGAAATCTCTGAATTATAGGCGTTTATTCTTTTTGGTAGGATGTAGGATCTTTCAGGCCTAGAGTGCATCGCTGAAGATCAGGAGGTTACTTGGGTTGAAAAATTTGAAAATCATACTTATGGTAAGGGCGCAACTGGTAATTTTTTTTGCTCAACGCTCGTTCGGAGAGGGTTTAGACTTTGCCTGATATCACTTGTCGAAATAGCCTAGAAAAAGGTAGAAACTAATCACTGGATGTTAAATTGAGCCTTTTAGGCTTCGTTATAGGAGAAATAGGGTGGGTAGCTCGATACAATCTGGAGTTTCCATATAAAGAAGAGTTCGGGTTTGCCTCCGATATGGGAACTATGCATTTTGAAACAGTATTTTCTTGAGTTTACTCGATTATTGATGACGATTTCAACTCAATTTATCTCTTGCTTGACATTTTTTGACATCTAATTCAGTTTTTCACTTTTTATTTCAGTCTCCCTTTCGGAGAACGCGGCAACAGCTCAGCACGCCCTGCTGCTTCTGCTGAAATTAACATTTTCATTAAAAAAGTTGCAGCAGGTTCTGCTACAAGACTTTAGAAATGGGGTTGTTGAAACCGAAACCAATATGAACCGATATACTAAAGCAGCTCACAAGACCTTTATGTAAATAAGTCCAACTCCTGGTAAGGGTGGATTGCAATAGCTGCTTCCAGGTGCAGGACGTGAATGGAGAAGAGATTTCGTAGGAACGGAGGACACCATCTCAATCTAACATACACCGAGCGGTGGCATACGCCGAAGATATCAAAATCTCTCTTTCTATCAATACACCGAACTCAACTAGCATCTTTCAGGTGAAAGCACCTCACATAGAAAAGCCCTGTGGTGCACTAGTCACTAACTACGGGGGGATAAGGAACGCAACCCACCAATGATAAATCTAACCGTCGCCAACAATTGTAGGAAGGCTCGCCTGCAGAAAAACCCGACTAATCCACCATCTGTGTTCCCGGGCGTTCGGTAAGTCGAAAAAGCTGACCAAGTTCGGAGTATTTCTTGACAAATCCAAAGGCGGAGTTAATACCATGTTAGGAACGATTAGGAGAGAGCTTCTCCAGTGATTTGAATAAATACATATCATTGAACCGATAGAAATTCATATACGATAACAAAACAAATTCGCCTCAAGTAAGACATGACCAGAACAAAAGACCTATTAAATAGGTCCAGGGAAAAGTATATGCAGACTTACAACAACAATTATGACTCTTTCGGAGATAATACATTAAGAATGATGCTTTTCCACAATTAGAAAAATTTATTTACAATAATTTTGCAACTTGGTTGAACCAGGGCTCGAACCTGGCCATCCGAGTGAATGTGCACAATGCTAATCACTCGGCTGTCCTCAAAATTCAATTAAAATCCAATTAATATCCAATTAATATCCAATTGATATCCAATTGATATACGTAATTGGTCGAGTCCAGGGCTAATTGTGTCCGAGTTTCTAAAATACTCTTACCCACTTACCTACCTAAGTCTCGCGAACTTTCTATGATTAACCTGGGGGGTTGAAGTCTCCTATATTTGAGGACTTAGATTTCCTGCTCATGGCGGAATTTCGATTTAAGTTTACGAGCCAAGAGAAATCAGCTAGTAACGCTTAATTCCAGCGAAAGCCATACTTGGAAGCTTTATCCTCTCGGCTACACACATCTGTATGTATGCCGGAATTTTTAAAATATTACACAAAACCAAAGAAACTCACTTGGTGTGAGAAAAAAATAAAAATAAAGAACCCAAAACACTGAGCTTGAGTTGCTAAAATTTAATGGGTTCCATAGCTTCAAGCCAACGACAAGCGACCCATCAGCGTTATTTAAACGGAGCAGCGTTAAGACTCTACTACCAGAGCGTAGACGCCGGGGCAGGCAATGAGGAGATGAGTAGGGGCAGGGCAAACATTTGGGATAAATGGAAAATCCATGCTAAATGAAAAGCTCCTCAGGAAAAGTCATTTACATGCACGCACACAAAACCAAAACACAAAAAACCAAAAAAAAAGCCACAACACAAATTCAAATTCTAAATGAATGAAAATGGAAAATGAAAAGCAAAAATTGAAAAACCATCAACAAAGGACAACGAGCGATAGCACGCGGGGTAAGAAGAGAAGTGGCAGTACAATTAATGGATGGCAAGTAGCTGTGTTGAGCTACAGCTAAGGGTGGGGGTAGCGGTTGTGGAAAATGTGGCATAAAACAGGCGGCCAATGTCGCCTCCTCGTACGAAAATACTTAGAATGCGCGCGAGCTCCGTCGCAATGATTGACAGCACATAATTAAATTAATTGAGTAATCCTTTGCTGAAGCTGTGCATAAGACAGACAACAACAGGCAGGCTGAGATATTTGCGATGAAGAAAACGGAAGAACAACAGAAGAATGACAACAAAAACAAGGCGCGAGCAGCGATTTTGGCGAACAAGATGAATGGGTCATATTCCCCAAAGACGCCTGAGCCATATGGCGCGCTGCATGAAGGGTTGTCGCATTAACTCTACTGGTTCGCCGCTGGTTCACGTAAATTGACAGGCTGTGTACTCTGGAGCTGCTCATAAGTAAGAATGCGCTTAGCCGCGCTCCTACTCATGGCGGGCGGCGTGGTGTGAGGACTTTCATTTAAAACCACGAAAATTCGAATGAGCGACGGTTGCGGTAGCATCAGTGGTAACGGCGATGGCAAGCAAGAGCAAGAGATATGGGGTGTTTAGGTGGCGAACCTTGTGGAATAATCGGGATCACTACGCACTTCCTCGCGCCGAGTGTAGCATTTTTAAAAGATATAAAGCTTTAAAGAATAAGAAAAACCAAACGGGTAAGAGCATGACAATGTGTGCCAAGACGAAATGGATTTTTGACAACTCGACTGCGGCGCCCATTAATGTATAGTAGTTGGAGGTGGCAGTGTAGGGTAGATGCGAAACTCGTGGTTTCAACATTACCGACGCTTTGTCTGCCAGTGGCAGCAGCAACCGCAAGACAAGGTCCTTAAGTACTACAGGTTTTGCGAAAAGAAATATTTTTTACAATAAAGATGTTAGCAGTAGAAGAGAGTGGCGTAGAAAACGCAGTGGAAAGCTATTTCGTAGGCATTTTGTTTGAGAGAGTTGGAGGGGAGTGATGCTTTCGTTTTTGGAAAACCTCATTGAAGTCTGAATGAAAATTAAAATTAGTAAAAATAAACGCCGCAGGAAATGTGAATGGGTTAAACTATGGGAAGACGTAACAGTGAACGGTGCTGAAGAGAGGTGGGGAGTTATTTCGGGCTTTAAGAACACACGCACACATATATACGTCGCGTTTTCGTTCTCTTGTAGCACGTCACATTGGCAACAGCAACAAATTTCTTTAAGTGTGAGCTGAAACTTCTCAGCTCACACTTTGGTGCTTAAAGAAAACAACAACAACAATTTCAAGAAAAACTAGTATAAGTATATATACAAACATTCATAGAGGAAAAGCGATAGAGGGAGGTATTGGTTGGTTGGTGAGTAAGTGTCGGTCTCATCCGCCTCCTCCGGCTGCTATCAAACAGTGCAAAGTCAAAGGATTAAATTCACAACATAAGATTTTTGGTGTTAAGTGCTTTTATTTTTGGGCGAAACAACAGTGACAATAATAACAACAACAACAACAACAACGAAGGAATGCAAAAATAAAAACAACAACAAAAATAAGAAAATCAAGCGACAACAACACTGAAAGCAACAATACAATAATAAATAGCAATAACAATAGTATGAATGTAGATAACGGCAATCACAACAACAACAACAACAAAAACAACAACAATAACAACACAAATAACTCTAGAACAGTGATATACCTAAAAACAATCGTTGGAACAACAAAGACCTTTCTGCCTTCGCTGCAGCCTTCACGCAACAATCTTGGCCGTTGAAAAAAGTTCTTTTTTAAGAAATAAAAAAGTGAAAAAATTCCAAGGGACATCGGACAACAAGGTTGGCTGGTTGGTTGGTTGGTTGGTTGGTTGGCTGACAACTCATTGTTGAGTGTTGATTGTTGAGGGCTCGCCACAATGAAGTGTCGCTTTTAAGAACAATGCTTAAGGGCTCGAGAGCTGCTTAACGAAATTAGTTTTTGTAGTTGCGCGCGGGAAATCTTTTAAGAATATTTAAGGTGTTCGAGTTGGGAAATTGGCTCAATTTACATTTGCGAATTCTTTAAGATTTCAAGTGATATTTTTAAAGAGTTTTTTTTTAATGTTTTAACAATTATTATGGACTTTTATAAAGAAATGCATCTGTTATATATGTATGTACTTGTATATAGCAGTTAGCTTATTTATTATTAATACATATATAAATCAATTTATTTTTCAATAAAAAAAATTACTAATCGAAAATAAATATGATTAAATTTTAAGAATTACGTGTTTTTCTTTTCAAAAAGACCTGGAGAGAATCAATGGTGAGTAATAACAATGCGAGTAAAGATAATTTGTTTGTAGGTGAGCAAGTGTGATTCTGCAACATTTTGAAATTTTCCTAAAATCGCAATACTTACAGCCGCTGATAATTTTTTATGTTTATTTTAAAAGAAATGATACTTTTCTCTCTCTCTCTCTCTCTCTTTTATGGTTATTAGATATATTTATGACTTAGGCAGTTATAGTAGAATATTCCTCAAATAGGATGGAAAAAAATCTGGAATTTTGAACTCTCTAGCGAATAAGTAAATCCCAATTAATTTTTTAATATTCTTAAACAAAATTTTAGGAGATGAAGTAAGCTTTCTTTAAAAGTCATCTACGAAGAGAACAGTTTGCCGGGCCATTTTATCTAGTAGAAATATTAGCGGCACCTTCAGGTTTATATATTCCATTGTGTATATAACAGTTCAATTGAAAAGTCCCAGGCCTGACACATAGATGGCGCTACTAAAATAAATTAATTAATGATTTTTAGTTAGCCCTAATCTTAAAAAGACACATGTCTACATTTGACAGCTTTCGGATAATTAGTTTGTGAATAATAGTATTTTGAGTAAAGGAACTTTTATTATTGTGAAAGAAATGGATAAAAAGAAATTTCCCGTATTGATAAAATATTGCTTTTTGAAGGGGAAAAATACAATTGAAGCAAAACATTGGCTTGATGACGAGCCTCCGGACACTGACCCAGGAAAATCAACGATGAAGGATTGGTGGACTAAGTTTAGAGGCGGTGAAATTAGCACCGAAAGCGGTGAACGCAGTGGACGCCCAAAGGAGTTTGTTACCGACCAAAACATCAAAAAAAAAACCCACAAAAAGATTTTGAATGACAGCAAATTGAAATTGAATGAAATATCAGGCACTAAAGAGATATCAACTGAACGTTTTAGCACATCATTCACGAATCTTTGGGTATGAGAAAGCTCTTTACAAAGTGGGTGTTGCGTGAAATCACTTTCAACCAAAAACAAGGACGGGTTAATGATGCGGAACGGTGCTTGGAGATGGTCAAGCGTAATAAACCCGAGGTTTTGCGTTGATATGTGACAATGGATCATTTCACTCGCAAGTCCAATCGACAGCCATGCGAGTGGACTGCACATGAACCCGCTCGAAAGCGTGGATTAACGCAACAGTCGGCTGGCAAGGTTGTGGCGTCTATATTTTGGGATGGGCATGAAATTATTTTCATTGACTACCTTCAAAAGGGAAGGACCATCAACAGCGATTATTATGTAGAGCTATTGGACCGTTTGAAGGACAAAATCGCCGAATAACAGCCGCATTTGACTAATAAAAGAGTGCTGTTTCACCAAGACAATGCACCGTGTCACAAGTCAGTGATATCGATGGCAAAAATCCATGACTTGTGCTTCGAATTGCTTCCGCATCCACCGCATACTCCAGATCTGGCCCTCAACGACTATTTCCTGTATTCAGATCTCAAAAAAAATGTTCGCTGGGAAGAACTTTTCATCGAATGAAGAGGTGATCGCCGAAAATGAGGAGTATTTTGAAGCAAAGGACAAATCGTACTACAAAAATGGTATCGAAAAGTTGGAGGGCCACTATAATCAGTGTATCACCCTTGAAGGCAACTATGTTGAATAAAAAATGAATTTTGCAACAACAAAACATGTGTTTTACTTTGGTAGGTAGGGCAATTTTTAATTGACCTGTTATATACTCATATACTGTTGTTTCAGACAGTGTTTTAAGCCTCAACTTCATGATTTTCCAGATGAGAAGTATGATGTACATAGATCACATGACAATCTCGAACACCGGTATTAAATACTAATTTGTTCGAAATACCCTCAAATTTTAATACAGTTAGGTTAGATTATCCTATCGAGGTAGTACCTCTACCAGCGAATCTAGTCTTTGCCTATCAGAGGTCTTATACACAGAAATTAAATGCTCTTCTGCCTTTCTTTTATTGAATACCAAGTGAATGAATGAATAATAATAGAGTCACATTAGATTTTCTTTAAATTTTATACTGAAAATTATCCTTATTTAGTCACAGAACGTCTTGATTTTTGACAATTTATGTGAAACAAAATAAATAACATTCATTTAATGTGACTACTAATGGTACATTTTCGTTCGAAGACCCCCCCCTGAAGCGTACGTCCAACATTAGGCTGCTATCACTGAGATGATTCATCTTCTTCGGTAACTTTTTCCCTCTTCCTTAAGATCTTATAACCATTCACTTTACTCTTATTTACCTATACTAAATTTTCTGCAAAAAAGTTGAGATGTGAATGAAGAAAATGCACTTTTAATCTCATAATGCCTAAAAATTTCTTAATTTCAAAAGCAATCCACCCTTCTCTCTGTGAATCTGTAACGGTTCCGATAGATGGTGGATCAGATTTGATATAAAGTAATTGAAGAAAATTTAATTTTTTTTACAAATTGCTTCACTGATTTCAACTTGAAGCAATTTGTTGAATTTTGTGAAGCGTTCTGCCACCGAAATTTATTAGAAGACAATAAAGCATTTTTCGGTAGCGTGATCTCTTGGATTTCTAATATTCCATAAAGCAAGGAAATTTGGTAAAACTCGATTGTTCTTCAAGCCATATATCTTGGGCATGAAATTATTTTACATTTGAATACCGTGGCTTTAAATTTTATTTTACAAATAATCAGCTCTAAGTTACTTTAAGTTTCTTCAAGGTTTACGAAGTAACCATTGTGTAGCAGAAATGCTTTAAGGTTACTTTTGAAAGAATCTATGAAAATACGCTACTGCAACTCATCTATACATATTGGTACAACAAGCCAACTCGCCTTTTTGGAAGTGAATTGCCACTCACGATCCAAGTAGCTCAGCAGCATTTTTGGGAATGCTTTCGTCTGATCATACTCTAAAAAGAAGCTGAAGCCTGCACTTTGTCAGTTCTTCGTTGAATTATTTGAATAGTTCAGCCATATGCCCTCACCGCTTTTTTGTTCTTCAGTCGGGCTATTTCTATTCGGTATTTTTCATAGTCGGGTAACGTCTGCTTCGTCGTCATTGATTGGGAGATAAATCCAGTATATTCTGGACGCCATCTCGCATCTTTTCATAAGATTCTCAAACATTACACCTATCAGCCAGCTTCTCAAGCTCTTGATACTCCTGCATTTCGGTCTGTCTTGTTTTTTCTGTCTGTAAATACCCGTTATGGTCGATCTCAGGATTGTGAGGTAGGCATTCTGTTTATCTTTCCCCTGCGGTACGGTTAATCCTCATCGCACAAGCTCTTTGAACTTTTTGAAAATCAATAGTTTCATTTGCAGTTTATTTCAAGAAAAGAAAAAGCCGATTCACCAAGACAATTAACCGTGCCACAAGTCAGCTCATTTCACAGTTCTTTTATACCGCATTGTTGATAAGCACTTTCAGAGAGCAAGTGCATGTGTGCAAGTCGAATTGATAACCGGCTGGCTGTTTGCTGTGATTTGCAGCTTTTCCAAGTCGAATCTGCCTTGTGTTTGTTGGCAGGATTTTTTTGTTGAACAGAGACGAGAGTTGATCCGAGTCGGTGCTTGGCCAAGGATCGCACATACTTTAAGAATATTGTAGACATGCCATCTCTATCTATCTTGTCGCGAACTTTCCGATACGGTGACAGTTCATTGATAGAGCTTAGTGCTACGACAACCTTGGAGGCTGAATTTTCCGACTGTTGCTCCGAAGATACGAAGATACCTGCTTTGCCCACGCTTGCGTTAAAATCGCCTAGCCAGATTTTGACATAGTGGTTGGGCAAGAGCACTGCTCGTGCACGGTGCACGGTGCTTACCAACTGCTAATAGAAATAATATTTGGAATCTTTTGAGGTGGCGTAAGCGCAAACCAGCGTTATATTAAAGAACTTCGCTTTGATGCAAATAATGGAGAGACTTTCATCCAACGGAGTGAATGCCAGGCCTCGGCGACTGAGTGTCTCACCCACGACGACACCGAACTTGCTCTCCTTTTTATGGCTTCTATAGTAAATCTTCACTATTATGGGATCGGAAATTCCGGGTACAGTTAAGGAATTTGAGACTATGAATGTGATTGAGTAGTTAAGAGTAAGATTAAAAAATAAAATAATTTTGAAAAAAATAGAGATTCGTTTTTTTTTGGGTTTTCCAATTAATTTTTTGTACATATCTTGAAAAAGTATGAAAATTTTAAATATTTTGCAAGTACAAAATAGTATTCAGATCTTATAATTTAATGAAATGTATTTTTTTATTGAACAAACGAGCACGAGTATATACGAGTATGCCAGCATCGATGACAGTATGAGTATTAAAAGCTTTTAGTTGTTTGAGAGCAACAACTGGCACACAAAAATGTCAAAACAAAATATCCCTATACACAACAAAGCCTACATACAAACACACTAGTAAATATGTATATCTCAATCTCTTCAGTAAGTAAGAAATCCATGCCTCCCCCCGTTAAGTCTATCAACAAGCGTGTCATGAACCCACAATATTGACAACAAAATAATCTTAACCATCAACAAGCAAGCAAATGGAAAATCCAATCCGAGTATTTACTTGTATTTATTGTACAATATTTGCAATGCCGAAAGAGACCAAATACCAAAGCATTAAGCAAAAGCAAGGCGCGCTAATGTACTCGTACATAACAGGTCAATTGAAAAGTCCCCGGCATGACACATAGATGGCGCTACTAGAGTAAATTAATTAAAGATTTTTAGTTAGCGCTAACTATCAAAATGTGTAAATTTGACAGTTGTCGGATAATTAGTCTGTGAATTATAGCATTTTGAGTGAAGAAACTTTTGTTATTGCGAAAAAAATGGATAAAAAGGAATTTCGCGTGTTGATAAAATATTACCTTTTGAAAAGAAAAAATATAGTTGAACATAAACTCGGCTTGATGACGAGTTTCCGGACACCGCCGCAGGAAAATTAACCATCAGGGATTGCTATGCTAGTGGTTTAGACGTGGTGAAATGAGCACCGAAGACGGTGAACGCAATGGACGCCCAAAGGAGGTTGTTACCGACGAAAACATCAAAAAAATCCACAAAATAATTTTCAAGGACCTTAAATTCAAATTTAGTAAAATAACAGGCACTCTAAAGATATCAACTGAACATGTGTAGCATATCATTCACGAATATTTTGGTATTAGAAAGCTCTGTGCAAAGTGGGTACTTTTGACGAAAAACTACGACGAGTTGATGATTCGAAGCAGTTTTTAGAGATGTTCAAGCGTAATAAACCCGAGGTTTTGCGTCGATAAATGACAATGGATGAAATTTGGATGCATCATTTCACTCCGAAGTCCAATGTCCAATCGACAGTCATCCGAGTGGACTGCACACGATAAACCCGCTCCAAAGCGTGGAAAAACGCAAGACTCGGTTTTTTTTTGTGAGATCACATGAGTACTGCTACACCGACATAACAATATACACGACTTGCACAGTTGCACCTACGTACTAAACACCTCTCCACTCACTACCACTCTCCCCACGGAACTATCAATAAAGTATTACCTCGCGGGGCTGGTAAGCACTTACTTTAACAACATGCTGCGATACACACGCTACCTGAGTAGCTAGATAGGCGTAGTCTCCAGTCTACTACATTGTACTGCGGGCGGAAAGTCCAAGTTTTCGCTCCATATTATTCCCATTATTAATAGTGCCACAAATCAAGGTAGAGCAGGCGCAAAGGCCTTGTTTCCTCTCCGCTCAACTGATAGGCTTTTAAGAGTGGTCGGAATGGACGAGTTCCGGCTGGAGGCTAGCTTTGCAATTTATCATGTCATTTGCCATACATCGCGAATTGCACCACATTGCAAATACTTCATTAAAGGTTCTGGTGCCTTAAAATTTCCGCTTGTCTTTAAACTTGTACATATGACTTTCGAAGTCATATATATTCTTTGCCAATTTTCAAAGGAAAGCAACATATAAGTTAATAAATTGCTTTCATTCAAAGCCCTGGTGGTGTCTGAACGATATCTGGGATATCGAAACATTACGTGTCCCGCATCTTCCTCACACTCTGGGCATATTGGACAAGGCGCCGAATTGTCATGGCCAAATCTGTTGAGGTATTACCTGAAAACTCCATGTCCTGGAAGGAATTGCGTCAGGAATAAGTCGGTGTCCCCGTGTCTTCTTTCAATCCACCGGTTTAAGCAAGAAATAAGCTCGTAAATCCATTTGCCCTTCGCAGAGTTATTCCATCTCTCTTGCCAGTCACTTATAGACCGACGCCATTCTTCGGCAGCGATTTCCCTTCGATTAGTGGCCACATTTAGAATTGAGAGCCTTTAATACACCCTTTTCATTTCCTCAGCGAGGATGTCAATTGGGATTTGACCAGCTATAACATATGATGCTTCGTCTCCGATATCGTTCGGAATCCACAAATAACTCTAATTGAGCTTAATCGATATAGGGCGGTCAACTTTCTTTTTTGCGAGTTGTTGCTCAAAGCTTCGACCCAAACTGGTGCAGCGTTTAGCAGAATAGAACATACCGACCTGCTTAATTTAATAGCTTTCTCTTACTATGTGTAGACCCGCCATTATTTGACATAATACGGGATGGACTAGCATGGACTTTTGAAGCCTTATCAACCGCATACTCTATGTGAGCTTTAAAAGATAATCGGATATCGATCATAACGCCAAGATATTTTATTGCGGGCTTAGATGTGATCAGCTCAGACCCTACTCTGATATTAATCACCTCTATCAATTTTCTGTTGATAATTAGTACAGCCTCTATTGTAAGTGCAGCCAGTTGCAGTTTCCTTGCTGAGAGCCAATCTATAATCTTTTTTATTGATTCTTTGACCTTGTCTTCCACCTCGGGTACAGTTTTTGCCACTGTGACCACGGCGATATCGTCAGCAAAATCTATTACCTTGGTTCTATATGGAAGTTGTAACCTTAGTATGCCATCATACATCAAATTCCAAAGGAGCGGACCAAGCACAGCTCCTTGGGGGACGCCTGTCGAGATCGTATGGACCTCGGAACCGTCATCGCTTATATAGCTCAGCTTCCGATCTGTGAAGTAACTAGTAATTACTTCACAGTCGGTATCCAAGGTTATGGTGTCTGTATTTGTGATGCGCTTGGAATAATTTTCATTGGCTACCTTGAAACAGCAAGAAGCATCAACAGCGACTATTGCGTTATTGGACCGTTTGCAGGACGAAATTGCCGAAAACTGGTACAAAGCGGCGAAAACCAAGACAATGCACCGTTTCACATGTGAGTGAATTCGATGGCAAAAATCCATGAATTGGGATTCGAATTGCTTCCGCATCCATCGTATTCTCCAGATCTGGCCCCCAGCGACTATTTCTTGTTCTCAGATCTCAAAAGAATGCTCGCTGGGAAGAAATTTACGTCGAATGAAGCGGTGATCGCCGAAACTGAGGAGTATTTTGAAGCAAAGGACAAATCATACCACAAAAATGGTATCGAAAAGTTGGAGGGCCGCTATAATCAGTGTATCACCCTTGAAGGGAACTATGTTGTATATAAGTATATAAAAAATAAAAAAATGGTAGGTATGGAACGTTTCAATTGACCTGTTACAATATATAAGTATGAGAACGTATATTTGGAAGAAGATAAAATGAAAAGCAAAACTAGACTACATTTATAAGAAAAAAGTTGAGAAAGAAGACAAAAAAGACTAAAAAAAAGAATGAATAAATGAATAAATAAAAATAAAAATGAAAATAATAATAAATATATATATATGTATGTATGCATATGTCTTGCCACATCTATTTTTGTACATTAAAAGACAAACGCCACAAAATAAAGCATAACAGTCGCCAAAAACCAGTGGAGAATCACAGAAAAATTCAAAATCACAGCTGGAGTCCTTTTTTGTATTTTTTTGAACCGTTAAATAGCAAGCAGTTACTCCTTTCGCCAACTAACTGAAGTAAAAGCGTGGAGGAAGCCAGCTTGACAGTGCTAACGACGACTGCTGCTCTGCTGGTTATTGTTCTGAGTAGGAAAGAAAGAGAGAAAAAAAATTTATCAACGCGTGCGGCTTTATCCTTTTAGCTGCTTCGCACGGGTTAGTGAGTTATGAGCGTGGATTTCGCCGTTAAGTAACTGTAGTGGCTTCAGCGATTTATTAGTTGAAATGTATGTTTGTATTGTATGTATGTATGTTTGTATGAATGTGTGTATGTATTGCTTAATATGCTTTCATGCTGCCGACGCATTCCTTTACTTCCTTTTGCTGTCTTTATTTGTTTCGTTTTTTTTTGTGTTTTGCTGTTTTTGCACGCCGCCACAACTGGATTTCCGTCTGTTCTTGTAATGAGTTGATTATGTTTGGGCTTTGAATGGAAATCCTGTGGCGACGGCAACAACAACAGCAACAACAACAACCATGAAATTCAGTTATCTTTCACAAGAAATATTTCACATATATATGCATGTCTGCTTGTATGTGTGTATGTTTGTGCCAGTGTGTATTCTACGACTGCTTAAAAGCTCCAACTTAACTTGGCCAATGCATTTGGTTTGACTTTTTAATATTCCACTGACACCTCACTGCGTCTGCTTGTTGGGTGGGGTTTATTGCGGTTTTGTCGCTTCTTTCTTTTCAAATAGTCTATGATGCGGTGGTCTTTTCGTTTCGAAGACATCACAAGACTGTTGCACTGCTGCTACTAACTACCATAACTACTACTACTAATTTACATACTACATACCATCGCATCTTTACCACTAATATACTTTTGTTGTTGTCGCCGATGTTACTGGCGTTGTCATTGCCGGATGAAGGGGGGCTTGTACATAATTATGGTGATGATGAATAACGCGTTGCTGCCACACTTTCTTGACATTCATTTTTTTTCTACTTTTCTACTACTTTTTAATATATTTTTACACCTCTTTGCAATTCACTGTCTATTTTTTGCAACACTCGCTTATATATATGTGTGTAACAAAAGCAGACACATTATGTATAGCAGTATAGACATATAAATTTATTTGTTTGTGCGCGTTTTTTTTATCTTTTATGTTGGCGCGAATTTATAATTTTCTTTTACAATTAGTTGTCGCGTCGCGGCGCAGGAGTTTCTTCGTAATTTTAATTTTTTTATTTTTATTTATTTAAGGAAGTAAAATGTGTTTTAAAGTTGTATGGGTACTGTCTGGTTACAGTTACACAGTAAGTCAAATATTTATCTTTCGTAGATTACTACTTGGTACTCACAAGGTGAATATGGGACTTAAAGTAGATTCTGTATGGTTTGGTGATTAATTTTAAGGCATTTTTTAATAGAAAATACTTAGTATTTACTTCGTAAGTATGTGTAAGTAGAGCTTGATTACTTCAAATAAGCTGCAAGATGCTAGATAAGTATCTCCTTGGGAAATTTATTACAGCGGCCACATAGAAGAGTGCAAATTTAATAATAATTTTGTCGCCGAGTTCTCGCATCCACCCCAGTGGATGAACGTCTAGCCAAAATTTATATCAAAGTTCTTCAAGATATTGCCGCGCCCCGACGGAAGAATAGGACGACTTGACCAAAATTGATTTCTATGAGCGCCTAGAACGAACTTATGAGCGCTTCAATATCAAAACTGTGCCTGGACATTTTAAAACCAGGCTGTGCAAAGGAGGTATTTTTCGCGCAACAGTCGAAAAATTCAGCCTTCACGATGGCTAGCTACATGGTTGTTGCCAGATCGAAAAAAAACGCAATCAAAACGATCATATTGTTATTGGCGGAAGACATATCTACAATGCTTTATATAAGTGTGCATTTCAAGGTTCAAACACCGACTCGGAGCACTATATTTTCACAGCAAAGATACGCACCACCTTTTGTGCAACAAAGAACGCCCTTCAACTAACACAAGGAAGTTTCGACATCGAAATGCTGCAATCACAACAGAAAACCAGTGGGTTTTCTACTCGGCTTGTGCACCCGCTATCTTAGAGCACTCATCAGCAACTCGATATAAGGGAGTTGCGGAAAGAAATATCAAGCTCCCTACGTACTTCTGCGGAGAGAATTTATTTCCAACACTGTCAGAAACAGAGCAATTACGATGAGGAATGTCGAGCTGCAGTGGGGAGAAAACGGGTTGCCTACCTCACAGCGTTGTGGTCAATTACAACGCTTTCAGGTGATATAAAGTGCTGAAGAGGTACCCATGGTGCAGAAGCGTGGACGACGTCGATATCCGATGAGTTGGCTTTAACAGCTTTCGAGAGAAAAGTGTTGCGGAAGATTTATGGTCCTTTGTGTGTTGGCAACGGTGGAATGATGAGCTGTACGACATTGACATAGTTCAGGGAGTCAAGAGACAGCGGTTATGCTGGTTAGGTCATGTCGTCCGAATGGATGAAAGCACTGCAACTTTGAAAATATTCGATAAAGCACAAGCTGGTAGAAGCAGAGGTAGAGGACGACCTCCACTCCTTCATCAGGTGGAAAGATATCTGGTTTCACTTGGTATTTCCAACTGGCGCTATACCGCAAAGAGAAGGGACGAGTGGAGCGCTATTGTTGATGTGCATATAATCGCGTAAGAGGTGGCTGAAATCCAATTGTTTCCGTGAAAGTCGGGTCCCTACACCGGAACTGCCTGGATTTTTATCCGGCCAAAGGCTGTCATTCCCGTAACATTCCTCAAAAACCAAAATGGGTAATATTTTTGCGGTCACTACAAAAAAAGCAGCAGCGGCTACGCTATCAAGGTCTCGCCGATGAAAGTATTTGATGGAGAGAGATCTGCTTTCGTTTAGTATTTCCAGCTAAAGCCAGACAGCGAAGAAAAGAAGAGATCTATTGAAAGAACTCTCCGCGGTTTTTTTTTTATTTTTAAACAAAATTTGCTTGAATAGAATATTAATTTTAATGAAGGACACATTGGACATTGTTATCTATGTTTTTCTGCCTTTTTTCAGGTAGCTTCATTATTCCATCTGTGGTTCGGTTCATCGGCTAAGAACTAGTACAAATGACTTTCAACGTTAAACTAAAATCGGAAACAGTTGAGAATTGAAACCGTTTTCTCTCAACCTAATGTGATTATTTGGACAAAGGAACAAAAGAGAATAAGGAAATATCTACAATTATGTGTCTTTTGTTCCATAGTCGCCCAGAGAGGTTGGTGTTCTGCATCAGTGTAGAAATGAGGAAGAGCATAGAACCTTAGGGGATATTCTTGTCTAGAATTTTACAAAATTCATTTTTTGCATATTTTTAAAGTTTAAATATTTAAAAATATGTCCATAAGATGGTTTTTCAAAATTCAAATTTAAACTTTAAACGCGTTTTTCATGAAATAACTTTCTTCGATGCAGTAACCACAATATCTCAAGTTCTAATCAGCTGATTTACTTGAAATTTGGCATGAATATTCTTTAAATATCGCTCTATCACATGAAGTAATAATAAAAAAAAATATAAAAAAATTTGTTAAAAAATTAGTGAAACAATTTTTTTTTCAGTTTTGCAAGCACCTGAGTTAGCGACATTCGTACTAATTAAGAATTCATCATTGTTTTATTTTTCAGATGACCACAAGGGTGGAAATCATGGAGACGAGGACACGGCCTTTTTCCCCTCTCTACTTCAAGGATATATAACTGAAAATTTTTTTTAAAATTAATTTTGTGCACTCTTGAAATATAAATAAAAAAACTATAAAAAAATGAATAGCAAAAATTTCAAATACCTTTTTTATCAATTGTCAAAAAACGCTCGAAATTCGGGCCTGTAGACTAGAATACCTCCTTAAGGCACTTCATTTGCGAATATCCTTCAGCTTGGAGGGATACGTTGTAGTCTTTAGATACGACAATCTTTAGAGACTTGAGCGAAATAGTTGATGAAGAGTGGAAAAAGCGTTGGCGCATGTATATTGTACCCGAGGGGGATTATTTTGAAGAGAACAGAATAGATATTGATTAATAAATAAACACTGTTCCAAAAAAAAAAAAAAAAAATCACCTTCTCCTTTGAACACACCTCGTATAGCTGATTGCTCTTGATGTCTTTCTTTCTTTTCCATGATCCTCCCATTTCTTTTTAATTATTCGACTTTTAAAGTTATTTACATATAAATAGATAATTTCTGCTTGAATTTCCTAAAACTTTCTTAACTACAAATAAAAAATTTCAAAACTACAAATACTTAATTTAACCACAATTTAAACAGCAATTCATACATACGGCATATACATACATACATACAATTAAATCCATATTAGCCATGTTTACACCACAACTTATTTACCACATAACTATGTACGTGAGTATATATTTGAGACATGTAGGCATAATTAATTGCTTATTTACAAATCATTAACCCCTTAGCATGCATGTACAGTTACTAGTACACATACACACACACACACACACTACCTTAACTATGTTAATCTATAATTGTGGCATTGCACGCTCTCCACATACGCCATCAAATGAAAACTGAAGTGATTGAAGCCTACAAAGAGTGGCGCCGTGGGGAATATGTGTATCGAAGTGTTGATAGACTTTACAAAAGTACCGTTACAATGTTAAGTATTAATATAAATCAACATATGGCAGTGCTAATGACTAAGTGTCAATTCTGCTACGGTTCTTCTTCTTCTTCTTCTGCTGCCCCACCGTCATCATTATCGAAGGTGTAAATGCGAAGCACTCGATACAAGCAAAAGCAATCAACACGTTTGTTCAATGGCATAACTCAATTTGTGGGCGGGTGATGAAGCATTAGCTGGGTACAAGAAATACAGGTGTGTGTGTGTGTTTGTTTGTGTGTGTGTGTTATGGCAAAAGCATCAAGAGCAATGAAAAGCTGCGACTCAACGCGTTTTAATTAGTTTCAATAGATTTTGTGATAGTTGCAAACGATAAAATTTCATACTTATATATGTACGTACATATCTACATATAAACATATACACATATACATACATATTTCTATTTATTTGTGCGTACGTTTGTATACATAGAAAGCATGCAAAGCGTTTAATTGCCGACTGAGAAGGTGTTAAGTGCCAAGAAATTCATAGAAGGAGAGACATATGTACATACATACACGAGTACATACTTACATAAGTTTCACCTTAGATATATTAGAAATCAGTTGAACAGGAAGCGTTTGCATAAATTTTTAATTGCAAGCAATTAAAACTTGAATGGCAACTCATCAGTTGCATGAATGAGAAGTTAAAGGCATATACACTAGCGGTGATCCAAGTAGAGGTACTTTTTCAATAGCCTTTTTTTGACAGATCACGCGTGAGTCGTGTCAAGCTGTCATATTATTTTTGTTCAATATTGTTTGGCATTTCATCATGGAAAGACTTACGCCTGAACAACGTTTACAAATCATTCAATTTTATTACGAAAATTCACGTTCTGTAAAGAATGTGTTTCGTGCGCTTCGCTCAACTTATGGTCAACATAATCGGCCTACTGAGAGCGTACTATTCACAACACCATCACCCATAATGAGACCCACCATTCATTATTGGATAATATTCGACCGAATAGACCACGTCCAGAATGCAGTGAAGAAAATATAGCGGCCGTAACTGAGAGTGTACACGAAGATCGTGGAGAGTCGATTCGGCGCCGTTCGCAGCAACTCGGACTAGCGTATGAAATGAATTGGCGCATTTTACGTCAAGATCTTAAATTGAAAGCATACAAAATACAGCTTGCGCAAGAACTGAAGCCGCTCGATATTCCCAAGCAACATCGCTTCGCTCTATGGGCTCTAGAAGAGTTCCAAGAAGATCCGACGTTTTCGAGCCAAATTTTATTCAGCGATGAGACCCATTTCAGGTTCACTGCGTATGTAAACAAGCAAAATTGCCCCTTTCGGGACGAAGAGCAACCTGAAGAGATTCAAGAGCTGTCATTTCATCCAGAAAAAATAGCGGTTTGGTGTGGTTTGTGGGCCGGAGGAATCATCGGTCCATATTTCTTCAAAAATTATGCTGGTGAGAACGTTACCATCAATGGCGACCGTTATCGCGTCATGATAACCGACTATTTGATGCCTGAAATTGAAGCTCATGATCTCCGCGATATTTGATTTCAACAAGACGGCGCCAGTTGCCACATATCGCATCAATCAATGGATTTATTGAGAGAACACTTCGGTGAGCAAATAATTTCACGTTTTGGGCCGGTCGATTGACCACCAAGATCGTGTGATATCACACCGTTAGACATTTCCTTGTGGGGATATGTAAAGTCTAATATCTATGCGGACAATCCCGCTTCGATTCAGGCCTTGGAGCAAGACATCACGCTTGTGATTCGCCAGTTACCAGTCGGGGTCATCGAAAATTGGACTCAACGAATGGACCATCTGAGAAGTAGCCGCGGCCAACATTTGAAGGAGATAATCTTCAAAAACTAAATTCCAAAGAATGTTATTTCGAATGATAATTGCCCATTAAATTTGATTTTCTGTGTTTTTTTTCCATAAAAAAAGTAGGAAACCTCAAAGTGGATCACGCGTTATATATATATATACAGCCATATGCACTTATATCCTTAAGTTTAAGTAGACATATAAATTCAAATTATAGACATATATGTAATTTATATATTTATACGCATTATCTAAGCACTTATAAATGCCGTTATCTATACATAGAAGTGCCGCCTTGCGAATCAGGACCTTTCAAAGGATAAGTGTATTTGTAATTTATTCACGCTTCAAGGTGCTATATATACATATATATATTGAATTTTTATTATCTTCGATTAAAGGTGAGTATACATACATATGCACATGTGGCATGAGTTAATTCTTTTGTAATGTCGGACGACATACACACACAGTGATGGAATATTTATTGCCTTTTGAACAGTTCTAAAGAAAGTTGCGTGGCAAATATACATAAATGGTAAAATTTATTGATATTTAATTGCTTAAGACTCTGGTATATTGAAAATTATCTTATTTAAGTATTTATTAGAAATTTATATGCACATACGTATATGGGAAGAGTAAAAGCTGTGAGCATATGTTATTTATAAATAAAATTACAAATATGCTTACAATAGCGTGAAGTTGTTAATTAAATACTACATTTAATAAGTTTCTAGCCCTAGTTCGACTTTAAAGTACATTTAAAAAAAATGTTTTTCAATCGAACTACGAAATATTCATAACCTACTTGAGGACCTTTTGTCTGCTTTATATAATTTTTCCCCTTATATTTGACAGAAGAGGAATACAATGATTAAAATTTATTGTAAAACAAGAAAGAACGTATGTCGTCGGCTATACCGAAGTCTTTATAAAGGGTTTTCTAATAGGAATGATATGATTTCTAATTGTTTTTTTGTTGCCATTTTTAATATGCCATGATCTGTCATTTTTGTTTCATTTTATTCAGTATTGTTTACAATTTCATCATGGCAAGATATACGCAAGAACAATGTTGCTGATTTTGCCATGGAACAACTTGAAAACGATAACGATTTTTTTTAAGAAAATCATCATCTCCGATCAGGCTCACTTTTATTTGAGTGGTGCGGTAAATAAACGAAACTGTCGATTCTGGTGCGAAGAAAATCCACAAATTATTCATGAACAACCCTTACATTCACCTAAATTAACAATTTGGTGTGGTTTTTGGTCTGCTGGAATCATCGGTCAGTACTTCTTTCGAAATGAAGCTGGTACCGACATCGTTACTGTCAATGGAGAGTGCTATAGGTCGATGGTAACCAACTTTTTATGACCACAATTGGAAGAAGTTGATCCTAACAACATTTGATTCCAACAAGACGGGGCTACGTGTCATACAAGACGTGCAACAACCGAATTATGGCGAGAAAGGTTTGGAGATTCGATTATTTCAAGAATTTGTGACATTAAATGGCCTGCAAGAATTTGTGATTTAACACTTTTAGACTACTTCTTGTGGGATTATTTGAAGTCATCGGTCTTTAGCAATAAACCAAATTCGCTGAAGCGATTTTCGGCCGAACTCCTCATCCAATTTGTGGTTTTTGCGTCTTGATGTTTTTACCAACAAATGAAGGGACCTACAGTTTATTCTAAGCCGCCTCCGAACGGCTGATGGATTTTTATGAGGAGCTTTATTTCATGCCAGAAATACACTCGGAGGGCTTGACATTCCCTGCTGAGGGGCGACCGCAATTAGAAAAATTTATATCCTATAATTTTTGATGTTGCTCGAGCCTGGGCTCGAACCCAGGCCTTCCGAATGGCAGTACGCAATGCTAACCACACGGCTATCGCGGCCGCAGATATTACGAGCTTCAATTTCAGGCATCAAATGGTCGGTTATCATGGCGCGATAACTGTCGCCACTGACGGTTACGTTCTCACCGGCATCACTTTTGAAGAAATATGGACCGATGATTCCACCAGCCTACAAACCACACCACACCGTTGTTTTTTCTGGACGAAATGGTAGCTCTTGAATCTTTTCAGGTTGGTCTTCGTCCCAAATACCACAATTCTGCTTGTTTACATACCCATTGAGCCTCATCACTGAACAAAATTTGGCTCGAAAAGGACGGATCTTCTTCTTGGAACTTTTCAAGAGCCCATAGACCGAAGTGATGTCGCTTGGAAAAGTCAAGCGGCTTCAGTTTCTGCACAAGCTGTATTTTGTACGCTTTCAATTAAAGATCTCCACGTAAAATGCGCCAAGTCGTTCGATACGACAGTCCGAGTAGCTGCTAACGGCGCCGAATCGACTCTTCATGGTCTTCGTGTACACTCTCTGTTACGGCCGCTATATTTTCTTCACTGCGTGCTGGACGTGGTCTATTCGGTCGAATATTATCCAGTAATGAATGCTGGGTCTCAAGATGAGTGATGGTGTTGCGAATAGTAGGCTCAGTAGGCCGATTATATTGACCATAAGTTGAGCGAAGCGCGCGGAACATACGGAACGTGAATTTTCGTAATAAAATTGAATGATTTGTAAACGTTGTTCAGGCGTAAGTATTTCCATGATGAAATGCCAAACAATATTGAACAAAAATAATATGACAGCTTGACACGACTCACGCGTGATCTGTCAAAAAAAGGCTATTGAAAAAAATATATTTATTTGGATCACCCTCTAATCATTTTTTTAAAGAGCCGAATTCTTTTAATCTTTTGCACAGATTTCGTATTCACTTGATACTGCATTTAACAAGATATTCAATCAAAACTGTCGGAAAAGATTGGCTGAAATAAAAAAATAAAAATGGCGAGTAGCGACTCTCGCAACGGTGTAAAAAGTTGTAGAATTAAAAAAGGCTAATTGTAAATGAAATGTAGAAAATCACGAATAACGAGAAGAAAAAAAAAATGTTAGAAAACGAGCCTAATTAAATTCAATTAAATGGCAATCAAAGTATGTCACGCGGCAATTGTAACTGGCTATTTCGATGTCACATGCCAGGACATGGCTAAAGCAACGCAGAGTGTGGGTATGGAAGTAACCGTTATTTGCGCATATTACAAGTTTAAAGCACAAAAGTAAGCGTGTGAACAATTCAAAAAAAAAAAAAATACTCACTGACACTGGTATATTTATATATACATATGTATACTTGTGTTTGTATGTATGCTTGTTTGTGTAGCTGTAGGTGGCCAAAACGATTATAATGCAATTTTAATGTGAGAAAAACGAAAGTAAAAGTGTAGTATTACAAGAAATAACAATTTAAGCAATTATTTTTTATTATGATTATTTTTCTTCTTCTTCTATTTCATGTTGACTTCCCTGATTATTACCGTTTTTTTTTTTCATTCTATTATTCTTTCACTGTTTGCTCGCTGGTTGTTGATTGCATGACGTTTGCCAGGCGGACAGCTATCTTTATTGGAGAAATATATGAGTGTGTGTGTGTGTGCGTGCAACTGTAAATCAGCCTTTTTCATGACCGACAATTGACACGCGATGAGAAAAAAATAAAAGAAAAATAAAACAGAAACCGGGAAAATATAAAAAAGTACGAATGACGAGAAAAAATCATGAGGGAGAAAATTAAAAAAAAGTAAATAATTCAAGCAAACAGCACGAAAATTAGTCAACTGCCAACTGTCAATGAATGGCTCTAGCGGCGCTGGCAGCAAACGAATGCGAATGACAGAAGTCAAAGGAACTGTGGAGCAACTGTAACTGGTGACACCCCCAACAGTGAATTCGAACAAAAAAAAAAAAACAAAAAAACAAAAAACAGAAAACTTTTTCCACATGCAACTTTTTTCCTTTTTTTTTGTTATAAATAATTGTTGTTGTTGTGTTTCAGTGTTATTTTTTTCTCTGCTCCCCTGCCAAGTGGCCAACGCGTGACGTTTGAAATGTTATCGCTTGACAGTTGATTGTTTGATAGCTCTTGCTGGCCGGCTAGCAGGCCGTTGTTGTTGTTGTTGTCGCTGGCCATTTAACCTGTTGACAGCATTGGACAATGCGTAGAACAGTTGAACTGCCAACATTTGGCTACACCCTCGCAACTACATATTTAAATGTTAGAAAGTTCTTTCCACCGTCGCGCATGTTGTTGTTGTTGTTGATCGCCGCATAGCGATATGGTTACAAGCTGTAATTAACGTTAAGTAAGTACCACGCTTATAAATGTTGATAATTGTTTGACAGATTTTCTTTTCTAGTAGCGGAAGAAGGCCTGGATTTCTGGTCGTACTTCAGCTCTGGAAGCAGGTATGAAATAATGTGGGGGATGGGTTTGATCGGTGTCAGAGAGAGCGCCCTGTCGTTATATAGTTGAAGGAAGTTTTCAGTTCTGCACCAATGTTTAGAGTAGGTAGCGGTTCGCTGTTCAGGAGAAATAATGTGATGTCATCTAAGTAAGGAAATCTAGCTTTTTCGACCGAATCGAACAAAAGAGAGGAGGTAGAAAAGCTGGTCTAAGAGAGCATGCTAAAATATTCGCTATATGTATTGTGGTTAAGTCTGGATAAGAATGAGTTCTTTCTTCTCTTCTTCCTTGTCACACTCTCCGATTATGCGTTTATAGTAGCCGAGCTAAGAATATCGCACCTGTTGTTTCTGCTTGCTGACATCAAGTGAAGTCCCGTTCTTCTCCATCTGATGTGAAGGTCTTCTTCTTTATTTACTTCCACCAATGGGTATTCAGCTCCTGCAGTAATATGCTCTGATCTTAAAATCTGCTATAAGTTGCTGCAGTTTTTCGTAAAACTTTCGACAATCTCTTCTATCGGCCAGCTTCTTAAGCTCTTAAAACTCATGTATGTATTTCAGTCTCTTTCTTTTTCGTTTGCAAATGCGTAATGCTTCTTTCTTCTGCTCTCGATGATCAGCCGCAATCTTAGATATTCTCTTCTTCTCTCCGCTGTAGTTTGACATTCCTCATCGCATCAACTTTTTTTTTCGGACAATTTCAAGACTGAGTGTTTCTGTAGCGGTTGAATGTAAGAATTTATGCCGTTAAGTGCCGTTCCACAGTTTCCTTTTATTGCGTTACTGAGGAATGTCCTCAGAAATCATAATGTAGCTGTTCAGGCCGAAAATTTCTTCCATTTGTTGTGGGACGATCTTTGCTTCATTGCGGCGGCAGTTTATCTTCGCTGCGACAAGATCCGAGTCGATTTTAGTTATTGTTAACGTACGCATACTTAAGACACTGGAGACGTATCTTCTGTCTATAATAGCATTGTCGATTTGGATTCGAGTCTTTCGATCCGGTGTTAGTGAAGTAGTGTGACATTATGTTACAGATAGCCACAGATTGCAAGTTCGGGGATATTTTGAAAGCTGAATTTTCCGATAGTTATGCCAGTCTGTAATACCTTCCTCGTCGCGGTGAATTAAAAATCGCGCTCATAGGAACGTTATATGTCCTTTCAGAAAGCACCTTTGATCACAACGTTCTTCTCTTCCATACAGGCTTGGGCGAATGATAAGTTGAAGAACTTCATGTTCGCCGGGGTGATCGAGAATACTCGATGACTTCCCACAGAATATTCAACACAAGACTTGTACTGCTTTACACGGTCGCTGAGATATAAGTCCCAAGGAGCCACCTTCACTTCGTGGACGGCGGTGATATCAGCCTACGTACGTAGTCGTACGAGAACATCAACCGTCTGAATACACCCAATTTAACAGTCTAGTTGCATTCCTTTAAATCATTAAAAAGTTTGCAGTGTTCGTAATCGAAATTGGAATTCATATCCGAGGCTTTCTTCTTTGGAGGTATGAGTGGAATGACTTTCCTTTGCTACAATACCAAGGCCTAAAATGCCTTACAACTATTGGAGTCACATGAGGAACTTGAGCTCTTCGTCGATGCTATGTGTAGTCGTTGGGCGTTGATAACGCATACCATCTTAGGGAGTTGAGGAAGAGATTGATTGAAGCTCTGTGAATAGCGTTTAAGACGTGTATATGGATATCACATTCAACAGGTCCTTAAGTGTTTCCATTGATCCATGTAACTAATGTATATAGTCCTCATGTGCCTGTGAGTGACTCTGTTTCAAGCCAATATCTGTAGCTTTGATCCTTTCGCTAGGATCCTAACTGTTACTTCCTTAACTGGGAGTATATATGTCTTCCAATGAAGGTTACAGGATATTCCTCGTTTCAGTTCTTAAGGTGGGGTCTCGACAAGTCTATAACTTCATCATGTACGTATCCTGGGGAGAGCGAGCTCCAGTGGTATCATTTCGACATTAGGGTGGGGATTAAGTCCGGAATGACATTTCCCTGTAAAAGGGGCGATAGTTACATGGATGGAGTTGACATATCCAAAGACACATCTAAGATGATTTGCAAATATTGAATGCCCAAAAAGTTGATATAGAACTTCCAGAGGCTACAAGCTCATCACAACAAACAGACAAAAATCAAAAAGGTAAGCTAATGCCTCCCTAAAAGGACTTATCTAGTAGGCGCGTGTGTCGGTGTATTTATCAAGAGTGGCGTGTTAGGTCAGACTGACCGAACAAATGATGTGAAGGTGCTCTTTTACATTTACTGCAAAATTTATGCGAATTCAACATTGCAAGGATTAAAGTTTCAAATATTCGATTACCGTGGGACTAGGTTAGATTGGGTTGGACAGAAGCAGCTGATCATAAGAAGATCCATAGACAAACATCATTCACAATGTGTTGAATAGAAGTTGGAGGCGGTTCGGTCCAACGAAAAAGCTATCCTGAAAGTCCAACTGAAGAGCCGAGGTGATTTTTTTTTCCACCATCCTGAAAGATTTATTCATAACAGCTTATTTCTATATGGCCAAACTTTTTATACAATGTATATGGACGGCGGACTAACAAAGAGTGGCCTTACTTACGTTTTTGGAATCATGTGGGAGCTTGGACATGCCCCTTTTTTGAAAGCTCAGCATAAGAGAGTGATTCCTCGATGATTTTAACTAGAGACGGAAGAATGTGAGGTATTGCAATGCGACCAAGAAAATGTGAATGATATGGGATAAAAAAGTCAAGAGAGCTTATCTCGCTGAAAAGAATGGGGATATCTACAATCAAATGACTTCTGCATATGGTCATATGGCACCATCAAATGACTTCTGCATAGGGTCATAATGAATCTGAAACCTTAATGCACTGTCTTTGCTACACAAGACTTTTATAAGAAGGTTTCAGATTTTAGTTACGTTAATTGCAAACTCTAAACATTATTTTCTTAGGCGGAATGGCTGGTCTGGAAATTATCGGCGAGCCTCAGAAAATTTGACTACATGTGAGGTTCTGCCTTTCGCTAAAAAGCAGCGGTTTCCAAAATAAAGGAAAATAAAATGCTTTTCAAAAATTTTTTTTTGCATGAAATTCCTTTTTTATTATAAAATTTGAACCTTGAAACACAACAGCATTCAAATGACTGCCTTGTGAATTTTCGCAGACTTCGATCCGTTTGAGGTAATTTTCGAACACATACTTGGCGGTATCTCAGCCATAATTTAACGAATGTTGGTTTTCAAGATCTCAAGAGTTAAAGTTCATCCGCATAAACACGGTATTTCACGTAGCCCCACAAAAAGGTTCAACCGTGTAAAATCGCACGATCTCGGTGGCCAATTGACATCGTCAAGACGAGGCCGCAATAAAGCCATATTCGCTCGTTTTGTGTGGCATGGGGTACAATCTTATTGGAACCGCATGTTTTCCAAGTCGTGTTCCTCAATTGCAGACCAAAAAGAGAGGGTTATCATACGACCATAACGCTCCGAATTGACAGTGACAGTCTCGCCGTTATCTTTTTCAAAAAAATTAAGGCCCAACCATACTTTTACCAAAGAGTGCAAGAGACAGTATTTTTTGTTTGTTTTTGCTTAATGGCCTCTATTCAATTATTTGAGGATTTTTGGAAACTCAAGTACAAGAATTTTGTTTATTTACGCATCTACCGAGTGAGAATTTGCCTCGTCTCTGATGAATTTTTTTGTGGAAAAATCGCGGTCTACTGCTTGTTGTTCAAGCACATAATCGACGTAACTAGAGCGTCGTGAATGATTAGCTGTCTTCAGTTGTTGTGTAAACTGGACTTTATATGGATGTAGGAGTAAGTCCAAGTGCAAAATACGACATATTCAGCCTTAAGAAAGTTCCAGCTTTTCAGAATGTAGAAAAAAAAGACACCTTCCGATCTTTGTCTGTATTTCCCTTTACATCAGCGATATTTAATGTGGAACGAACGAACGATATTTAATATAGAACGAACAAAACGATGTTAAACAGGCCTTACAATATCTGTAACCGATCCAGTCTCTTAAAATTTCTTTAAATTTTACCAATTGCTTGAGTAGCTGGAGGATTATGTGCAATATAATCTCCTCTTAGAGCACGAAACGTTGCCACGTTTGAATTACCATTTTTGTAGTAGGTTACAACAATTTCAACGCGCTGTGCGGTTGTAAAGCGATCCTTTTGCACAAATGCCTGACTTTTGACTAAAACAAAAAATACGTTTGGTTTGACAGTCAAGTTTGACAAATGGCAAAATATAGCCCTTCAATTTGTAAACCAATTTTTGTTTTTCGCTGAAGTGATTTTCGGCCGAGTTTCTCTCGCTTTTTACCAACAAATGGAGGGACCTACAGTTTATTCTACACCGCCTCCCAACGGCCGATGGATTTTCAGGAGGACCCTTTTATTTCATGTCAGGAATACACTCGGAGGTCTTGACATTCACTGCCGAGGGGCGACCGCAATTAGAAAAATGTATTTTATATAATTTTGGATGTTGGTCGAACCAGGCTAGGCTTCGAGTCTTAACTTACTAATGTATCTAAGTTTGCGCAAAAAATAAATTATGAATAACAAAGCTGTCAAACTGCTTGGAGAGAAAAACGCTTTAAATCGTTCACTAAAATAATGTCCATAGAAAATAAAAAAATTAAATTCGTTTTGTTTAAACTATCAGACCCGGCAATGCGTTATTGTGGCTTTCTAGTCTCATAAAAAGCTCTAAATAAGCATCATCAAAATGTTAATTTTTTTATTATATTATTGATCTAGTAATGGTCCATCCGTTCCGGGGACATTTAAGACAGACATGTAATATGTACTTCCAATGCAAAAATAAAAACAAAAGAGAAATCACAAAAAATAATAACAAAACTCATTTTAATAACAATACACATAAACATAGCAGACTCTTTAAATAACGGACGGAACGAGGGGAGAAGAGCATTTTTAACTAACAAATGGCAATTTTCAGGTTAAGACAAAACAATAAGAAAAGAAGAAGATGTAGTAGCAGCTGAAAAAGAAAGAATCATTCGACCACTGAGCTGTCAATAAGCCACCGGTGGCCATCAAATATGAGTACTCACTCGAAGAATAATAAAAGCAGAACGAAAACCAACCTGTACGAATTACCAAGGGTTGTGGCCTCAGAGCGGTTGAAAGTGGGGGTATTGGGGCGAGAGATTGGACAAGCATACCGCAGAGTGAAATTGACAAATTGATATTTGCATTTAAATTGAAAATTTACATTTGTATGATGCTTGTTGTCATTTTTTTTTATATTTTCTCTGCTTCCAGCGCCGCATTGGGGTAATGAAAGCCTCCCGCGGTGGTATGCGTTCGCCTGCTGTGTTGATATAAATAATTTTCAAGCATTTGCGTATGTGTGTTTGTCTTCGTTGTATTGGTGGAATATGTTTTGACACTTGTGGTCACAATGGTGTAATTTACTTTAAATACCTTATTTTACTTATTTTCAAATTTAATGCCAACAAAAAAAATCGCATTGCGGTTTGATATGTCACCATCTTATCATCAAGCCAAGCCATTAAGCAAGCAATATTTACATACCGTTATTGATTGTGTGCTTGTAGTTGTAGCTGTCATGCTGACATATTTTTTTGACAATTCAACAACATTTCGGAATTTCGTATGATGACCTCGGGGATTTTTTGAATTTGGCTTTTTTTTCTCCTTCTCAATGTTAGTTGAAATGGCATCTCAGGTGAATTTGTTGGTTTTGATGGAATTTCTATTTGAAATTTAACTTGAAATTATGCTTTGATAGATTTTTTTTACTTTTAGAACAAAAAGTCCTGTCGGCTCGTTGCTGTCAGACTAAACTGGAAATGTTAATCCCTTCGAGTATTTTTCTTCTCATAAAAATATATCAGTCGTTGAGAGCTTGCTTGAAAAGCTATAGGCTCCTCCAATTGTTGGAAAAAAACTTTTGGACGCTCACCACAAGTCGGAAGAGGAGCTCGGAGGGAAATTGCGTTTGTTTTTCGCACAATATAGCATGTTCATCCTATGTTAATCGGCACATACTGTGAGGGTCATCATTTTCTGAATTGGGCAGACCTCCCTTAGGTTCCAATCGTGCTTTCGTCCGATAAAGAAACTGAAGCATGCATCTTGTCAGTTCTTCGCCACCATGCTTAAATAGCTCAGCCGGTCAGCCATTGGCTCCCGCTGAACTATTGTTCTTCGGGCAAGCAATTGCTATTCGGATTTCACCATAGTCATGGATAATGGAGCGTTTCATCCATTGTTGATCGATTGGAGATTCGGGTTCGTCATCTATTAACCTTTTACTTTCACTGACATCCAGGAGACTGGAGAGACTGGAGTTTCTTCCACAAACTTAGTACACTCTAGAGGTTAGTAGTCAGATCACCTTTTTGGTTACTATATGAATGTGCTCCGGTCATGGAACAAGCTTTTCATACTCACGTATTTGAACGTCTCTCAATTTTTCTGTCTGTAAATGTGCTCCACTTATCTCTTCAAATCTTGGTATCTCGCTCGCTATACAGTACATGTTGTGGTCTATTGTTGCGTTGTGAGGTGAACAGTTTTTTCTATTCACTGCGCTACGGCAATCCTCATTCGACGAGTGCTGTCAGAAAGGAGAAGAAGAGGTCGGGTAGAAAACCGTTCGGCTGTTTGTTGTGCAGTCTTTCGACGTACAATCTTTCTTGTGTTTGTTGATGGGCATTCTTCGCACTGAATAATATTGGCCGGTGATTGTTTTACCCTTTTGAAAATAATATCTGGTGAATAACACCTCGGGCAGCCCAAAAAACTGTGGCCATGACATTGTTGCCCGACAAACCCATCTTAGCCTGCTTTGATGCACATTGACCGGTTGTTTTTGGTTTCTGGTTTGGTGCGGTGGATCCATGCTTCGTCCACAGTAATGAAACGGCTGAAAAATTCATTTGGATTGCAGCCTCATCGCCAAAATCGTTTTAAAGTGATAATACGGTTGCGCTTATGGTCGTGTGTGAGCCACCGTTGCACCCATCGCACGGATAGCTTTTTCATGTGCATCATATTCATGGAAAATCTGCTGGTACGACCGCAACTCAGTAAACCACATCTTAACAATTGAAATTGATGGTGCAGAGTGCCCATAGTATTTATCAAGTCTTCCCTTGGTTTTGGTGATGGTTTTTTTTTATCCAAGAAATAATGCTCAATCATGGTCGTGGTCTTTTGCTTACAGTGGCTAAGCTGAGGATGTTAAACTCGTTAAGCAAGATTTTGACATCGTGCCGCTTATAGAAACCATCTTTGGTCACATCTTGCTTCGCTTTTATGGGATTGTGGCTGGACGTTCAGGGGTGAATGTCAAGAAGTGGCGACAGAGTCTCTCTCTCTCTCTCAAACCGCAAATCCAATACTAAATTTCCATTCTTATATGCATGGATCCACATTTTTCCGTCCATTTGCCGTCCATCTCACGCCTTGGACGCCGGTGTCGTTGGAGTTGGCCCTAAAAAGGGATCTCTTGACGACGAGGCTTTTTGTGATTTTTCATTAGAGAAGTTTGAATTGTAGAAACAAAAACCTATATTCCTTTTTCATTTTCGAGATAACGGTATCAAAGTGCAGCAACAAGTAAACCTAGGGACCACAAAGTCTGCGTTCAGTTTGCTTGATTTGAGAATACCGTTACTTTTCATGAAGATGTTTTATCTTTTTGCGTATTTTTTATTGTCTTTTATTCTAATTTATCATTTAAAGAGTTCGTGACGTGTTTATTATTAGTTTTAAAAATGGAAACCATAGTGTGTCGGAAAAAAAGATAATTATTAAACTGTGTAAAGATGGCGAAAGTTTTCGAAAAGTTGGACAAACTATTAGAATAACGTATTCCTCCGTCCAACGCCTAGTAAATAATTTCAAGCAAACCGGTATTTTAACGTCGAAACCCCAATCTGACTGTCCAAAAATATTATCAGTACAGGAACAACGCAAAATAATTGATCTGGTGGAAGCTAATCCACGAATAACGTCAACAAATATAGTTGAAAACGTAAATAACATGTTTAAAAAAAAAACAATTTTTGCAGAAACAAGTCATTTTTTGGGATGAGAGTAAATTTTGTATATTCGGCATAAAAGGCCGCCAAATTGTGTGGCGCAAAACAGGAACTGCCTTTGAAAAACAAAATATTGTTGGTACAGTGAAGCATGGTGGTGGAATTATGGTGGTGGAATTATGATGTGGGGTGCATGGCGGTTAATGGTGTGGGTCAGTTTGAATTTATTGAATCGACAATGGATTAATAGGTATATCGAAAGATTTTAAAAAGAACTTGAAGCAAAGTGCAGAGAATCTAGGCTTATCTTCGACATTTTGGTTTCAACAGGATATCGATCCGAAGCATACTGCTCAAATAGTCAGATTTTGGCTCTTGTACAATGCCCCTAAACAGCTTAAAACGCCTCCTCAGTCACTCGACCTATAGAGTACTCTTGGGATATATTTGAAAAAAGAATTCGTCAGCATATAATAACAAGTAATGTAGTTTTGCGAATAGTTATGCTGACAGAATGGTCTCGAATTACAGCTGAGGAAACAGATAAGTTGGTAAATTCAATGCCAAACCGATAAGTATTAAAGTGAAGTATTAAAGCAACGTGGTTATCCAACAAAGTATTGAATTAATTTTTTAAAATAATTTTTAATGCTTTTGTTAATAATTATAAACTTGAACGCAGACTTTGTGGTGCCTACATTTACATGTTGGTACACTTAGATGCCGTTATAACGAAATTTATATAAAATAAAATATATAAATTTATAAATAAATTCATGCAAAAAAATTCATGCAAAAAGTAACAATTTCAGTTGTGTTTTACTTTACTTAGAAAAATATGTGAGCTGTACGCAGACTTTACGGTTTATGTGTATGTAAAAGAATCGTTCCTGGCGTCTCCCAGGGTAATATCAATCAAAAACTGCTCTTGTATGGCCCTAAAATATTTCTGATTAGGGTTATGAGCTTTTTACATTTTTCCAGTTATTATATAAAGTAAAATATTTGAAAATAATTGTTTTTGCACATTTTCTGAAAATGATAGATTTAGAATTTTTCCCGGTCGAAACAGTAATTATTTTGAATTAAATCTTTTAAATTTCTTTAAATAACTTAAAGTCAATTTCTAACATAATACAAAGCATAAATAATATTTATATTTTATTTATTTAAGCCTAAATAATTCTGATATTTTAATAAAATATATTCATTTCTCCCTACACTTCCCAAGTGAACAGCTTGGCAATCCACATTGTTTAGTAAAATATATGTAAATAAGAGCAATATCAGCAACCTGGTCGAATTTGGTTTCTTTACATGACAGGTTGGTCTGTAAGACAGAGGGTTTCTCAACATTTACTGAATGAGGGGATTTCGATGGAGTGACTTTTAATACGCCTACTTTTAATGCGAGGCTTTTTATGATTTTCTCTTGTAATTCATTTTTATGTGCACTTTCGTCTTATTTTGTAAATATTTACCGAAATTTTTTTATTTCATTTTATTATTATTAGTTTTTTTTCCAAATAATTGCTAAAAAGTAGCAGAAATAAACCCTTTTCTGCTACGATTTTTTTTTGCGTGGAGCTGTGCGTAACCGCCACCGCAGCGTATAAAGTTGGTAGTGGTGAGTGGAGGCGGTAGCGGTAATGAAAATTAAATTCACTGAAAGTTTATTTTTAATTTTTATTTTACACCTTTGATGTGCTTGATGAATGAATTAGTGGCGCTGAAACTGAAACGCAAATGCAAAATATCTCTTTTACAGTGAAAAAAAAACCCCTCAAGTATTAATACATTTTGTGCCTTCCTTTCATGTTGTTGTTGTTATTATTGTTGTCTGAGCATTTGCCATGCAAATTACATACACCATGTGTTGCCCACCTTACCTCCTTAATTCCACCTTGATCATATAACTACTTCATTTTCCATGCTCTGGTCGCAAGGACCATAAAAAAACGGCTTCACGCCTTTTTCTTCTTCACACCTTCACAGAGTAATAAAAATGCAATTATGCGCTGCTGGTCGCTGCTCGCTACTCGTTGCTCAACTCAGCCACTCAGCTTGTCGCTTCATTCCATTACCAACAGTAACTGTCCGCTTTGAGAATATGCGCTCAAAAAACAAACAAGAAAAGGGTTGCGGTTATATGCCCAGCCGCAGTAACCACGCTCGGTGTTCGCGTCGCGATAACAACTCTTTTAGGAAAATAAAAAGTAATAAAAAAATTTATGCAAAAATTAAATAAATTTTTTTTTCTCTACAACAGCAAATTAACTCCTTTTAGTGAGCGACACCTTAATACTCTTTTTTTTTACTACTACTCAAACTACTCTTTTTTTCCTATTTACTTATTCTTGCAGAAAGTAGTTATTATTGTTGTTTTTTTTCGTTGCGCACGTTTTATTGAGCTTCTTGTGTTGCATAATCAAATTGCTGTTGGCAAAAAGTGCTAATGATTTTTTTTTCAAGTGAATTTTTCCATTTTTTCCTGTTACTTCATTAGGCCTGAAATTGTGTTTTTAAAATAAAAAATATTCCTCAGTGTCCCATTCTGTTTTATGCTTATGATGTGCAGCACAATTTTTATGTTTATTTCCTAAGTAGTCACTTTAAGAAACATTGTGTTTTTACGATTTTTATGATTTTGAGTAATTTTCAGTATTTTTTTTTGAGTAATTAACTGTTAGGCGAGTTGTAATAAACTGAGAGAGAATTTTTGATACTTTTTCTGCAAATGTTTTCTAGTGATTCATTAACTCACTGACCTATTCTGGTATGTGCGCCGAATGTGTGAGGTTTCTTGGCTGGAAAAAATACTAATCAGTTCAGATACATGAAATATACCGTTTGTCGTGAGATAAAAGGATAGCTAACCGATTTTTCTTCAGTGTGAAGATACATCCACTTTGCCACTTTGCCACTCGAAATCATCTGCGTCCAGTTTTACAAGTAAAAGCTGTACACAGCAGAAAAGGTTGCACCTCGAAGTCGCCAATGGTAATTTTAGAATTTCAACAATAAATAACTCTTTGTTACTGCCATTGACTTTCGATAACCCACATTCCTTCACTTCGTAGATACACGTGATTACAGCCAATGCTAAGGTAGAAAGAAAATCTACAAATTGATAACACTCTCAAAGGCGAGACAGGCTAATGGAACAAAGCTGAGAATGTTAATGACCGGCCAGAGCTTCGCCTAAGAATATCGCTACCTCATCATCTATATAGCGAGAGATAAAGGATGATTCAAGTAGAGGTACCTTTTTCAATAGCCCTTTTTTGGACAGATAACGCTTGAGTAGTGTCAAATCAAGTTGTGTTATTTTTTGTTCAGAATTGTTTGGCATTTCATCATGGAAAAACTTACCGTTCGAAGCAACTCGGACTGACGTACGGAATGACTTGGCGCATTTTACGTCGAGATCTTAAATTGAAGGCGTACAATATACAGCTTGTGCAAGAACTGAAGCCACTCGACCTTCCCAAGCTCGACCTTCGCGTCATAATAAACGACTAATTGATACCTGAAATTTAATCAATAAGACGACACCACTTTCCACACATTGCATCAATCAATGGATTTGTTGAGAGAACACTTCGGTGAGCAGATAATTTCACGTTTTGGGCCGGTGGATTGGCCACCAAGATCATGTGATGTCACACCGTTGGACTTTTTCCTGTGTGCTTCGATTCATTCCTTTGAGCAAAATATCAAGCGTGCCATTCCCCAGTTACCAGTCGAAATGCTCGGACGAATCATCGAAAATTAGACTCAACGGATGGACCATCTGAGATGTAGCCGCGGCCAACATTTGAATTAGATAATCCTTAAGGAAAGAAATACCAAAGAATGCCTTTTTGAATGATAAAAAATATTGCCCAATAGATTTGAATTTTTCGTGTTGTTTTCTTTAAAAAAGTAGGGAACCTCGAAATGGATCAGCCGTTTTATAAATTTTTATAAACTCCAATAAGAAGACATAAAAATAGTATGTGTTGAAATTTCATCGCAGAAAGTACCATTACAATAATGTTAGACCATAAATAATCATAAATGCCTAGAGACAAGCTAAGAAAATATAGTCATAGCATATAGGGCCTTTAAAGTCTTTTTTATTACAACGGTATCAACTCCAAATTAATCCGCTTATGCCATCAATGATACTTCAGAATAATCAGAACGGCCAGAGACGATTATTTTAGATATGGTTCAAGCAGATCACAACATCCCATTTTATACCAAAGATCCTCGTAACAGTTTGGAGACGAGCTAAAGTGAGAAGGCGAACTCACTTCCGAACCGTTTTGTTGGGTGCTAGTTTTGGGATCCACCAAATGAAAAAAATGAGTCTTGGATGAGAAACCCTTGCAATCTTGATGATGACATCACAGCCGTCCAAGCGTTCCCTTAGCCCCAATGTCAAAATCGTCCTGGGAGATTTTAACGCCGGGCTGAGCAAAGAAGGTAACCAAATTGATTATGTTGTGATAGACGGACGATATGTCTTTAGTGTTTTTGAAGTGAGCATGCTCCGAGGACCTAAAATTGACTCAGATCACTATTTTGTCGTACCGAAGGTACGCATACACATCCAAGTAGAAAAGAATGCCCGTCAACAAAAATAAGCAAGGCGAAATGTCGACAAGCTGCCGTCAAAGTGGGCTGCCAACCAGTTTTTACTCGACTTGCACTGCTGAGAGTAGCCAACTGCCATTTCGAGCTACGTACGTACCGTCGAGCTGATATGATGAGGATTGTCGAATTGCAGTGGAACTCACAGTCAACTCGTGTGCGGAATAGGATATATACCGAGACCTGAAAATGGAATGAAGATGCAATTGCAGACAAAAAAAAAAAAAAGGACGCCGAAATGCGAGAACAGGAAGAGCGGGAGAAGCTGGTCCACACATTTATTTTTCGAAAATTCTTTAAAAGAAATCCGGAAACTTACAGAAGAATAATCATCTAGGAACCAAGAAAGCAATCTGATGGCCGATGTCCAGATCATAGTAAGTTTATGGAGGGAACACTTCTCCAGCCCGAATAACAAAGAAGGTGTGACACCCTGAAAAGGGAAACCTGAAATGTAATTGATAATAATTAAATGACGTTCCAATATCCAACTATAACTATGTTTAAATAATGATTGACCGCTTATAGAAAAATAAAGCGGCGGAAGCCACTGGCTAACTGGAGGAACGATTTAAATGTGGCTTAGTTAACAAGACCAACAATATCAAGATACAGGGATATCTTAATAATGCAGCGGAAAAAGATAGCGAGAGGACACAGAAAAACTCACCATATGATGCGTGTGTACCTCTGTTCATTGCAAACCATTAATAAGTGGTTCGTTAATGTTTACTAAAGAAGTCAGTTGTTGGACAACATTGGACAACAAGACATTTACTATTTCTAGACGGAGAGCTGGTCTATATAACAGCTGTCATAATAAGAGGCCACTATTTAATGAGAATTTGCAATGAGACGAAGCGTAATTTTTCTAAGGATTCTTGCGATGTATCTATTAGCCATATCAACTCAGATGAACTCGAGGCTAGATAATGCAGAAGCGGAGGCCGATATTCGGCAACATCTACACACTGATCTGACTTCTGTGCTCCTTTCCCACCCGCTCCGATTTCGTAAAGATTTTTAAAACGATGCTTATTTTAATCTCTATTCCACGGCAAAGGCTATTCACGAAAACGTTGCCAATATGCGGGGATCTATTTTCGCTTATATCAGGGCAATCGCATACAAGAGAAAATCATCTTAATTCCATTGCTATACGTTCTTATCGCTGCTTCATCCTGTCCAACAAGAAAAATAGTCGCCAAAATCCCAATGACATTTGAAATATTCTCCTACTAGAGAGAGTACGAAGACTGTTTTATAAGTCAGCGACTTTTGGAATTTTCCGCGCAGTAACTGTAAATCCAGCATTGCTCTCGTCAAGTGTTCTTGATTAATAGACTGCTTTAAAATTTTGTGTAAACTGCTCTATTTAGCTTCTGTTTGATAGCCATCGAAAGCTAGATCGTCTGATTTCATCACCGAAACCAAGGCAAGACTTGATAAACACTATGGGGACTCTGCACCATCAATTTCAATGGTTAAGAAGTGGTTTACTGAGTTCTATTCCAATACAAGTGACGCCGAATCTTCAAGTCGCCTAAAAGAGGTCGTCAAGCCTGAATAACAATTCAATTGAAAAGTCTCTGACCTCCCATAGTAAAACACATTTTTTTGGCAAAATTAATTTTTTTTATTCAAAATAGTTCCCTTCAAGGGTGATACGCTGATTATAGCGTCCCTCGAACTTTTCGATATTAATTTTGTAAAACGATTTGCCGTTTGCCTCAAATAGGCCTCAGTTTCGGCGATCACCTCTTCATTCGACGAAAATTTCTTCCCAGCGAGCATTCTTTTGAGATCTGAGAACATGAAATAGTCGCTCGAGGTCAGATCTGGAGAATATGTTGGATGCGGAAACAGTTCGAATCCAAATTCATGGATTTTTATCGTCGATTACACCTACGTGTGAAATGGTGCACTATCCAAAAAAAAAAAAAAAAACTATTCGCGCGATGAGTTCGGCGATTGGTCACACTCGATCATAAGCGCGACCGTGTAATTACTTCAAAGCAATTGGCAATTCAAACGAATTTTTGTGCCGTTTCGCTTATGTAGACGAAACAAGGATCTACCACACCAGTGACCAAAGAACAATCAGTTCAGTGGGTTTCTCCAGGTAAACCTGCACCAAAGAAGGCCAAGGTGGGTCTGTCGGTCAAAAAGGCCGAAAAGGGTAAAACGATCACCGTCGAATATTATTCTGAGATTTTGGACAGATTCGATATCGGTTTGAAGCAGAAACGATCGCATTTGGTGAAGGAAAGTGCTTTTCCAACACAAACTTCAAAAATTGGGCTACACACTGCTAACCCATTCAGCGGATACTCTATTTTTTGTTTCCAAACCAAATGAAAAATGGCTGAGCGGTAGGAGATTGGTGTCGAATGAAGAGGTCGCAGAAGTAAACGCCTCTGTTGGAACTAATGTAAAAATTCGGAGAAACGTTGGACTAAGTGTGTAGACCTAATAGAAGACTATGTTGAAAAATAAAATGCTTATTTGCCGAAAAAATATATTTTATTCAAAAAACTAACTTATCAATTCAACCTCGTATAATAAGAATTCTTCTTTAACTAGCATCTTGCATAAAGCGAATGTCATGTCCTGTAGTGCCGATTTGGTCTACATATGTATATCTCTGTAACTAGTGATTAAAGCGAGAGATAAACTGTTGTGTTCAGCCATCTTTTGAAGAGATCTTCGACACTTCAGCAACAGTTTTTGGTTTTTCTCCATCAAGCATTGGGCTTCTTGCCTCAATATCATTTATTCTTCTTTATATTAAAAAAGGTTTCATAGGGTATTGAGATTCGGATATCAAGAAAATGCGATTTTTGCTTTATTACTGTGCAAAACCAAAAGATACATGTTTTTCTAAGATTTGCTTATATATGTATTATCTTTCTGCGTATTTATTTCCTCAATCCAACTTCAACAACGTGGAATCTTTCAATTTAAGATTATCTTTAAGACCAAGGAAGCTGTAAAATAATTTTGTATTTAAAGAAACTTTAACTTTTTGTTGAACTTTCAATTGTTGCTGCTTTTGTTGTAACCGTTATCATTTATCGTTTACCGAGTTTACCGAAAAATTTATATCGAAATAAAAAAAATGAAAAAAAAAGTTTGCTTTACTTTTCACTGAATTTTCATGTTTTCCATGAGTGACGTACAAAAGGCGCTACGCAGTCGAGCTGCGCTGTCAACGTTAGCTGCGGCGGAAAAGTTTGACAACACACCGCACGGCTGAACATCACGCCGAGCCGGAGTAGTGAAGGAGGTTGACTTTCAAAAACGGGTTAGAATACGCCCAAAGGGCAGAAAACGGCTCGACAGCGCGCCTACCCGTCAAACCACCGTAGGCTGCACTATCTAAGCACAGTTTTTAATTCTCTGTAGCTGCTATGCTTTGTTTTGGCAAATTTCAGAACACTTAAAAGCGGAAATACGCCGCAATAGCATTGGAAAGTGGCAAAAGTTAAAAACATGAATGAGTGTAATAAGCGTGCTAAATGAACGAGGTTGGCGCGGTGCAGGGTGTGCAGGCACTAAGGAGCGCTGAGGATGGCGCGGTGCGGGGCGTAAGGCGCTTCATATGTATGCGTTTGTGGCGAAGGCGGCAAAGTTTTGAATAATTTTACTTAGTTTTGTACGCGTGCGCGGGGCCTGGTGAAAGTGAGCGCGAAACAAGCGAGTTGTTGGCGGGTGTTTTTTGTGAAGAAAGCGAAAGAAGCTAACTTTTGCGCCTAGAACATTGCTGGCGTGGTGAATCTGGGTTTTGTCGCAAGTAATTTATAATATTTCTTCAACTTTTTCTTTTTATTTCTGCTTATATTTTCAGCACAAAACTTTAATCGACTAAAAGTCATTGGCACTGCTTCGTGCCGCGCGGTTGTCGGTGGTCGGCGTTTATGTACATATACATGCATATATTATATGCGAAAATCAATAGTATAAAAGTGAGTTGAAGAAAATGGCTTTAAAGACAATTAAAAATTCTGTCGGCAAGCGACTTTCGTGAAGACAAACTTTCCTCTTAACCTTAAATTGTTTAATAAGGAAATCGCTTAATATTAACATTCGGATTTAGCGAACCGAATTTAATTTTGTATAGAAACCGCCAAACTGGTGCTGATGTTCGTGATCTTACTTCCGAGTATGCAGGGCTTTCCTCGATTTTTAGTCTTGAGGAAACATCAAGGGAGCCACTCTGACAAATTCGAATGAAGCGCTCACTGGAGTCTAATTGCATTGTCTGCCCACCGGAGGTGCGGCTATGAGTGGGAGTCGGTCTTCTAGCAAGTGGTTCGCTATGCAAATGTGCTCCAAATAATACCCACTTACTCATCCGACAAGGTTGTGCGCTGAGTTTGGTACCAGCCACCTAGAAACCAGCTTCAATGAAAAATATAATAAAGCTTCGGATAAGAACTTCCGATTTTGATGACCAGTACCATATTTATACTTGACGGAGGATCCTGATGAGCAACATATTGCATTAGGAAGGTGCCCCTGCCAAGCTGATTGATGTCTTCTCAAAAAGCTAGGTTGACTCCACCGCCATTCAGGGAATGGGATGAATAGGACGAGATCTTAGTGAGTTTTATTGCAGTGGCCATATAACGGAGAGTAAGTTTGGTGTTGACGGCCGCAATAGCTGAGTGGTAGGTAGCATTGCGTACTACCACTCGGAAGGAAAGCGTCCGAGTCCAAAATTATAGAAAATTATGAGTATTTCTGATATGAAGTAAAAGCCCGTTCGGAGGCGGCTTAGAATAAGCTATAGGTCTCTCCATTTTTTGGTAAGAACACCACGACGCAAGTCCACAACCTACTTACTTGTTTATTACCGGATCGAAAGACTCGAAATCGGCCCGGTGTTTGAGCTGGCAGCACTAGATCTGTCCAAGTTACATAGTCTATCACGCAGCGGTTTGAATGAATCCCATGAATAAAGGTGAGTAGCTTACAGTCATCGGTAAAATTTTTTGATCAAATTTCAAAATTCCTAAAACTTAAGCAAGGAGCTTTGCATGATGGGTATATGTTCTTTGCTATTGTTTAATATTTATATTTCGAAGCTCTCTATGCAGATGACTGCTCGATATTGTCCCCTGGCTTGGATATAGATAAGCTTTGTTCTAAGGTGAACCGCTATTTCTTCGACCTTCCCCAATTCTTCACTGCATAACCTTACAACTACAACCAGAGTTAAAATGATGATTTCCATCGGTCATACTTTTCACCAGCTGAACGAATGATTACCACCACGACCTTGATGTGAAAATCGATGACGTCAAAATTCCAACAATAAGCAACCCAAAGTTTCTGGATGTCACATTCGACAGCCTGCACTCCATCAAAAAACGTATGCTATTGCCACAAAAGTACAGATCAGCTACAAAATCCTCAAGACGGCAGCATCAGGTACAAGGCAAAAAAAGGTTTTTCCCATCCTACAAGGCAATTGGTCGGCCGATTATTACTAACGCCGCACCGATTTGAATATCGGGGACTAGCGAGAAACAGTGTAAGCAATATCTGCTAGGATACTATCGAGGAGATTTTCCATGCAGAAATCTACTGGAAGCCGAACCACCACCTAAGCGCATAAGGAAGGGAGGAGTACTTGGCCTAATGGTCTTCATTTAGCGCACTTTACATTATCGCTTTACACTTTACGCTATTTCCGTGAATGACATGCTCATAATTTTACTAATAGTAAAGGATGCGCTCAAGCTCACTCGCGAGAGCCGAGTAATACTTGCCAAATTAAGGTGTGGAAACAAATTAGGCTCACTTCCTATCTGTCTTCACTTGAATCCGACATACTTATCCTATGTACTGCATTCAATTAGTCCCTTCACGTCACTAACACCCTTTTTGTATGCACACTAAAAGTCACACAGCTACACCTCTCTCCTTATGAACCGAACGTGTTGAAATAACTCGTTAGATGACTACGATGCTTGAACGTCTGATATTGCCTGACCCTGGTCGCTATAAAAAACAACACTCGAAACCAGATCGCATATATTTTGATGGACGGAAGACACGTCTCTCCTACTTCTGATGTATATTCTCCGAGGTAATAAAACCAATAATACAGGAAAGTTCCGACGTCAAAGAGCTGTGATCACCACAGACATACAAGCAGTTTTCTACTTGATTTGTACTCTAGCTCTCTGAGAATTTAGTATAAGGCCGCACTGCGGTAAAGAGAAAGTGGAGAGACTGTCCCTTAAGGTTACGATTGATCGCAATTCGAGTTTTGAAGAGAAAACGTTTGCTGAAAGAAGAAGAAAGGAACAGAAAGGCTTGAACACGTCTAGTTTGCCAACAGGAGACATGGAGCATTTCCTTATCTTCTAGCAAGGAAAAATATTCGATAGATGCCGAATAACTTGGAGAGAACCTTCTCGACCATAAAAATTAAGCTTTTTGTTTTGTTCTGTGAGTTCCAATTTAGATATGACAGGGAAGAGCTAACACATTATTCGGTAGGTTTGAACTAAAGGGCGATCCAAGTCGAGGTACTTTTTCAAAAGCATTTTATTGACAGACCACGCTTGATTCGTGTCAAGATGTCATGTTATTTTTGTTCAGTATTGTTTGGCATTTCATCATGGAAAGACTTACGCCTGAACAACGTTTACAAATCATTCAACTTTATTACGAAAATTCACGTTCTGCAAAGTAATGTGTTTCATTCAAATTATGGTCAACATAATCGGTCTCCTGAGCGTACTATTTGCAACATCATCACTCATCTTGGGATCCAGCAATCATTATTGGATAATACTCGACCGAATAGACCACGTCCAGCACGAAGTGAAGAAAATATAGCGGCCGTAGCTGAGAGTGTACACGAAGACCGAATAGTGGATAGTCGTCGTATGGAACGACTTGGCACATTTTACGTCGATATCTTAAATTGAAAGCGTACAAAATACAGCTTGTGCAAGAACAGAAGTCGCTCCACCTTCCTACGCGACATCGCTTCTCTCTATGGGATCTTGAAAAGCTCCAAAAAGATCCGAGGTTTTCGAGCCAAATTTTGTTCAGCGATGATGCCCACTTCTGGCTCAATGGGCAAGTAAACAAGTAAAATTGCCGCATTTGGGACGAAGAGAAACCTGAAGAGATTCAAGAGCTGCCATTTAATTCAGAAAAAACAACGGTTTGGTGTGGTTTGTGGGCCGGTGGGCCGGTGGAATTGTTGGTCCATAGTTCTTCCAAAATGATGCCGGTGAGAACGTAGCCGTCAATGGCGACCGACTATTTAACGCCTGAAATTGAAGCTAGTGATCTCCTCGGCATTTGGTTTCAATAAGACGGCCCCACATCCCACAACTCGCATCAGTCAATGGATTTATTGAGAGAACACTACGGTGAGCAGATAATTTAACGTTTTGAGCCGGTCGATTGACCACCAAGAGCGTGTGATATCAAATCATTAGACTTTTTTCTGTGGGGATATGTAAAGTCTAAAGTCTATGCGGACAATCCCTCTTCGATTCAGGCCTTGGAGCAAAACATCACGCGTGTCATTCGCCAGTTTCCAGTCGAAATGCTCGAACGAGTCATCGAAAATTGGACTCAACGGATGGACCATCTGAGACGTAGCCACGTCTAGCAATCCAAAGAGATAATCTTTAAAAAATAAATGTCAAGGAATGTTCTTTCGAATTATAATAAGCTTTTTAAGCTGTGCTTTTTTCTTTCTTTAAAAAAGTAGAGAACTTCAAAAAGGAGTTTTCCATAAAGAAGAGGAAAGCCGATCATATCTTCATATGGGCGGACCAGCGCTTAATCTTCTATACAGTTTAATGAACCACAGTTAAACCCCGGCAGACGTCAAATTCTTTGCTGTTGGTCTGGTATGTCTATGCAAATTTGATCTGGAGACTGAGATGTACTCTTCGAAAAGTAAGAATTTAATGAAGACTTGGATGACAAATGCTAAGATAAGCAGCCTAACTAAATCACTTCTAAGGATGTCTATATAACTTGAACTAACTGTCCGAATTATAACGGTCTTGATAATATAATATGGCAGAATTTTTTTTTGAAATATCAAGAAAAAGACAGTTATTTTACAAAGATTTATTTACATACATACCTACATATGTACATATATTTAATGTTTTTTTTTTAATTATTTATGTTACAAAAATAAATCGTTACAACTTTTTCACAAAAGTTAATATAAATTGAAAAAAAAAATTGGAAAATTTCAAATTTTGCGCCTACGCATCATTTCTTTTTAAATATATTTCATTTCTATTGTGTTTACTGTAAAATTGCATGAAATAAATTTGAGTAATAAATTTTCCCAATGATCCATGGCGGAGCTATAATTTCAAGGCTGTATTGTAGTCAAACAAAGTTTTTGAATATTTTGAAAAAAATAAAAATAAAAGAATAAAAATTACATAACTACAACTGCACACCCACATACATATGTAAGTATGTGTAAAATGTTGCTGTTGTTGGACTTTAGTGGCAACTTAAGAATGCCTACTTTGCCATTTTTTATTTGCTCGTCAACTTTACAACATTTTTATTTGTATTTACATGAATATATCTGCGCTGCTGGTACTAACTACAAGTCAATGTAAATATATATATATATATATATAGGGTGTTTTTTTATAGTGGTATAGAACTTTAAGTTGGCATTACTTTTCAAGATGGCGACCGATTTAACAGCTGTCAAGTGATTTATTCTCAGTTTGGTTTGGCAATTCATCTTATATAGACTCACGCTTGAACAACGCTTGCGAATAGTGCAATTTTATTTCGAAAATAATGGTTCTGTGCGGAAAACGTATCGCGCACTACGTCCATTTTAGCGATGTTTAGCGATGAAGCGCACTTCTGGTTGAATGGCTACGTTAACAAACAAAACTGCCGCATTTGGAGTGAAGGCAATCCGCAAGTGTATGTTGAAACACTGTTACATCCAGAAAAACTGACTGTTTGGTGCGCTTTATGGGCTGGTGGAATCATTGGTCCGTACTTTTTCAAAAACGATGGTGGCCAGAACGTTACAGTCAATGGTGATCGGTATAGAGCCATGATTACTAACCTTCTCATTCCTGAATTGAATAACCATGATGTCCAGGAGATGTGGTTTCAACAAGACGGCGCAACATGTCACACAGCTCGTGCCACAATAGATTTATTGAAATACACGTTTGGTGACCGCTTAATTTCACGTTTTGGACCTGTGAATTGGCCTCCAAGATCTTGTGATTTAACACCGCTAGACTACTTTCTGTGGGGCTATGTAAAGTCATTGGTCTATGCGGATAAGCCACAAACGCTTGACCATTTGGAAGACAACATTCCAAATCATCGAAAATTGGGCGTCCAGATTGGACTACATCCGCGCCGGCCGTGGCGGTCATATGCCAGAAATCATATTTAAAATGTAATGCCACAAGATTATATTTCGGATAAATAAAATTCATGTCAATCGAATAATCCATCGTTGTTTTATTGCAACTTAAAGTTCTATACCTCTATAAAAAAACACCCTTTATATATATATGCATATACAAATGTACATAGTTAGTTTTCTTTTGTTGAGTATGGCTAACGGCCACATAGCAAATTTTTAAATTGAATTTTATGCAAATTTTATTTCTTCAAATATCAACAAATATATATATCTACAAATATATATATATATATATATATATATATATATATATATATATATATCTACAAATATATATATATATATATATATATATATATCTACAAATATATATATATATTTACACATGTAAAAATGTGTTTTTTTTTACTATTTGACAATATATAAAAAATCATTGTTATTTTTATATTCATCGTACGCATTTCAATTCGCATGAATGGCCTTCGGAGGGCACACAATTGTGTGCTGGTGTTTGAATGGAAGAAGGGTAAGGGGAAGCTGATGAAGCAATACACGCGTGACACTCCACGCGTTGGTCACACACATTGAATTGACACTTTTACAATCCAAATTGGTGGAATTTTTGAACCCAATGCACTGCATCGTGAGGTGATGAATCTCATGTTAGAGCAAAGGAAGCAATTTGGAAGAGGTCAGAGATGCATCCGCACAGATGAGCCCAAATAAATGCAACCCACCATAGTGCGAAATTTTTTTCTTCTTCTCGCTGTTTATCGTCTATTGAAAGTCGGCTCCCTCTCCAGTTGATGATTTTCCTCTTCATCTGATTCCATTCCATTGGGTATTGCGTCGAATACTTTCAAAGCTAGAGTGATTTTCATTTATTCCGACTACGTGACGTAACCGGCGGTATAGCTGTCTTCCGAAAACCTTTTTATCGAAAACTCCTAGTGCCGTCTCATTGAATGTCGACATCGTCCACTCTTATGAACCAAACAGCAGAACGGGAATAATGTGCGATTTGTGAGGTTTGGGTTTGATCCGTCGAAAAAGGAATTTTCTTTTTAATTGCCTACTCAGTCCAAAGCAACAAGAGTGATTCTGCGTTGAACTACCAGTCTGACGTGGAACCCAAGATGGAAATGTGTCGACTGATTGTTTCATGATAGGAGATATTTCGTCCTGTCGCCTACTATTTTCTCCGGCATCAAATTACACGACAAAGAGTCACCCTCTGCCGAGCGGCTCAGAGAGGTCCTTCTCAATGCGCTGCTGGCATTATCCAGGGTAAGTTTACGTAGCCGTATGAGTTTTGTAGGGATACCAAATTCAGACATAGCGTGCGGCGTAAAGGCAGCTCGTCTATAGAGATCTAATCAGTTCGTTGACGGTGGGTTTTAATCTCTCACACAGCATGCTCGTGGAGGCTTATCCCACGATAATTGCGCAAGCCATAGAGCCCCCATTTTATGGATTGGGCAGAGCACACTGAGGTTCCATTCGTCGGTCATGCTTACTTCCGACCATATTCTGCAAAGAAGTTGATGCATGCGCCTTGCAAGTTCTTCGCCGCCCTATATAAATGGTTCAGCCGGTAATCTATAGGCTCCCGCCGCTTTGCTATTTTTTAAGCGGGCAATTGTATTCGTACTTCGTCATATTCGGGTATTGGAATGTCTATTACATCACCTTCAATTGGGAAATTGGGTTCACCATTTCCGGGTATTTCACCTTCACTGCCAGTCAGCAGGTTCGAGAAGTATTTCCTCCATAAGATTAGCTTGCCCTGGGCATCGGCGACTGGATTTCCTGCTTGCTTCCTACATGGGTATGCTTCGGTTTTGAAACCTTCTGTAAGTCGGCGCATATTTTGGCCAGCTTCTCAAGCTTTTCATATTGACGCATTTTGGCCGTCTTCCTTTTTTCGTCTGGAAATGCTTCTCGCTTCCCTTTTTCAGCTCTCGGTATTTATTCTAAACTGCACGTGCTTTGGTAGCTCGATGAAGTCTGCGTTCACTTCACTGCAGCCGGCTGCTGAGCCAAATATAATTCCTTTACCTACCCATAGACAGAATTTTTGGTCACATCGTCCTTCTCTTCCGGCGAGTCTTGGGCGAAAATGAACTATATATTGAAGATCTTCGCTTTGATGTGGTAGACGTAGTAAATGGGGTTTTCTTAGCCAATTTCATTGGCGTAGGATTGTCATGTGTTTGGCACAACGGTGGGGGTCCCTTCTCCCTTTAGGTCGCATGGATGTTTGTTGGCTACCCAGTGGATACTTGTTATTAAAAACTTTTCTTACTTGCGTGAACTCCATCCTCTCACATAATATCTAATGCTTATATGCCTACAGTAGTTTTGATGCGATTTTTTCAAGAAATATTTCGACAAGTAGAAAGTGTGGGAAGAAATTTTTGCATTTTGAAGGGAGTTTGCGAAGATCTAGGGGATTTGCATTAGTTGGACTTTGATTCCATAAAGCTAGTGGGGTGTATTAAGCGAGAACCTCTACATCTGATAATGTCTGTGTAGCAGTGTAAACAAACCCTTAGCTCGCTCTCACCTTCTGTCTTTCTGTTATCTATTCAAAAGTTGACAATAGTCAAGTTCGACTATTGAGCCTTAAACAAATATCCGCACACTTGTTGTTCAAATGCTTGGGCAGAATGAAAATGTTCGAACCAAATTTGCTGAACTCTTTTTTTTAATTTTTAATTTATTTATGGAAAGTGTCTGCAAGTAAACACTTGATCATTTGGGCAAAGGAAGAGTAGGGAATAGCTAACATTGTTTGATATATGAGTATCTGGAACTCTATTATATGTAGATACATATTTAAACTAAAAAATTAAAATTAACCATTTAATTAATTTTGGACCTTCAGTTTCCCTAAAGCTCTATTTCAGATCAACCGGATCTAGTATATGATCTTCATGGGCAAAATATTCATTACTACGCCACTTCCATGCCACATCTCATACCCTCAGACATATCTAGTATATGACCTATCTGTAAAGAATGTGTTTAGCGCGCTTCGCGCAACTTATGGTAAACATAATCGGCCTACTGAGCGTACTATTCGCAACACCATCACCCATCTTGAGACCCTGTGTTCATTATTGGATAATATTCGACCGAATAGACCACGTCCAGCACGCAGTGAAGAAAATATAGCGACCGTAGCTGAGAGTGAACACGAAGACCGTGGAGAGTCGATTCGGCGCCGTTCGCAGAAGCTCGGACTGACTTGGCACATTTTACGCCGAGATCTTAAATTGAAAGCGTATGCAGCTTGTGCAGGAACTGAAGCCACTCGACCTTCCCAAGCGACATCGCTTTGCTCTATGGGCTCTTGATAAATTCCAAGAAGATTCGAAGTCTTCGAGCCAAATTTTGTTCAGCGATGAGGCCTATTTCTGGCTCAATGGGTATGTAAACATTTAAAATCGCCGTATTTTGGATGAAAAGCAACCTAAAGAGATTAAAGTACTGCAATTTCATCCAGAAAAAAAAACACGGTTTGGTGAGGTTAATGGGCCGGTGGAATCATCGGTTCATATTTCTTCAAAGATGATGACGTTGAGAACGTAACCGTCAATGGCGACTGTTATCCCGCCATGTTGACCGATTATTTGATCCCTGAAATTGAAGCTCGTGATCTCCGCGACATTTGGTTTCAACAAGACGCCGCCATTTCCCACACATCGCATCAATCAATGGATTTACTGAGAGACCACTTCGCTGAGCAGATAATTTCACGTTTTGGGCCAGTCGATTGACCACCAAGATCGTGTGATATTAAACCATTAGACCTTTGAGCAAGATATCACGCATATCATTCGCCAGTTACCAGTCGAAGTGCTCGAACGAGTCATTTGAGTCATTTGAGAGTCAAATTGGACTAAATATATGGATCATCTGAGACTTAGCCGCGGCCAATATTTGAAGGATATAATCTTCAAAAAATAAATGCCAGAGAATGTTCTTTCAAATCATAATAAACACTCCCCAAAAAATCATGATTAGGCATTGATGTGTGAGCTGGTGCATTATCGAGACGCAGAATGCTCGAGTTGTTTTTCAACAATTCCCATCGTTTGAGCCGATTTTCCATTTCTTCCATGTAGTATTCCTTATTAACTTGTCGACCTTTTGGCAGGAGCTCATGACATATCACACTATTATAATCAAAGAAAACAGTGAGCAAAGCCTTCACCTTTTCCTTTAAACATACCACGTACGTGCGTTGGGTACAAAGCCATGCCCGCCCACCGAAGTCCGAAATTTTGAATAGATTATTATTTTTTGTACAAATTTTTCGCAACATTTTCATATTTGTTTGAATTTAATATTTTTCTGACACACATGAGCGGTCATTGTACCCACCCGCAACCACACTTTTCGGCCCACAATGGCAATAAAATATTGTTAAACAAACTTTAGGCAGAAATGGTGGGCGCCAATAGAAAATAAAAAATAAAAAATAAAATAAAAAAGAATTTGTGGTGCCAAACAAATAATATACAAAAAAAAAAAAAAATATTCCGAAGCATTCAATTGAATTTATAAAATCAATCACTGCGGCTTACATACAAACATTAATTTTCATATTCAGAGAAAATTAGTGGTTGGGCGCCCACGCAGTTGGACGAATGTATTCACAAGAAATATACATTTAAATATACGTTTTTGTACATATATATGAACTCATGTATATGCATATGTCAAGCAGAGCTCATATGCCTTTGGGTTACCCACATCCTTTTGGGTCGGTCAGCCCAACCAACATACAACCAAACCGAACCGAACCCACATTCATTTGTAATTTTTCCATAGTTATTTGAATGTGTAAGTATGTGAATGAGCATTGAATGCTGACGCCTGCTTTCATATTCACAAATTTACTGCATATTTTATCACCATTACCACACCATAAGCCCACAGGCATTTCGACCGAAATTCCGAAATATATTCATTCCTAAGCCACTTCCTTGCCACATCTCATACCCTCAGATACATATTCACATATTTATATATGAAACATATTCATACACATCCCGCACACACACACACTCATATGTGACCACGTCCACATATCATTCATGCGACCAGCAGTCGTCATTCAATTTGCATTGTGTCTCAAGGAATGCCATCCACCAACCCCGAACTGTCGAAGAATTTTTTTATTTTTATTTTACCATTTCAGTCAATCCTTCCTCCCTTCGCTACACCATCTAACATATTTAGCCCTTTTTTATTTGCTGCTGATTTCAATTTGTTTTCCGAGGGCATCCTCTTCGTCTAACCCTTTTTTTCCTGCTCGTTACGCGCCAAGTCAGAGGAAGTGGAGTTTTTTGCAAAACAAAAAAGCATTAAAAAAAAACAAAAAAATATGAATTTATTTGTAAAAATAGAATAAAATATTATGTGTAAAAAATGGCAAGAAGTGTGCTTAAACAAACGGAAGAAATTTATGAATATGTTGATTCGCTGTGATGTGGCGTGTCATTGTCGGTTATTGATATTTACGACTGGTCGTAGGTTATTTGGCATATGAATGGCCTGATGTGGGAAAAGGTAAAGGGAGATGTGTCTTATTTCGGGTTATTGGCAAAACCAGCAAAAGTCAATACGTCAAATATTTTTTTTTCTCTGCTCATTTTAGCCGAGTACAGCTGATAGCTCACCCTTCTTGCTTTCGGTCTCTTAATATAAAGCATTGCTGAGCCAGCAATTGGTCTGCTAAGCACAGATTTATGTTTAATATTTCAATATCCTCTTTAAAATTTGCTTTTCCATTGAAAATTGTCTTACTCCGCATCCTTTGTTTTAGATTCGCTCTTTGGCAGATGGTACCTCCATGCTGATCAAATTATTGTAAATTAAAGAAGGTTTTTAGAAAATAAGTAGGTAAAACTGAAAAGTTCTATGGGTTAGTATTCAGTTACAGAAATGTTTTTCAATGCGTGAAAGTGGGAAAGCGTAATATTTTGCGAGCATCTGAGCTCCTAATTATGGTAAGTATGCTATTTGAGTACAAATTACGCCTTTTATACTGCCTCAAGCTAATTTTTTTTGGCCCATGCTAGACCAGTGTCAGAAAAAGATCTGATACGATAAGGAATATCGAACTGCAGTGAAGAGAAAACGGGCTGCCTACCGTGAAACCTTCGGGTCGACCACAATACGTGCGGGGTGGGTTAGATATCGAGAGCTAAAGAGAAAAGCGAGATGCAGGCAGTAAAAAACGAACCACGAAATCTCGTCACCGATGTCCAGAGTATACTTACTGCATGGAGAAAACACTTCTCCAGCCTCCTGAATAGCAGTGAAAGTGAAACACCTGGAAATCGCGAAACCGAAACCCCAATCGATGATGCCCAACAATATCGCATACAAGGTCCTATCGAGCGTATTGTGCGAAGGATTAAAGCGAACCGTCAACAAACTAATTGGACCTTTCCAGTGGGGCTTTCCACCTGTAAGATCCCCCAATGACCAGACATACACCATGCGACAAATCTTTGAGCGGACCCGAGAAAAAAAAATCTATACAAACCACCTTTTCATCGATTTTAAAGCTGACAGCAGGATCTCTACGGCGCTAAGTTTGAATTTGATATCCCTAAAAAAATCATACGGAAGAAACTCTCCGAGCCTTTTCGTACCGAAGGAGGTTTCAGGCAGTTTGCCTCTTTATCATGTGATTACTTCAATTAGTTGCCGGAGAAAATAATATGATCTGCTGAGGTAAACAGAGGAGGTACAAATATTTTACAAAGAATTGAAAAGTGAAGTCGTCTCTCGAGAAAACAAAACTAAACTATACAAGTAAGTGATATATGGTGCAGAAGCTAGGATGATGCTGACATTCATGAGTCGGCTCTTGGAGTTTTCGATAGAAAGACTTTTCTGAAGATTTATGGCCTTTTGCGCGTTTGCAACAGCGAATACCGCAGACAATGGAACGATGAGCTGTACGAGTTATATGGGACATTAACTTAGTTAAGCAAACCAGAATTAGCAGCTACGCTCGTTGTCCGAATGGATTAAAGCACTTTAGCTTGGACAGTATTCGATCAAGTAACCGCACATATGGATAAAAGATAGTCCAACTACAGGCCAAAACCTACCACATTTATTTTGTCTGTAGCACTCACTTCGACCATATCGTTAGAAGAAAAGCACCCTAAGTACCAGAGAAATATACTTTGGAATTGGAAAAAAATTTTATTTGTTAAAATATAAAATTATCAAAGAATGAACCAAACCAAAAATATCTTTTGTCTTAAGAATCCACCTAGAAGGAAACAGCCTCGAGATGAATTAATTTTTCTTAGAAATCAACAAAAGAGTTGACGTACAGCCTTGAACGTGGAGTTTGTCATATTCTAAAGGCCAGTACTTTTGTAAGACGGTCCATTACCTCTGCGTTTTACGCATTGCGAGCGAAGACATAAAACCTTCTTCATCAGTATTCAGAAAAATAACTTGGCGAGCAAATTTAAAGAAGTAGGAGGAGTTTCAAGGCCTTTTCTACCGAACTTTTCTTTTTTGGCCCGTGACAGCCACATACCCCCGTTTTTGGCTCTAGCCTATCAACTAAGAGACCAAAGTTTCGAGAAAATGCTTTTACTGGAAAACTATAACTATTGAGAAGGAGAAAACACAAGTGGAACTATGCCATCCAAAGAAATCAAGATGGATTCTAGAGACAGATATTTTTGTATTTTATTTATTTAAATTTCTATTTATTTATTCAATAATAATAATAATTAGTAGCTATGAACGGGCTGCTGGCTCGGTGGTGCTCTTTAGAAGGGTAGTTTGTCTCTTTTATTTGCTTCAGGCGGGTTCAATTTGTTGCGGAGTTCAAGATTCTGTAGTTTTGTTACGTATTTTTATGATATAATTTCAGTCTTTTTTGATGGTGCGTTTGCTCAAATATATAAGAATATTTTCATCACGAATGCATTATCGTGTATCCGTTATCATCCTCAGAAATTTGGATTGGAATCTTCGTATTATATCGAAATTCGTCGCGCATGATTTGCCCTATAATTTGATTCCATACAACCATATCGGTTTTTTAGTCGCATTATATAGAAGGACTTTGTTGCTAAGGCTAAAACCAACCTTCTTGCTTAAGAGCCAATACAAAATGGCAAACTTAAGCCTTTTTTTGGCGGAGATGTGTCTCCTCCAAGTAAATCGTGTATCCAATTGAATGCCAATATATGTGTTTTCGTTAATTTGTGGGACAGGTACATTGACAATTGGACATGTTTTTGACTTTAATGACAAGTAGGATTCAAGGATACTTTGGAACATGTTAGGTAATGATTGCTTAATTTTCTGAATTAGAATCAGAAAAATAGCCTAGCAGTACTCTCTGAATTCGAAAACCTTTCTCATTTCATTAGTTACACGATTTACTTCTTCAATTGTGACATGTTTTTCCCCGTTAATCAGATTTATGTGAGGGAAATATTTCGTTTTCATGAAGAATAGGAGAAATTTTTGAAACTTTTTCGATAAGCTTGGAAAGGCTAGGCAAGAAACAGGCTGATTGATCTATTTGATGACAACAGGGCTGCGTCTTTACCTGGTTTAGCTATCATAATTATCTGCGACTTTTTCCGTGGTTGTGGATAATATCCCAGACAATAATCTTCTTAAGCTCGGAAAGATGTTCCACCAGAAACAGTATGTCTTGGAACATTATGATTTAGTTTAAAAGGTGCATTATTTGAAGCCGTAATGTGGACAGCTGCAAAACATGTCACCTTGCTGAGATTTTTGCTAGCTTTTAATAGCGATATTTTGTAAACGTTGGGAGACCAAAAAAAATTTTTTTTTCATATTTTTACCTTCTAGTATCTTAATGACACCTTTAGTTTTTTTTTCTACCATCTTAAGCCGGATTTTTGCGGTTCACGGCGCATACTTCGGCTAACATCTGACCAGCAACTCTATTTCCGCTATTAGTTATCAATGTTCTGGTTTTTGGCTGGGTTTTCTGCTGTGGTGTTGCCACAGCTGGTGTTGTTGCTAACATACTGTTTAATACAAGATCTCGTTTTCAATATCACTTTCTATCTCCATTCGAGGTTTGGTCTGTAAATGACTGCTTATGGATTTTTTACATTTAAGTCAGGGAATGCCAAGCCCTCCGAGTGTATTTCTGATATGAAATAAAATCTCCTCGTAAAAATTCATCGGCCGTTCGGAAGCCCCTTAGAATAAAATGTAGGTCCCTCCATTTGTTGGTAAAAACATCAAGACATAAAACCACAAATTGGAGGAGGAGCTTGGCCGAAAAATGCTTCAGCGGTTACAAAGCGCCAAATATATATATGTTTAAGTCAGTAAGTTCTGAATGTAGTAAGTTGAAAAGTATACTCACTTTCAATTGGTTGTTCGTTCAATTTAATGATTATTGAGGAATGATCAGAAGATAATTTAGCACTGATTTCGGCATATACTAAATTTCTATCTACGTTTTTTGTGGCTGAAAAGTCAATCAAATCAGAAATTTCCCTTGGATCTGTAGGCCAGTAAGTTGGCTATTTTAGGGAGATAAAATCGAACCTGCTTTATGTAACTGCCAACCTTTTTGGTTTTTAAGTAAGTAGCGAACCCCAATGTTTATGCTTTGCATTCTAATTTCCTCCAGCTAAAAACCAGCCAGAGTTATAAGAAAAACACTAAATTGTTGCTTTGCTATTGATAAGGTTGCCGATATGTGAGAGCTTGAATTGTCGTGGTCAAGAGCGATCCGATTTTGGCTGCCACGATGTCATAGACGTGTTTCGAAGCACTTCTATCATATATATTTTTTAAATTTCTGTCGACTAATCGACACAAGTATTTTTTTGAGCGATTGACAAAGTGTGTGGGATTAAACGTGAATTTTTTTTAATCAAATCTTCATGCAATATTGCATATATGCTAGTCCCACTAATACTTATAGTTGTCTCATTCTCACGATAGGTTACATGACGATTTTGGACGACCTTCGCGAAATCCGTCTTGGAGTGATCTTTTTTTTTGGCCGAGATGAATATTTGAGATACTATAAATAACACATATAGAGGAAATCATGGTCTCTCCTCCAGTATTGGGTGCAATGGTGGCTGGAGTCTGTTCATTTATTTCTAATACGCTAGCATAGGTCGTTCGACCAGTTTTTGAACTCGGCAAATTGAAAGGCGCCGTTACAGGGACAATTTTTGGAAGTTGGTTGAATACCCTGACTTGGTTTTGATTTGAAATCTTTATACACCGGACAACGCCTGTAATTGACCGCCACAATTACTACACCTTTTGTGTTGCCTTGATTTAATTTAACGAACATTTAGTAGAATGCTACGCATACAGTACGTAAAGCAAATTGGGATTTGGTATGCCCAAATTCCTGATTATTCGCACTTTATACTGGATCATTTTCTTAAATGGTTCTTCAGAGATGGTCACCTTTGTGATGTAATTTCGGTTCAATGTAAAAGTGGTTTGAGGGCATTCAATTCTTAGCTCTTCTGATTTTCTACTCTACAACGATACTACTCTCATTTGCGTAAATATAAGGATGAGCAGGCAATCCAATCATTTTAGATACTTTTTTTTCTGTTATCGGTTTCTTGAAGCTTGCATTAAATCAAGATTAAATATTTTTCGATACTCATAATCGATTTCAATTTCAGTACTGTTAACTACTGGAGTTTATAGATCATGCTGTCATCTATTTCATATACACTGAAGAAAGGATTAGTTAGGAATATCTTCCCATTGCCAAGCTCTCACATCAATCTAAATTAATTTTATTCCTATTTCATTAAAATATGATTTTTTTTCATTAAAATGCCGACAGAAATATGCACAAAATATTTTTATCTTCAATCTGTATTAAAAATAAAAAAGGACTTTGTTTATTTAACTGATTCCATCAAAACAAATAAATTTGTTGCTTGTCTACTTCCCCTTTCTGAGAATATATCAGAGGGCTGCATTGGTAGAGCCGTCTAATATGATCACGGTCTCCGTAAGGCTTCCTCTCGTCGTCGTCATCCGCGTTGTTGTGTCGTCGTTGTTGCCGATGTTGTCGCATAGGTGACGTTGGATTGCGCTTTAAATAGCGTGACAACAGAAATTAACAACTGCCAACTAATGAGAAATTACACCCAGAAAAACGATAAACAACAAGATACAAGAGACAGCAGAAAAATATGAATAACAGGTGCGGAGTCATTCACGCACACCACGCTGAATTTTCCTTACGGAACCAGCTGGTACTATGAGTATTATGACGACCGACTGACAACGGATGGACTCTGATGAAACGTAGTGGAGTTCTTTCACTTGGCTTGTTCCGTTCGCTGCGATTAAGTGACGATAATGTTGCCACAGAATGGTTTGTACGGCGCAGCGAAATGTTTTGAATAAATCAGCTAAATAAACAGTGAAATTAAAACGTTGAAATTTCTTCATTTACATTTGCGTTCGCAATTATCTATAGCCTCGTTGCTGCTGTTGTCTTATGTTACGCTAAAAAGCGCGCTCTGGTTGATTGTTTTTCCACAAATCACTACGTGATTGTCTTTCGACATGAAATCAAGAAGCGGAGCGAGCGAGTTAAGGCAGTGAGACGCTGCATTGCCGCACTTCCAGCGTATAACGCTACTCAATCAAATGCCGTTAACTATACGTTTTATAGCGCCAAAGGGAGTTGAGACGAGGGGATGGTGAATGGGCACGTCAAAGGAACCGAGTGAAAAAAAATTAGCGCGTCACGGTTTGCATGTTGTCACGTTATAAAAATCGCTTTAAGCCCGGCTCGCCCTGCGCTCTTCGTCTTTCACCCGCTCGGTGTACTTGTCTTTATTTCCGTGCCAGCGCTTTTCTTTGGCACTTGCTACGAGTCAAACGGGCGCCCCGTGTGCCGCTTACTTCCTTAGTAGCGCTCGCCCCCACACCAATTGCAACCCTTTTTTGTGCTTAAGCACTTTGCCAAAGCAATACGCTACGGTCATGTACACATAAATTTTGGGGTTAGGGTTAAGTTCAGTTGCGTGTTCTTTGTTTGTGTCTTCTGCGTTGAGGCAGGCAGGCTCTCAGGCAGGCTGGTAGGCAGGCGCGTCTCTTGCATGTTGTGCCTCAATTCGTAGGCAAGCTGTGTGGCAGCTGCTTTTGTTGTTGTGTTCCTGTTGGTTTTTTTTTCTGTTTTCCGGTAAAATTTATTTATTTTTTTAATGCTTTTTTTTGGTTGCTCCGCTGGCAGTTTGTTGCGGAAACGAAATGTCGCTTTGTTTGTCGGTTGGCCTCGCTGTAATCGATTAATTCGATTTAGATTGAAGTTATGGCCTTAAAAACACGTTTTGCCACAACATGTATCACGTTTAACCGTTATTTATTGAATTTTTATTGCTAGAGTTTGTTTGGCATAGTTGTTGTTGTTGTTACATACATACATATTTTTATGTTGGAACACGAGCATTTCGTCTCAGTTGATACCCGAATATTTATTGATATGTGCTCATTTTCTAACCCTTTTAACTTGATCCATTGACTTTAATTTAGTTAAGGGTTGTTTGTATTTATTGTTTTTGCCGAACTATTATTATTAAATAAAAGTGGAAAAGTGTGCAAGGCATGAGCTGATTATGTCAATATGTGTAGTTAGTAATAATAATAAAGGTAAAGTAAAGATGATTGCGCTCAAAGTATATTTGGAGCAAATTTCTTCATTCGAGTTTTTTAAAAACTTAATTTTCAAAATTTGAATTGATTTAAAATTTAATTCCTAGTTCAGAGAACATAATATCATGCTAGTGATATACAGTGGCGGACAAAAGTCACATACACCTCCTGTTTTCGTTGAATTGAAAGTCCAAAAAGTTTATTGGAAGATTTAACGATACAGTTAATTTTGAACTATTTTCCGTTATCATAAAAAACAAACAAAAAATAAATTTTTTTAACATGAAATAGTAAAGCAATGACAAAAACAGCGTAAATCCAACATTGACAAAAGTCTACAAACAGTACATACCTAACTTATCTTAGCGCAAAGGTTCTGGTTAATATCAGATAACATGATCTTTTTAGTATTTAGTTGATCCACAGTTCACATCAATAACAGCTTGAAGCCATCGTGGCATCGAAGCTACTAAATTTATCAAATCTTAAGGAGAAATACTATCCCAAGCTTTAATAAGATGTTCTTTGAGTAATGCTGAGCTGAAATCTCCCAGACATGTTAAATAACATTCAAATCTGGACTTTGAGGTGGTGTGTGTAGTTGCCTTGAAAAATAATAAAGCAACCAATCCTTAATAATATGGACCGTATGCTTCGGATCGTTATCCTGTTCAAAGATTCAGACTGCGCCAAGCTCCAAACTGTCCACCGAAGGCTTTAGATAAGCTTTCAACAATGATTTATATTTCAACCGATCCATATTACGCTCAATAAAGTCCAGCTTTCCAACACCGGACACTGCAACCGCTCCTCAAACTATTACTTTGCCGCCACCATGCTTCGCTGTCGGTACCACATTTTTGGAGTTAAGCGCAGTGTTTTCTTTTCTCCAATCTTTTGTTCTTCTATCGCTGCCGAATAGATTCAACTTCGATTTGTCTGTAAACAAGACTTTTTGCCAAAACTTGATACCCTTGTCTAAATGTGCTTTAGCGAACTCCAAGCGAGGTTTACGATTTTTTTTCAGAAATGAGATGCTTTTTACATGGCGTTCTACTGTGGAAGCCGTTTACATTCAGAGCTCTTCGGATTGTCCTTAAATGGACACACTTTCTTGATGAGTTTGCGATGTTTTCGGCTAATTTTGGAGCAGTAACTTTAGGATCATCATTCCTTCCTTCCTTCAGAATAAAGCTTATGACTCTTCGAGTTAGTTCCTTCGGACGGCCAACACGCGGCTTTTTTTTTTGGTGGATCCATTTTTTTCAAAGTTTTTGGTGGACTTAAGTTTAAAATTATTTAAATTTCACCATACGATTTCCTTTCTTTTCTGTGCGGAATAACCAAGTTTCTTACGTCAATGGATATTTCTTTCCGCGGAGACATTGTTGATGCTAATGCGTTTAAACCACAACTAAATTCTATACTAGCAAATTAGAAAACATAATTAAAAAAAAAAAAAGTTAAAAAGGGTACCTAAAGGCCATAACCTGCTGGTAAACCCGTGGTGTATGTAGACTTCATCAGTGTGACTGAAAATCTACAATTGAGCAGCTTTTCACTATGAAATAAACTTTGAAAAAAACCCAAATTACATCGCATACGACGCTATGTCTACACTTGGCGTGTCTGCAAAGCTCATAAGGGATCTGTAAACTTATGTCGAATATTATCATAAGCGCAGTCAGAATTGGGAAGGACCTTTTCGAGCCGTTCGGCTTCAATGTGGTTTTAGAGCGCGCAATTCGCTATCGTGTGACGTCTTGATCTTAAGTCTGGGAAAAATAATATGCATTGCAGAGGTAAATATTAGAGTTTCAGATACCCGGGTATCGAGCACTGCGAGCAGCTCGCTCTATACTCGCTCATTGCTCAACTGCTCAGCAAAACTTCTTTTGCATTTCAATGTTTCTTACACTTTACATAAAAAAAGTTTTGAGAAAAAATTCAAATTGTCAGTTTGTCAAAATACTCGAAATGCTCGTGCTTGGCTCGAAAATTTTTCGAGTATTGAGCAATGAGCAGGTGTGCGAGTGCTCGTTGCTCATGTGTTCGCACTGCTCGAAAATATTTGAGCAAAATCAAGGAGCTCTACTAAATAGTGAAGGTAAAATTTTTTACAAGAGCGTGAAATTTCTGACTTATGCTGATTGAATTGATAGCATTGGCTTTAACAACAACACCGCTAGTTCTGCTTTATCCAAGATAAAAAAAGCAAAGTGTATGCGTCTGAAAATTTTCGTGTAAAGACAATGAGCAGGTTTGGGAGTGCTCGTTGCTCTCAAATACGCGCATTGCTCGAAAATTTGAGTAAAATCTGGAGCTCTATTTCAAAGCGAGCCGACAGTGAGTAAAAGAGGACGAACTGAAGATCGCAGTAGTGTTATTTAATATTTCCAAATAAAGAATTGACAAGCTAGCCAGTCATCGGAATTCACTACTGATCGCCAAGATCCCTCAAGAATTTACCATTTGCCATTGATCCTGATGTATTTTTCTCATAAGTTTAGCTGGCTTTCACGGTAGTAACTATGAATTTTGTCCAATATGGAATATTTCTATGAGAAATACATTTTCCTCCATAGTTATAAGACATTTGTACTTTTTACGGCAGATATTGCTTACCTGGCTAGCTACATTATTCTTACCGATTACCTAAGGATTGACGAATCCTTATATACAAATTAGTACTTCCTTAGTACTTAAGTATAATTTTTATGATTAGATGGAAGCCTTTTTATATTTATGACATGAAAAAAAATCCACAAACTTTAAAAATGGAAACTTTTCAGGTAATATACGCACTTGAAGATGGTTAATTTGCTTAGGAAGTTGGAGTGGTCAAAGGCCTTGTTTTTGGAACGCTGTAGTTTAAACTCTAAATAGCTCAACATAATGAATATTATACTAAAATGGAATCAATGAATTGAGATTGTAGAACTCATAGAAATGTTGTGGAATAGTTTTTTCATGAGCATGGATCTATACTAACTCGAAAATAGCTAAGCCTACAACGCGAATTACGTCTCTACAGTCAGAGTGAAGAAATTTTTTGATAACTTATGGACGTAGACGAGCTGACGACAACCTCATAAAGGTGGAATACACAAGCCTTGAATGCGTCAGTCATTATTCTAAAAATCGACTATATCATTCACCGTAGATGCGTAAACACCAAGGAATAGTTTCCGTAACACTGTGCAGGCCAATTTTCTGACTTCAGGGCGTATTTTTTTAAACATATTTTTATTTTCCTCTTATTTTATATAGTGTTAGAAGTGATTGGTAAAGTTTGGAGTCTCGGAGTGCATCGAAGAGTTGTAGGACAAATAAACAACTCAGTACATAAAAGCACTTTATACGTTGACTATGGAGCTGAAGGCGTCTCCGGAAGCAATATTAAAGTTAGTTACATGGCAGAGAGGGTGACTTTATAGCCACAGTGTCTCATGACTCTTTCGCAACCATTTCTTTAAACATATATCTTTATATCTTGAAGGGTTATCCATTGAGTGTCTTCGAAAGTGTAGGATTGTATTTTGACGTCTGTCAAACGAAAATGTTTTTTTAGTTAATAGTCAGAAATTTATGAAAACGGATCGCTTAGCAACCACACAACGCGCTGAAATTGTTGAAACCTACTACAAAGATGGTGATTCAAACGTGGACACGTTTCGAGCTTTAAGAATAGATTATGGTGCATATAATCGTCCAACTACTCAAGCAATTGATAAAATTTTAAAGAAATTTGAAGAGACTGGATCGGTTATAGATAATGTTAGGTCTGCGCAACATCGATTTGCTCTTTCCGCTACAAATATCGCTGTTGTAAGTGAAAGTGTAGCCGAAGACCCGAATGTGTTTATTTCTCGACGTTCTTAAGAGCATTTTATGGGTCATTATGGGGCATTTTGCTCTTGGACTTACACCTACGTATAGGTATATAAAGTATGGATCACACAACTACTGAAGACAGGTGACCATTCACCACGCTTTAGTTACGTCGATTGGGTGCTTGAACTATAAGCAGAGGACCGCGAGTTTTCCAAAAAAATTTCTTCAGCGACAAGGTACATTTCTCTCTCGGTGAATACGTAAATAAATAAAATTGTCGCATTTGAGGCTCCGAGAATCTTCTTGTAATTCAAGAGAGACCATTACACAAAAAAAAAAAAACTTACTGTCTGGTGCGCTCTTTGGTCGGGAGATGTAATTGGACCTTATTTCTTTGAAAACGATAACGGCGAGACTGCCAGTGTCAATTCGGAGCTTTATGGTCGTATAATAACCGACTATTTTGGACTGTAATTGAAGAGCACGATTTGGAAAATGTGTGGTTCCAAAAAGATAGTGTCAAATACCATACAACACGAGCGCATATGGCTTTATTGCAAAAGAAATTTCCCGGCCGAGTAATCTCTCGTCTTTGCGACATTTGTGGGGCTACGCGAAAGACTCTTGAAAACCAACATTCATCAAGTTATCGGATTAACCTTCGGTCAAACAAGAATAATTAAGAAGAAAAATCCGTTGGTGGTGAGGAGATTAACCGGGTACCAGGACACTAAGTAGCGGTTGGACGGAATTTGGGTAAACTAAGGACAGCGCCTCACAGTATAGGGGCTGATTGATACGAGCTATAATCAGAATCGGACGCGAGGCGCAGATATGACGGTATCTGACCTATGGAGGCGAACTGCTAAGCCTAAACATCAAGGTGAGATACAGGTGCGCTAGTGAAGTGTACACGAATGAACAGGTAGAAAAATACAGTAAGGAGACTGAGGCAGATACGCAGGGCATGGGGGCACTGAGCGTGGAGATATGGAGTTTTAAATTTCGCACGAAGGATTAAAATTATTTTTCTTTAATAGTTGTTAACGGTGCGATTTTGCATCACAAAGCTTTATAAGACTAACGCACTCTGAACCCTAAATAGGCAGCAGCACTGAAAACAGTGTGCTTAAGGAAAGCTCAGTTTCTCACGCCTTGTAAGATTCATGAATCAAGCAAAAAACGAAACTTATTAAACAGCTAATAGATTAGATTTTCTGTGTTATAAGAATATCTGCAATACATATTCTCGTATACAGCACACAAAAAATCTGAAAAGCAGCGCGGTGTCCGTTTTTCGAATAGTTCGAATTCAGCGCCATCTAGAATGAGCTTTATTCACGTCATCAAATCGTTCCAACAGTTATCATTGAAATACATCAATTCATTTCAGTACTATACCAGTAACCCTTCGGCCATTATCTTAGCTGAGCGCTGTGGAATTTCGATAACATCGGCATTGTTATAAATAAAGGGTGTTTTTTATAGAGGTATAGAACTTTAAGTTGGCATTACTTTTCAAGATGGCGACCGATTTAACAGCTGTGAAGTGATTTATTCTCAGTTTGGTTTGGCAATTCATCATGAATAGACTCACACCTGAACAACGCTTGCAAATAGTGCAATTTTGTTTCGGAAATAATGGTTCTGTGTGGAAAACGTATCACGCACTACGTCCATTTTAGCGATGTTTAGCGATGAAGCGCACTTCTGGTTGAATGGCTACGTCAACAAACAAAACTGCCGCATTTGGAGTGAAGGTAATCCTCAAGTGTATGTTGAAATACCGTTACATCCAGAAAAACTGACTGTTTGGTGCGCTTTATAGGCTGGTGGAATCATTGGTCCGTACTTTTTCAAAAACGATGGTGGCCAGAACGTTACAGTCAATGGTGATCGGTATAGAGTCATGATTACTAACTTTTCCTTTACTAAATTGAATAAAAAAGTTGTGGTTTCAACAAGACGGCGCAACATGTCACACAGCTCGTGCCACAATAGATTTATTGAAAGACACGTTTGGTGACTGCCTAATTTCACGTTTTGGACCTGTGAATTGGCCTCCAAGATCTTGTGATTTAACACCGCTAGACTACTTTCTGTGGGGCTATGTAAAGTCATTGGTCTATGCGGATAAGCCACAAACGTTTGACCATTTGGAAGACAACATTCGCCGTGTTATTGCCGATATACGGCTACAAATGTTGGAAAAAGTCATCGAAAATTGGACGTCCAGATTGGACTACATCCGCGCCAGCCGTGGTGGTCATATGCAAGAGATCATATTTAAAATGTAATGCCACAAGATTATCTTTCGGATAAATAAAATTCATGTCAATCGAATAGTCCATCGTTGTTTTATTGCAACTTAAAGTTCTATACCTCTATAAAAAAAACACCCTTTATAATATCGCCAAAAATAGTTAATTTAGGCTTAGAGCTTTACACTTCAACTATCTTCAGCAATCCATATTCAATCTATTTAAGCACACAAAGAGGTGATTGAGTAAATGCATGAGTGCCTGTGTGTGCACAAACAATAAAATGCGCTGAAAATTTTCAATTAAAACGCTGAGTTTGCAACAGAGCGGGCATGCAGAGGGTAAGAGACGACGGTGTTGACACCGACGAAAACTGCATTTTAAGCTGAAATTCTAATCGGATTTCACTATTATTGACGTGAGTTGATGGACAAAATAAACAAAGGAGGGAGATGAGATGAAGGATGCGTGGAATGTGTGCAGTTATGTAAATGAGTGTGTTTACAATGCAGTGTGAGTGTTTTAGTGCGCCTCTAATATGATAAATTTCATTTTTTTTCATAATAAACTAAAATTTAATTTGATTTCTGAACTCTGAGCCCTGCAAGGACTGCTGCAGCAGCTCTCAGAACGCGCAGAGTATTTTCGTATATGTATTTGTGTAAAATAAAGTGAAATTGACTTAGTGTTAGTGTGATTTGCTTGCAGGTGAAGTGACATTTAACTTGCTGCAAAACATTTACATGCACTCCAGTGCAAGTGTATGCATACGAGTATGTATGTGTTTGTATGCGCCTGTGTGCCTTCATTTTTACCCTATAAAGCACTCTAGAGTGCTTGAGCGCTTGTTGTTTATGTATTTTTCAAGCGCTTATTTATTAATTAAAATGATTAAAGAAAAATATCAAAAGCAGAGTAGCAAAAAAATAACAACAAAAACAATAATGGCAAACAATCACTGATGATGCCAGTAGAAGAAATAAGTAAAACAAAAGCGTTGCAATGTGACTCCTTAGCATTTGAAACGTGCGTGGAGTGTTGGGGGAAGGCAGCAACTTGCACTTTGATGGATTTGCAAAAAGGTAACTAATGCGAGTGCACACACATATATAGGTACGTACATATCTTATGTATATAAGCTCCAGTGCTCACAACAGCAGCCAAAAAATATGTCCGAGCTCCTATATAAAGGACTCGCTGGCTGGGATATGGGGAAGATATATGGTTATATACTATTTAGTATATAGAAAATTATACATATGTATTAGTAGTTATATAAATACAGGCATGTATACATACAACAAAGTATATAAGTCTCATATTTTTTAATTTTTTTTCCATCAGCTCCTCTTTGTGTGCTTACAATTTATGTATTACATATCTGCGTTCGGACGTCTCTTATGCCTGGAAAATGCATTTCACACACAACAACAATAACTAACTCAATATATATATATATATATATATATATATATATATATATATATATATGTATATATATATATATATATATATATATATATATATGTCTCCACTCACCGCTATGTACTTACACAAATGTCCTCACTGCCACTGGAAGTCAGCTTGGAGGCGTTATTTTTCCACATTGCGTACACCTACGAATTTTTTTCCTTTTCCCCATTTTTTCCAACGCCAATGTTACTCTTCTATTGCACGTGGCGCATATAAAAGCAAAAACAACTAGTTGTATATATATATATATCACATCAAGTATATAACAGGTCGGTGCTATCATGCTCTATCAGTGGTTGTGGCAAGCAATGGGATGTCCTTAGAGAGCCTTTGCTTGGTGTGCTACAAAATGGAGGCATGCGCAATGGTTGGCTCCTGCTGCCTGCGGTTTTCGGAGTAAATTTCTTTAGTTGGTGCTTACTACTGTTGTGGTGCTGTTTCCGATTTCGGATTTCGCCGCGTGGCGTGTATGAGATTTGCCGTTGTCAGTATGCGTATGCTATGCGCTGTGGCGAGTTTGTATTGAGCGTAGCTGTGGTGGCTTCTCGGCTTTGCTTTGCGTAGACGACGGTGGCCGAAGCGACGGGAATCATATTATTAACTATATTTATAATTTTATAATAAAGGAAATCAATGAAAAATACATTTTTAACTTGAAAATAAATAATATAAGTTTCTAGTGTGAAAAATAATGATTATTTTTTATTTTACTCTCTCTGGTGCTAAAAATAAACTTAATTGAAATCAAGGCGAAATAATGATGATTTTATGTATTTTCAATTCAGATTTACCGACGGCAAAGTAAGGCTGATGAGATGTTGACACGATTTCACAGGTGTTTTTTTTTTCAATTTATGTAGTCATCATTCAAAGCTTTCGTTTTTAAATAAAAACTTAAAATTTCATTATTTTGTAAATTAGAATTATAAATACAAATACTTAAAGAAAAAATATTTAGACAATAAATTAATTGTTTATTATTAAAGCATGGAAAATATATTTAAAAAAAGTTTAAGTTTCCCATTAGGAGTGATATGATTTCTTTAAAAAAAAAAACACGAATTGTTACGAAAGTTCAAATGTTTTTTATTTAGTATGAAGTGCAATCGATACAATTAAATTCTGAATATAACAACATTCAAATGGTCTCCACCACTTCTTTTGCAGGAACGAATTCGATGAACCCAATTTTTGAGCACTTTTCCCACTAAATCAAGTCGTATGTTATGGCAAAAGCACGTTCAATATTGACATTTAAAGCTTGAAGAGAATTTGGTTTATTGCTAGAGACCAATGAATTCAAATAACTCAACAAGAATTAGTCCAATGGTGTTAAATCACAATTTCTTGGAAGCCAATCAATGTTCAACAATTTCTTGAAATAATCGAATATCCAAACCTTTCTCGCAATAATTCGATTGTTGTACGAGCTGCGTGACACGTAGCCCCGTCTTGTTGGCACCAGATGTGGTTAAGATCAACTTCTTCCAATTGTGGCCATAACACGTTGGTTATCATCGATCTATACCGCTTTACATTGACAGTAACGGTGCTACCAGCTTCATTTCGAAAGAAGTACGAACCGATGATTCCACCAGACCAAAAACCACACCAAACTGTCAATTTAGGTGAATGTAATGGTTGTTCATGAATAATTTGTGGATTTTCTTCGCACCAGAATCAACAGTTTTGTTTATTTACCGCACCACTCAGATGAAAGTGAGCCTCATCGGAGAAGATGATTTTCTTAAAAAAATCGTTATCGTTTTCAAGTTGCTTAAGCCATATTCGTCAGTCCCTGTTTGAGCACAAACTAGTCCCTCAATTTTTGAGATATTTCAACCAAACTTTGTAGGACCGGATATATGTATAAGACCTATTTTGGGTCATAAATCCGTCAAAAAAGTATCAACAAGCGTGAAATATATTACACATACATAACGAATTACAAATTGGTTCTGAAAACCATCGAAATCGAACGTACATATATAACACATAGCTCTAATACAACCGATTTCTTCATAAATGAGGTTTTGGGTAACAAATCTGTTAAAAAAGCATATAGGAGTGTGAAGTTTGGTGTAATGTCACACACTATGAATTCCATATAGGTAATGAAAATTCTAGAAATTGGAATATTATAGCAGATATAAAGTTTTGCGTACTAAATACGCCGAAAAGTAATCTAATAGCGTGAAATTTATTATTCTGCAGAAGTAAATTTAAGTTCATATTGGAACTGGAAATTATCAAAATCGAATTTTGCAATTTGCATGACCCTTCGTTCACTCTTGTTTTTTCTAAAGTTTGCCTTTTTTAAAGCAATACTTAATTTACTTTGTAAAAAATAAATAATTTTTAATTAGTTTTTCGAGCTGCATTAGTCCATATTATGTTTTTGGGAAAATTGAAAAAATTACTACAGTCTGAGCGATAGAAGTTACAGCTATTTCGGAAACCACCTCATCAGACTTCTTTCCAGGCACCCTTGCTCAAATTGAATCCGAACTTGCGATGTTCATTTCACTTTCACAGCTTGAAAAACTAATTAATATTTTTGAACAGTAAATAGTTCTAACATAAACAACTACAAATTTGCCTTTAGTGTATTTATTATTTAGTATAAAGAATTTATTTAGTTTCGTACTTAAACTCGGCAGAAAAAATCGGAAATCCTTATGCCCTATTTTCTTTTTTGATTTGATTTATTTTAATGATAAATTCACAAAAAAAATACTCATTTGTCAGTGCGGAAAAAATCTGCGCATAAGTAGTACAAGTAAAATGGAAAAGCCCCGCTAGATCTTAGAAGCGTGAATGCACCGTTCTCGGCACATATCAATTTTTGAAGTTGATTTTTTAGGGCTTGGGTAGCCCAATTTGAATTATTTGGTACCCTTTTTTCACACGTTAACAAAATTTCAGGTGTATACCTCTTATGATATGAAAGTAACTGTATTTTATATGGTGAGTATGCTATACGTGACATGGGTCACTCAGTGCCCATCATATTTCTTCTTACATTTTGTATGAAGAACAGCAGAATGATATAAAATGAATACAACCGTGAGTACTAGCGATTATTCTTTGAATCCTCCAGAACTAGTTTGAAAGCAGATTCATGAAAAGTGACCTCAAAACCGCTCCGAGTGACGAGTTTCAAGTGATTTTGATTGTTTTTAAAAATTTTACCGCCATATTTGATACGCCATTCTGAATTTTGTAAAAAGGGATTGTGGATTTGTAATCAGCGACTTCAAAAACCCTGGCTCAGTGAGTTTCAAGTGAATATGAAATGAAGCTTTGTGTTTTGGAAAACAAAGTTAGTTATTTTGTAATAGACCAAAAAAATATATAAAATGGGGAATATTTCGAAAATGGGAGAAAAAATTTGAAAACCAGCTAACGTTGTTAAATTCAGCGCACTCGGACTAGATATACCAGAGGGGTGCCCCATTGTCAAACAAGAAAGTTCCAAATTTGAGCATAGTGTAATTATTTCAACGCTCTTTGAAGTGATAACGATGGTGGTGGAGGAGAACCTACACTTGGTGGTGACCACGAATTGACATTGATAAAGTCCAATCAATTCGTTGACGACAGGCTTCAAGCTCTCACAAAATACGCTCGTTAGGATCATGTATGCGATAATGGGGAGTTATTCTGAGATGCCAGGCACAGACCGTGGGGACCCCGTTTTTTATGGATTGCGCAGAGCACACTGATATTCCAATCATCGGACATGCGTTCGTCTTATCATATTCTGCAAAGAAGCTAATGCTTTCACATTGTCAGTTCTTCGCCGCCGTACTTGAATAGCTCTACGCGTAAGCTATCGGCTTCCGACGCTTTGTTGCTATGGTATGTTTATATTATCGTCATCGATTGGGGTTTCGGGTTCGCCATGTTGAGGTGCTTCAGTTTCACTGCCACTTGGCTGGAAAAATGTTCTTTTCATATACTAAGTGTGCTCTGGGCCTCGGTCACCAGATTACCTCCTTGGTCGCCGCATCATTTCAAGCTCTTCATGTATTTTGTCTCGCTTCCCTCTTCAGCTCTCGATATCTATCCCACACCGCACGTGTTGTGGTCGGTTTCCGTAGCGGGGAGTTTCATATGCCCTTCCTCAGCTCCCTTATATCGAGTGGCTGATGAGTACTCTCTGAAAGCAGGTATGCAAGCCGAGTAGAAAATTTGCTGGCTGGCTGCTGTGATTGTAGCTTTCTGACGTCGAATCTTCATTTTGTTAGTTTTGAGTTATCCGAGTTGATGTTAGGTTTTCGGAACGTAAGCACTTCTAGAACACTGGATACATGTCTTCTGTCAATCACAAGATGATCGATTTGGTTCCAAGTTCTTCGAACCAAAGGCAGCCATATGTCAGACTCCAGCAAAGTTGATCAGTCTCAGCCCACTTGGGGGAGGCTTCGCCATTGAGCTTGAATTTTCCGACTTTTGTGCGAAAGATACCTTCTTTGCTCATCATGGAGTTGAAATCTCCAAGCACGATTTTGACAGCTTTGTTTCCAATTCTCTTTCCCAATTAAACGACTGCACATTCTTTGTGCATGCCCTCAAATCATGGTCCTTTAAACGTTTGCAGGGGGCTTTATTAGAAAGGGGAACCACCAAAAGGGGTGTATCACATCCGAAGCTTAAACTGATTTTTCATTGGAGTATATTTTTGTATGAGGTGGGTCCCAAAACTTATGCACAAGCGCTGAAGATTCGTCTTCTCACTTTTGCACACCACCGGGTAACCAGGAGGATACTTGGTTTAAGATCGGAAGTGGTGAACTCTTTGAATCATATGTAAAATAATAGTTTCTGGCCACTCTCAGGTGAATGACAATCAAAAAGTTTCCTCCCTTGTGTGAACTTCTACACGTGGCCCAACCCTCCTACGGAATATTCTTAACGAATTTCTGGTTTACGAAAACTCTTTTTTTCCCTTTAAAGTGTTCCTTTTCAAAATAGTTTTCAATAGTAGAAGAGTGTAAAAGTGCGATTTATTTTATTTTTGAAGTTCGAGAGATTTTATTCAACCCAAAAGCAGAAAATTCAAAGCTTTTCGAATAAAAAAAAATTTTTTTTTAAATAAAATTTTGAAATGCAGAGCTTCCGCAAGCCATGGATTATAAATGCAGTAAATTTTTCTTTCACACAGTCTTAATAATGAATATTCATATCTCTGATTACCAGTTAATTAAGTTAAACACATTAAATTTTCTACCTTTTCCGCAAATTAAAACCATTGAAATTTGCCATCAAAAATGCCGAAACTCATTACCCAACACATTAAAGCTTTAATTCAAATGCTGTTACTCTGCAACAGCGAAAAAGCACACAGCACTCGACATTAAGTTCATTATCCTTTAAATGATAAATTTTTCCTCTTTAAAATCCACCGAGATATGCTATTAAAAATCGCATTTGGTTACCAGATTTGTATGTATAAATTTATATACGTATTTAAACATTATAAACTCAGTCAACATGACAATTTCAGCTGACAGCAAGCAACGAAAACGAGAGCTATTAGCTGGGAAACCAGCGAGTGAACCGCCATTCCGTCATTCCTTCACTGTCTGCCGCACGTCAAATGTAATTAAAATTTCCCTCATGAATTCACCAAAAATATGTTGCAGCAGCCAAATCAGAAGCAGTAGTAGCAGCAGCAGCAGCAGCAGCAGCAAAAACAACAAAAATAAATATAAAAAAATGAGGCATTTTCAGACAGTCAAAGCTAATTAGCAAAGCGTGAAGTATATTGGCCAGCGAATGCTGAGTTGAAATGCTATTTATTTGTTTCTGTTTTTTTTTGTTCATTTATGCTCAATACTACAAAAACAATGCACAAATCAATATTAGTGGGCAGTGAAAAAAATTTTATCTTGTGTGTGTATGTGTGTGTGTGTGTGCGTATTTCTGTTTATATGAAATGGTAGAAAGCGCATTAAAAATAACAAAATTAAAATCAAAACAAGAAAAATGTTAGTCAAAACAGGGCAAAATAACCAATAAAAAATTAAGAGGAAAATTAGAAAAAGTTTTGGAAAAGAAGAAGAATAATGTTGGTGCTATACAACAGTCACACAAGGGGATGAATAATTAGATTTCTTATTGCGTTGGCATTGATTTGAAAGAAAAATTGGCTGGATGGCAACAAATGGATGTATACAAATTCAAAAAAAAAATATTTTATACCCAGGCGAAAGTTCTCAAATAGCGTTTATTAAGCTTATTCACCTAACGGTCTAACTTAAGAGTGTAAATTAATCGATCGAGATTTTGACTTTCTGACTACGGTACCTCAACGGCATCTAATCAACCTTCCATCTGTATTAAAATTGAGGCCAAGAAGAAGTTGAGAAGCTCAACGAATTTGGTTGTGAGGTTTCTTATGACGGTAGGCAGATAGCTCGTTAGAAAAGCTCATGTTGAAATGATTTGTAGGATTCGGAGAAAACTCCATTCACGGCCAGAGAAAGTCTGTTCAAAAAGAATAATGAAATTCAATTTTATTTTATTTTTTTATTCATGACAATGAATATCAAGGTCATTTATCTCTGTAATTTGAGAATTATTAGAAATAATCACAGCTTCTGAGGCATGTGGACTGCAAGAGGTGCTTATTGTGTAGCAAAAGACAATTTCCGATTTTAAAGAAATGCGCACGTAGACAAGAACAATCAAGTGCTTTCCTACAAGCAGAGCTGGAGACTTCAACAAGCTCATCAAGTACTCTGTCAGAGTGAGAGGTCTTCTTCGACGCGTTAGTGAGAATTAAGTGAAATTTCCTGAAGTATAGTAACCCACCCGTACTCCTCAGGTTTTTGGAGAGATTTTTCGAACAGTAAATTAAATATACCTGTGGTCGGAGAAGCAGTGCGCACTCAGAAACCTTCAGTCTGTGATAAAAGGTATTAATTGTGAAGAAGCCGTGCTAAGATTAGATACCGCTTTCCAGGCGTTAGTAATAAAGATAGCAGGTCAATTGAAAAGTCCCCGGCCTACCATAGTAAAACACATTTTTTTTGGGCCATTGTTTCAAAATGGGCGTCAGTTTCGACGATCACCTGTTCATTCGAGAGCGAACATACATTTGAGATGTGAGAACAGGAAATAGTCGCTGGGGGTCAGATCTGGGGATCTGCATCGATAATAGAACTAAATAAAATAAAATAAAATATGAGAATTAAAAGCTCTGGTTTTACCTACACTACCGTCTGTTATCAAAGTACGAGTTCAGGGATATCAGTGGTGCTCAACCATGTCTCCTGGACTAGAATCACGTCGGCTCCGTTGTGTTAAAGACTGCGAAGTATATAGGCAGAATACGCCTTAGAATGGTGGTGAGTAACCTGTATAATCTTCAAAATCTCTATGAGCGTCAGTTTCGCCCTTTTAGCATTCACTTTCATCGCAGTCGGTGCTAGCAGCCCACCCGGGCCACCCTGCTTGTGTTTTCATCCACCTCACTACGGCCAGCTGTGGTGATCTCCGTGACAGTAGAGAATCATCTGCACCTGCCTCAGGAGGATCCTAAAGTAAACTTAATATTAGCATATGCCGATAGGGTTACTCGGCCCTCTCAAGTCAAATGATTTTACAATAATGCGTCGGAAGGATCGGGTTTCAGCACTTGATCTCACCTTCAATTTCTACAGTAGAGGAATATCCAGAACGCAGTCAAGTTCGAAAAAGTTTTTCAAAAATACTTATTTCCATATCTCACTTTCAATTCAAACGAATTCTAAATTCCAGCTTCGGATTTCTGAAGTCTTCGGCTAGTTGGTAGGGGACAGTCGCTTAACCATGAATATCCTTTCTGGTATTTTCATAATTTTTCCTTGAAACACCGTGTACAGTTAATCTAGTCTCTTTCTCATATCGTCTGCTAGGTACTGGCTTGCAATAAACTCTATCACCTCATAAATATGCTACCTACTTTGAGAGTACATTCCGCATGATCTTTATTGATTTATTCACGGCATTGCAAAAGCCTAAGTTTTCTTTTCCAACAGCAATCTGCTCGGTCGAGCCTTGCCGAGTAAGTTAATACAACAGTAGTTTCTGTTCGTGCATCTGGGTGCGTCGGCTCGAGTAATGAGCATTAGCAGGTGTGCGAGTACTCGTTGCTCAAATGCTCGTACTGCTCGAAAATGCTTGAGCATAATCTGGAGCTCTACTAAAGATTAAGTTGCCCATATCAGAACATTCGTTTGGTTAGTCGGAATTCACTTCGGTTTGGCAGGGGTTTAGTCCACTGTATCCAGTTGCACCGAAACTATGCGGGCTCGACGTGGCTTTCGAACATTTTATACGCAAAATGTGGCATTTGTGTTTGTCAGGCCTGACTAAATGTTAAGAATCAATAGCTATACCCCGTTACAGCTAATAGTTGTTTAGCTTCGGAGCTCTGTGAAGAGCTCGTAAAATTTAAGATGGCCTTTCTGATATTCATAGAGGGTTGGTTTATAAAGAGATATCTTTCAATATGTATTTCCCACTAGAACTCGATATGGACTGGATGAAACGTGTAGTTGCACAGTGCGCCGATTCAAAGCGAGAAGCCAAAGTCTAACGAAGCTATAGTTTCACCTGCTCTCAGCTCTTCCTTACTCCTATTATTTTGATTTTCAATTATTTGAAACACTGGCATGCCGCGTCTCACCATCACCCCAACCGCTCCATACTAGTAAATGTGTTTGTTGTTATTTTTTCTTCGTTAACGTTAATGTTGCTTTTGGTTATTAAGCAGCTGTTGACTTGTTGTTTTTATGCTTTTTTCCCTTCTCTCTCTCTCTCTCTTTCTCTCTCTCTACGCGTAATTCATCATGCCACCATACGATGTGTTCATGTCCGATATTCATTCAAATTCGCGCCCATTATAAGTTATTGATAGGAATTTTGGGGCTGAAAAAGTAAAGAAAAATAAAAAAAGGAAACAAAAATGAATAAAAAAAATAAAAAAAATCCCTATCAATTAAATCCAGCACTTGCTTACTTACTGACTTGCTGGGGGGAAAAACACTGTTATTCTTAGAGTGACATTTTATGTTCTTTTCAAAATCTCGCTTCATAAAACTTGCTGTGCTTGTTTCTCTTCTTGGCGCTCCACACCCACCTGCGTTACGTCAATTGATTTCGTAACACTCGTATTGGACATGCCATACTTATTGTTGTTTTTGGAATTGGTCAAAAACAATAAGTGTCCAATAAATGACAAATCACAGGGAAAACGCAAAGAATAAAAAAAAATTCAATAGTCAATACAGCTCATGAGTATGGCGTATTGTGTCAGCTCTAATGTGATTATCATGTATTCATGCATGTATGAGAATATTTAGTTAGACATACAAACACCATACCAGCTCCACCTCTCTACATTAATGCCTCTCTATTCTTAAGCACATTCTATTGTCTTTATCGCCTAACAAGGCTAGTGACCAAATTGGTTTGCATCAGCAGCTTTTTGTAGTTCGAAATCATTCATTTATTGAGTTCCTCATTCATTTGTACAATTTGCGTCATTTTTCCTTTATTATTCAATTGTTATTGTAACAATAGTGATTTCTGTTGTTTGTTGTTGTTGCTCACTTTTATCTGCTATTGTTACATTGAAATGTCACTACAAGCTAAGAGCTTCTAATCCAACCAATAGATCAATGATTGGTCAGTCAGTTTGAGTTTTCGATAAAGACAATGGCTAAATTAGATATTTTGAGTGGTGAGTGTTGCAAGTTTTTAACTTAATATAAGTGAATACGTTTTCGATAATTTTTTTATTTTTATTTTTCTTTCTTTTCCCAGGTTTATTATTATTCTAATTTTATCGCATAACACAGGGGTTGGGCTTTTTTTTCACATGCATAGGTGTTGCTACTGGTGCTCACTATGAACTCAGAAGAAAATAATGAAATACAGATTTTCTTTTTTTTTTCAGAATACAACCTTCATAATTCAAATAATCTGAACAAAAATTATAAGAAACCCTCATTTGGTTAGAATATAAAGGGTGATAAAAGTAGAGCCCTCTTTTAATAGCATTTTTCTGACAGATCACGCATGAGTCGTGTCAAGCTGTCATGTTATTTTTATTCGGTATTGTTTGACATTTCATCATGGAAATACTTATGCCTGAACAAATTGACGAAAATTCATGCTCTGTAAAGAAAGTGTTTCCTGCGCTTCGCTCAACTTATGGTCAACATAATCGGCAACACCGTCACTCATCTTGAGACTCAGCATTCATTATTGGATAATATTCGACCGAATAGACCATGACCAGCAAGCAGTGAATAAAGTATAGCGGTCGTAGCTGAAAGTGTAGTTACGAAGGCCGCGGAGAGTTGATTCGGCGCCGTTCGCAGCAACTCGGACTGACGTATGGAACAACTTGGCGCATTTTACGTCGAGATCTTAAATTGAAAGCGTACAAAGCGACATCGCTTCGCTCTATGGGCTCTTGAAAAGTTCCAAGAAAGTCCGACGTTTTAGAGCCAAATTTTGTTCAGTGATGAGACCCATTTCTGGCTCAATCGGTATGTACACAAGCCAAATTGCCACATTTGGGACGAAGAGCAACCTGAGAGATGCCATTTCATTCCAAAAAAAAAAAAAAAAGTTTTGGTGTGGTTTGTAGTCCAGTGAACATGCCGCTGAGAACATAACATTCAATGGTAACTGCTATCGCGTTATGATAACCGACTATTTGATGCCTGAAATGGAAGCTCGTGACCTTCGCGATATTTGGTTTTAACAACACGGCGTCACTTCCCACTCATCACATGAATCAATGAATTTATTGACAGAACACTTCGGTGAGCAAATAATTTCACGTTTTAGGTCAGTCGATTGCCCACCAAGATCATGTGATATCACACCGTTAGACATTTTGCTGTGCGGATATGTAAAGTCTAACATCTATGCGGACAATCCCGCTTTGTTTCAGGCCTTGGAGTAAAACATCACGCGTGTCATCCACCAGTCGAAATGCTCGAACGAATCATCGAAAATTGGACTCAACGGATGGACCATCTGAGACGTGCCGCGGCCAACATTTGAAAGAGATAATCTTCAAAAAATAAATGCCAAAGAATTTTATTTTGAATGATAATAAACACTCCCATTAAAATTGAGTTTTCTGTGTTTTTTTTTTTAAAGTAGGAAACCTGGAAGTGGATCACCCAATATTTATGTACTATATTTTATGTTTAATGTGTGAGTAGAATACTGAGAGTAATTTTCTTACACCTATGATTGACGCTTTATAATCGCTGAAGCGATTTTATCCATTTTTCCCCCAGTACTAGTACCAGTGACACCGAACGTTCCGGTCGTCAAGAGAAGTAGTCACGCCAGAAATCGTCGTTGAAATCGGTGGAAAAATATTGAACGATCTGGAAAAAAAGTACGTGGGGTGGCTGAGGCCATGGGCATCTCAACTGAATGGATACATCACAGTTTGTATGACTATTTGGACATGAAAAAGTTATAGGCGCGATAGATTCCCCGCCCCCCACCATAAACGAGCCCGTATAACCACTTCAAAGGAGTGTTTGGTGATGTTCAACCGCAATACGAATGAATCTTTGCGACGCTTCGTTACCATAGATGAAGCATTAATCCAACACACTATACGAGATACAAAAAAACAATCAGCACGATGGGATTCTTCGCGTAAACGTGCGTCAAAGAAAGCACATTCCCCAGATTTATCCCCACTGTGACTATTTCTAGTTTCACAAAATGAAGTAATGGCTGGGCGGTAAGATTTTTGTCGAATGAAGAGGTCATTACAGAAACAAACGCATATTTTGAGAGCCTTGGAAACCCCATAGGAAAATATTACCAAAATTGGAAAAAAACGCTGGACTAAATGTATAAAACTAAAAGAAGACGTGTTGAGAAATAAAATGTTTATTTGCTGAGGAAAATACTTTTTATTCAAAAATTCAGAAACTTATCAAACACCCTCATATAAAGCCGGATATGTACAGACAAAATAAGAAAGAAGCTCTGTCAACGACCATGCCTTTCATGAGCATATCAAATACTTTGCAAATTGCGAAATTTGATTTTCAGTGTCAATATTAACTTGAATTCACGTCTCCAGAATATTTCAAATTTTACGCTATCTTGACGGAGCTTTGACGCAAATATTCATATCCTAACAATGAGGTTATATATGAGTTATGTGATATAAGCTTTCGATTTTGAATATTTTCAGAACCAATATTTTTTCGAATTTACTTGGATAGGATACCGAAATCCACATCCACAGGTGATTTTTTGAATTATTTTTGACCAAAGCTTCATATCTGAACAAACCGGTGTGCGGGAGCTATACTCCATTATGGTTCGATTTCGATGATTTTCAGTACCGACGTTCAATTTAATGCACATACATATCTACAATACCAAATTTCACGCTCTTAGATAGCTGTTTGACGGATTTCTGAAACGACGGATTTCAAAATATTTGGAAGTACTTTTCAACAGAATTTTCGGCATAGAAACAACCGAAAATATAGTAAAAGAGTTCATTATAACAGGCGAGGACACATGGGTTGACGAGAATTCGAATAGCATCTTTGAACTGAGTCGAAACCGAAAATATGGCTACAAAGTCGATGAAAAGCCGGAGTAATGATGAGTGCCTTCTTTGATAATAGCGTTTGATAATCTGAATTCTTACCTGTAGTTCAAACGGTGAAAAAAATTTTATCTGAGTTTTATGCGACGTTCGGAGAAGTTTAGATTTGCAAAAAGAAAACACATGAATAACGCAACTTCTCACAAGGCTATATTTTGGAATGAATAATTGAAAAACAAAATTTAGGAATACCATCGAATAACCGTCGTATTCTCGATATGGCTCCATGCGATCTACTATCACTACGAAACACTCGTTTTTAGTTACACTTCTCGGTATTTGTAGTATGAAAAAAGTGAGGATTATGGGGAAGGAAATAGTCACCTAAACTCATCAATAATTGGCGTTCTACAAGAGCTAAGCTATATTTTACCGAGCTTCTCGTCTGATTTGTGTAGTTCATTCTGATGTTTTCCATACGATAAACTTACAGTTTTAAATAGCTTCGATACGACTATTTCTGTCTGCAATTTTTGTCTCAGAAATACTTTTGCTGGCATTGAAACTTCTCTACCAAAGGTTAACGCATTTAAAAAAAAAAACTTTTTAAAGTTATTGGGCTTGAATGCAGGAACCGCTAATGGCATCACACACTTACCTACTCAGCTACTGCGGTGGCTATATCTCTTCCTCCTACATAATATTCAACGGTTTGTATTGCTTACTGAGTCCGGTGAATTTCTTACGGTTTTGTTTGGTGGAGCTTTATTTTTATCCAAAAATGATCTTAGCATACTAGTTTTCGGCATTTAAGAAAGTTTAATTTTTAAATTTTATTCACATACAGTGCGTTCCACCATCCAAGTAGCAATTGCCCACTACAGCGACATCCTCTATTGCCAACCACATTCACTGTAAGTATGGGCGGACATTAAATAACAGCAATGGTCACCCTCAGGGAGCAGCAGATTGAGACTGAAACAGCAAGAAATCACAAATCAATTGAAAATATTTTTGCTCTTGTCATTTCGATAATCTCTACGAACGATTGGATTTAAACTCCTTGTAAGTTTGAAGTTTGCACTTGTGTGTGTCTCTGTGCATTTGTGTCTTTGTGAAAATCACGGTAAAGGCAAAACGAAGCCAATTGGGAAAAAGATTTGTGCGAATTGTGTACAGAGATCGAGATATGTTCGAACGAGTGTATTGAATGTTGTGAATAAACGTTCCTTCAGTTGCCCAAGGACAACGGCCAGCTCGCTTTGTGTTTTGTTTGGTGACTTTTGCTTATGGCCGGGCGACGGACTCGGACAATAAATTTATGACATTCATTAGAACGTCAGATTAAGAAATCGCCAAAAAAAAATAAATGCTGCAATACACTGCGGACAGACAAGCAGCTGGCGGGAATCTCGATTATGCGAGTTGAACAATTGAATTTTTGTAATTTCAATATTTTTTTTCAACTTTTCAGTCCAATTGCGCTTAACCCCGGTGTAGAGTGGATTTTCTTGTAGAAATTGACTTACTGTGCTACACCACAATAACCGTTAGGTGGGTGAATTAAGCAGGATAGTGAGTGTGCAGCACAAGCAGGGCGAGGTTTTGGACTTCTTTATTACTCTCGACATGTGTGTGTGTGTGTGTGCGAGAGTTGATATAAAAATTTAAATTCGAAAATCGTAAAGTCGCTCCCTTCCCCGCTACACTTTCGTTTTATTTTTTATTTCGCTTGTTATGTGGCATGCAACATGCTAATGTTGGCATATTGAAAGTCACTTTAAGATGACGACACAGCTGTGTCCACTTCCTGAGGCCACTAAAGACGACACTCTACGTACATAAGTGGCAACGGTTGCCTGCTGAGGTGATGTGTAAGAGGAGCCACATCTCCGCACAGCTTACGTAATTAAGTAGCAGAAGAGACATTGGATTTAGAGCGACATCATGCCACCAATCAAACTCTACCAACTCCCTGCATTGCAATTCTACTGGCGTGAAACAGCTGTGGACTGCTTATGGAGTGTGAGCTGTGGCACTCAAAAATATGCGAATTGCGTTGCAAACGTGTTTACTTTACCTTTGGGATTCCGCGGATGCGATGTGGCAGGCGAAATGGGACATTGTTGCAGGAAGAACAAAAATATCGGAGGAGAGTGCTCTCGTACAGGCTGTTTATGGCAGGTAGGCTGGTGAGCTCTAAACGTCCTTCTTAAGATATGACAGTAGTACGGCAGAGCAGAACAACCAAATCAACGGCCGAGCTCTGTATGTCTAGGTGGACAGAGAAAATATGAAGGCTGTCTTGTTGAGACCAAAGCAAGTTCGAGTAAATACTTTCCAACACCGAGTAAAACCAAAACAAAAGCAAGAACAATAAAAATGCTCCAAGCCATATCTGGTACTTTCGCGGACAGCTGCCAAGTATACCGCGAGCAACAGCAATCATTCGCGCTCTGCCATGCGAAAGGTACTCCACCCTACCGAGCTTGAAGCTTAACTCTGCTCTGCGCACTGGGAGTGGGAGGTGGTCGTTAAATAAGCCAACTATGGCCAAGGGCAGTAGCGAGTAGGCAAGTGCCAATGACACTCAACTCTGTTCTATCTCCACCCTTCAAAGTGGCAGCGCGTCTGCTCGTTTTTGTGGTCGCGTTCACCGTCAACATTTGGGACATACTATTTTTGGCATTTGTTGTCGCTGTTGTTGTTGGCACTGCTTATTTAAGTATTCAATGGAAAAGTTTTGTGGTTATGTTGGCTATGTATGTATGTATTTGTAAGCAGGTCAGCTTGTATGTGTATGAACATACATACATACATATATTCGTGTACATGTCAATTCCGCGGTTGTGGCATGCGACCACAACAATACGACAGCGGAGCTAATCAAGTCGAACGACTGCGAACAGATGGTAAAAATTTTAAAGTGCGCTAGCCGGCTTGGATAAAATTTAATGTTTAAAGATTTTTGGATTACAATTTCACTACATTGTATAAAAAATAGGCTCAAAGGGCTCTGAGGGCATGGAATCTGTATATCCAACTGTAATGTTTCAAAGGATAGACGTTATTGTACCGCGCCTTGACTACGACCAGGTTTAGGAAGTGGAACAGGCAAACGTTCTATTAGATGGTCTGAACATTTGCAAAACTTATTAGAACAAATAGTAAAAAAATATTGGTAGACTGTGATAAGAGGGGGAATCAAATACAGATGGAGAGTAATTAAGGCACACACATATAGTATATTTATAATATATATCGATAGTTCCAAATCCAATGAAAGCATAAGAGCGGGTACCACAGTTCCTAGAGTCAGAGCAGGAACCATGTCGTGTTGTGGTGTTGTAGTTGTCGTAGTAACCACAAAAATATCCTTCAAATTGGTTTTCGGGAAATATTGCGGGAGTGACAGTTTTTTCCCGGATAAAAATCCGGGACATTCCAGTGTGAAGAACCGACTGACGCGTGAACTATTTAATTTTAGTCGCCTCCTACGATACGCATACCTTACCGCGGGTAAATTCTGGAACCCCTAACCCGCTGGGGAAGTCCAGTTGTGGTCGATCGCAACGTTGCGAGGTAGGTATTCTGTTTTCTCTACATTTTTCTTTCGTTTGAACTTGAAATGGCGTCCAATAGTTTTCTTATGCAGAGTTGCTGATGAGTGTTCTCAGAAAGTAGAAGTGGAAGTTGAGTGGAAACCCGTTCGACTGTCGATTCTTATTGCAACTTTTCAATGTCGCACCTTCCTTGTGTTTGTTAACGGCCGTTCTTTGATGCTAAGATAATATGATTGATCTGGTTCCAAGTTTTTCGCTCCGTAAACAGTCAATTGGCCTGAGGAATTTTCTCGTGCAAGAAACTAATACTACAAACGACCATATTACGGGTCCCGGCGAAACTGTCAGTCTCAACCCACCTGAATATATCTTCTTTTTCCACCGTGGCGTTCAAGTAGGCGAGCAAAATTTTGGCGCTGCCCCTGTCTCAGCGCTCTTAAGTACTGAAAGCAACGACTTGATGACTGAATCTCTCTCACACCAAGAATGTGATACCAATTTTGCGCTCCTTTATTTTGACGCTGTATCACATGTCGCATTACCGTGCTTGTTGCGAACATCACATCAGACGGCGGCGACACAATTTTTAACTTTTTCAGAGTGTTATTATTAGTGGTGCAGGGTAATCTTTCCAATATATTAACCTAGACTTCATTCTCAAAAGTATGTGAAACGAAACCTACACAAATGAATGACATTGAGGAATGCATGTAAAGAGAAATTGAAACAATCTGAGTTCAGACTATCCCGACTTCCTATCTACATTTGGTGGCTTTTTGAATCTTTTTTTTTGTACCTCTCATATAAACTTAATTTCTAAATCTGGAAAATTAGATTACTTGAAGGAAAATACCAGCATATAAAAAACTGGAGCTTTTATTTCACCTTAAAAAACACTTGGAGGACTTGACATTTCCTGCCGATTTTTCAAATTAAATTAATTTTAAATGTTGGAATGGTAATAAGTGGTACTAACCACTCGGTCATTGTTGCCTTGACTAATATACATAGTAAATATATACTAAATACCGAAATGAATATCTTACAAAGTTTTTTACTCGTTAATTCTATTTATTTACTTGTAGTCGGAGGGTTGTAGCAGCTGGAGGAGGGTTTCGGGGATGCTCAGGTACGACTAATATATGTTTTATTACTTTTTGAATTTTTTTATAGAATTTTGAAAAATATTTTAAAAGGAAATTTTTAGTAGAAGTATATATTGCCGCTCGCTCCATACCAGCCCATTCACTGTGCAGCGGCACCTTCCCAATTAAGACACCGGACATACCAGGTCTATATCCTAAAATTAAAACCATTATTACATTTGCCAGGGTTGAACTAGTTTCTAGGTTATTGGTTCTAACCCCAGCCCATAACCACACTAGGCGAGTAGATTTAAATTTTGGACACATTTAACTTAAATTTATTTTATTTTTATTTAGTTTAATTTTTTTTCGCTATATTTTAGTTTACTTTTTTATTTTATTTTAAATTTCTTATTTTATTTGATTTTAATTTGTTTTATTAAATTTTAATTTAATTTAATTTTCTTTGATTTTATTTTTTGTTTTATTATTTTTTATATTTATTTATACTATATTTTTTTTCTTCATATTTTTATGTATTTTACTTATATTATTTTATTTTATTTTATTATAATTCTATCTTAAAATATGCCTTTATTTAATTTTTTAATTTATATATTACATTTAATTTTAATTTATTGTATTAATTTGATTTTCAATTTTCTTTTCATTGAAAGGCCTATTTGTTTGTTGGAATTTAATATTTTTGTTATACAACAAAGAAAATGGTTGAAGTGACTACTGTTTCGGAGATCACCAAGGAGATGTGGACTAGACTTTTATGGCATGGATCGAATCAGCGGGGTTAGGTGGGCTTCAGTGGTTAAAAAAGAAGACATTTTCAACATTTTTTTTATATATACATATACAATTAGATATTTTATTCAAACAATTTACCATATCAAAGATACATATTTAAATAGTATTTTGTGAAATTTTTATTCCGAAATTCCGAAAATTCAGCCGTTGGTACCTCATCTTCTTTGACGTCTCAAAAGAAAATGCTGTCGCCGTGGACAGCATAACTCATTATTGGTTCATCTAAAATTAAAAAACCCAAATATTTCGTTAGTACATGGATAAATCTCGTTATTGGACGAATAAATTTATACATTTTTTGATCCAATTTTCACCATGCATTGGCTCGAAAAAGTTAGTTGTAATAAAAAAAGGCCCTACGTTCAATGCCTAGATATTATTCTTACAAAGACGTGTGCCAAATTTGAACAAAATCTTTTCGAGAAATCGTGTCAATCGATTTAAAAAATAGGGGCTTGAGATAAACGCGTTTAAATTTTCAAATTGACAAAGACATGGCCTGATGAGCGGAACTTCCAAAGGGTCTATCTGTTAGAAATTTTCTCCGATCGATTTGAAATTTTAGGAAAATATTTCAAACATTTTTAACAACTTAATAAGATAAAAAGATGTGATTTTTTTTTAATTTTCAAGCCCACTTAACCCCTTAACAGGCGAGTGCTCTACCACTGAGCCAACACTAGCTATGTAATATTTTGCTCTATTTTTATTGTTTTTATTTTATTTAATTTTTAATTAATTTATTTTACTTTTGTAAATGATTTTAATTGACATTATTAATTTTAATAATTTTAAATAAATTAATAATTTTTTATTCCTTTTATTCAATTTTATATTATTTTATTTTAATTTATTTTATTATATTCCCATTTTAAAAGTTACTTTTATTTCATTTTTATCTCTAAAATTGTTTTATTGTTTAATTTAATAACTTTTTACTTTCTATTAAAGTTAAAAAAATTTATTTTGTTTATTTTATTTTAATTTTTTAAATTTCTTTTATGCTTTTATTTTCTTATATCAGGTTTTCCAATAAGAGCGATATGATTTCTTTAAAAAAAAAAAACAGACACTTATTTTTCAAAAAATTCAAATATTTTTTAACGTGAAGTACAAACGATACAATTAAGTTCTGAATATAACATCATTCAAATGGACCTCCACGACTTCTTTTGCAGGAACGAAAAAGCACGTTCAATATTGACTTTTAAAGCTTGAAGATAGTCTGGTTTATTGTTAAAGATCAATGACTTCAAATAATCCCACAAAGAGTAGTCTAATAGTGTTAAATCACAAATTCTGGGAGGCCATTCAATGTAACAATTTCTTGAAATAATCGAATCTCCAAACCTTTCTCGCAATAATTCGGTTGTTGCACGTGCTGTGTGACACGTAGCCCCCTCTTATTGGCACCAAATGTTGTTAAGAGTAAGAGATTTCTTAAAAAAAAAAATCGTTATCGTGTTCACGTTGTTCCAAGGCAAAATCAGCAAATTCGATACGTTTATGGTGGTCCAATGATGAAATTGTAAACATTACTGAATACAATGAAAAAGAGACAGATCATGACATATTAAAAATGGCCAAAACTACACTTAGATATCATATAATCCCTATTGGAAAATCCTTCCTATATTTTGTTTTATTTTATATTAATTTTTATTTAAATTTTTTCCATATAATAAGAAAATAAAACATTCAAAGATCCATTTGACACAAATTAGGCTATTTCCTACCTTCCTACTAAGTATAAGTATTTGTGACCTACTCAAAACCACTCGTATTCAAATATCAACTTTTAAGCTGATAACAACCTTAAAATTGTTATGACTCTATTTGCTTCGCAAAAAATTCTAACAATAAGTACTATGTATATCGAGCACTCTCTTTGCAGATTTCGCGAAAGCCATTGCCGTTAAATGCACATAAAGTTTATTGTTAAAGTACGGTTATTGCAGATTGATTATGTTATGAGCGACGCGTGGCAAAACAAACCACCCTTCCCCGACACACAAGCAAAGGGCATGTCACCCTCTGCAGGCAAATAAGCCAAACACACATGTGGATATGTGTTATAAATATAAATATGTATGAATGCGCTTAGTTGTGACTTTAACACAAATGTATTTTGCATTTGTTTACTAAATTTAAGGGATTTACATACGTGAAGCAGCTTTGTGTGCAAAAAAAAAAAACATAAACACATTTAAATATGCTTTAAAATAATAAATGAAAGGAAAAAATTGAGAGCGAGAGCACTTACCACAAAAAAAAGAGAAAAAAAACATCGCTTAGCGCTTAACACACCGGAGTGTACACACCATATATATGTAGAGTCAATATTTTGCTTGAAAATTTGAAAAAAAAAAAAAAAATAAGTCATTAAAATCATAAAAATAAAAGGAGACTGCGTGCGAATAATAAAATAAAATGAAATACAGTCATAAAGTGTTATTTAATGGTGTTTTGCCTCCATTACGCTTAGCGGTTATTATGCTAATGAGGTCGTCGTTATGCCCTCAAAGCACTCGTTACATGAACTGCACACACACACACACATGCAGAGGCATATACGGGTATGTAAATGCGTTTGGCTCAACACTTGCATACATACATATATGAATTGTGTAGGCGGAGTGGGTATATTTCCATACATTTTTGGCGAAAATATTTTTATTACTGCTACTTTTTATTTGCCACTGGCAACACTCTTAGTACGGCTTTGTTTAATTTTTTTTTTTTTTTTTTGGTTTTGCCCAATTTTATGCAAATCACTGCCTTAATGCGCTGAGGTTAAGTACTTAGTGAGTCCCACATATGAATATTTATCATATATAAATAATACGAATTTGTTTTAATGAATATTTGATTCTGCCAAGTTTCGATATCACCTAGTTGAAGACTGGAGCTGAATACAAAAAAAAAAAGAAAAACTCAAAACAAAAAAATTATATTTTTTGCACCTCTTTAGAGAAAAATAGGCTTTTATTTCTATGGTGTGGAAGTTCGGTACCTCCCCCGATGCCCGTTAGCGGAACCGCACGTACATGCTTCGGTATATAGGGCCAAAATTCCCCTTGATTTTAGCTTTTTATTTTCAACCACATGTAAAGAGTGATCCACTTCGAGGTTCCCTACTTTAAAAAAAAAAACACAGAAAATTCAAATTTAATGGGGAATGCTTATATTATCATTCGAAAAAAAAAATCTTTGGCATTTATTCTCTGAAGATTATCTCATTCAAATGTTGATCGCAGCTATGTCTCAGATGGTCCATCCGTTGAGTCCAATTTTCGAAGACTCCTATGAGCATTTCGACTGGTAACTGGCGTATGACAAGCGTGATGCTTTACTCCAAGGGCTGAGTCGAAGCGGAATCGTCAGCATAGACTTCAGGAAAAGGTCTAACGGTGTGATATCACAAGATCTTGGTGGCAATCGACAGGCCCAAAACGTGAAATTATCTGCTCACCGAAGTGTTTTCTCAATAAATCCTATGATTGATGCGATGTGTGGGAAGTGGCGCGGTTTTGTTGAAACCAAATGTCGCGGAAATCACGAGCTTCAATTTCTGGCGTCATATAGTCGGTTACGTTCTCACCGGCATCATTTTTGAAGAAATATGGACCGATGATTCCAGCGGTCCACAAACCTCACCAAACCGTTGTTCTTTCTCGATGAAATGGCAGCTCTTGAATCTCTTCAGGGTGCTCTTCGTCCAAATGCCCAATTTTGCTTGTTTACATACCCATTGAGCCAGAAATCGACCTCATCGCTGAACAAAATTTGGCTCGAAAACGTTGGCTCTTCTTGGAACTTTTCAAGAGCACAAAGAGCGAAGCGATGTCGCTTGGGAAGGTCAAGTGGATTCAGTTCTTGCACAAGCTGTATTTTGTACGCTTTCAATTTAATATCTCGACGTAAAATGCGCAAAGTCGTTCCATACGTCAGTCCGAGTAGCTGCGAACGGCGCCGAATCGACTCTCCACGGTCTTCGTGTACACTCTCAGCTACGGCCGCTATATTTTCTTCACTGCATGCTGGATGTGGTCTATTCGGTCGAATATTATCCAATAATGAATGCTGAGTCTCAAGATGGGTGATGGTGGTGTGCGAATAGTATGCTCAACTTACTGTGGAAATTTTGTGGATAAGCATAATCATAATACACGATTCGTTCACAATGTCAAACAGGGATGCTTTATCAACAATTTAAACTATTTTACCAATGAGATGACTTGGTGGTTTATAGATTAGATTTTTCTTTGGATGCTCTTTGGACGATCCGGCTAGAGGTCCTCATTGTCAAAGTAAAGCATCCCTCATTATGCTTCCGAATACAAACATTGAGCAAGCATAATTCGTGCCAAATATACGCCGCTAAATCACAACTCAAGTAAGCACAAAGCCAGCAAAACATGCGCCATCAAACACGATTTGTGGTAGCACTAGCTCGCATAATGCCCGCGCCTTGGTAAATATTGATAACTCGGCATGGACTCATTACCATCTTGCTAAGAAGTGAGGCCTATCCAAACCTCTGCTTTTCTATGGATCGGGCACCCTTTAAAACCACAGCCGCCACGATACTCCCCGAAGGGCCTTACCCGTATCAAACAGGTGGGAGCAAGTTCCGATCGCTTCCTGTTTCCTGTGGTACCATTTTTAAGTCCTGGGTCGGACTTAGTAGCCAAAACTACAACCATTAAAACTTCCATGCGACTCTGGAATGTTAACCAGAATCTTAGTCGCCTTATACGATAGGCAAATCCAATGCCGTGGGTATATTCCTATCCTCCCAGCCCACAGGGAGCAGGACAAAAGGATAGTACGAAATTTTTAAGATGAGCTAACTAACGGCATCAGGCTCTTTCTTAACTAAACCAACACTTGTGTTAGATTCCGTCACCTGGCAGTATCGGTTAGGTTTTAGGAGGCTGACTTAGCACTTGGATCCCGCTTAGACAACTGTACGAATTTTTTTATAATTCCATTACAAGCAGTTTCAAATGGCAGTGTTAGAACTATCACAAACCTACTTCGCGGGTTTAAATTTAATACCCCATACTCTTTAGGTCTATCAAAGATGTCAGAAGCAAGTTGCTGCAAACTTGATTTCACAAAAGCAGGGCAGCCGGGTAAAATGTGCTGAGATTAGTCCACATAGTCAAGTTTCTTACAAAAGCATATTTGAGCTCATGTGATATCCAACCACAAATTACCAAATTCCACCTCCTATCTGCTCAATTATATCGATTGTAGGCTGTACCAATCTCTAAAACTTAATAGCCTATTAGCTTCCAGAGATACTCCTGTAACCCGGCATCCAAAGTGGTAATTTCGATAAATACTTCTATATTGTAGAGAAAGAGGCATATTTTAGCTAGCATTGACAGCACCTTAACTGTGTGGCTGAGAAACTACATGCTAACATTTTTTCATACTGCACCTGAGTAGTATAACTTCCCCTGATAGCAACCACTTCCTCTACAAAAGGACTGTATTGATCTTGAAATCTTAAGCTATAGCCATTGAAAAGCTCTTAACAGACACCTCCATCTCTCATCATAGTCAAACCTAGGCTTTATTCGCCACACCACCAGAAGTAGGGAAAGCACAGTAGTTCTTAGAAGAAATCAGGACAACCCTGAGTACGCTGAGGAACAACTTAGAGACTTAGTGATCCGTATGTTTAGGGATGAAGTCAAACCCCAAAGTGTACATTTGTTTCATGCTCTCTAGCCAACCAAGACAATGTTCAATTTCTACAAGCTCTGTCAACAATATCAAAGACTTTTTTATACAACAGACCAGTCAGCGTTAGAGTTCGAGTTCGAGTTCGAACTGATTTACAGTATATTAAGCAAGTTTTAATTTCCATGTGAAGAGGATAGAATAGTAAAACTATCTTATCATCATATTAATCTCTCCAAACTAGCCAAATCAAAAGCAAATGTCTTAATTATTCTGCTTAATTCATCTACGAAACTACAGAGATGGCTCCTGGAAAGACAGTCCATCAGCCAAGACTTGGTGTTATTCCTCATACATCCATCTTCTACCTTCACAGATTCAAATAAATTTTAACACGTCCCTTGTGTTATTTTAACAGGCAACGCGTGCCCGTATTTGCTAAAATACTCTTATATTTTCATTTAAAGAGCGACATAAAATATCCTTAAAGGACACAAAAGAAAAAAGTACAAGGATAACATTTGATAATTGTATGCAAATTTGATTTGTTACTGCAAGTTTAAGACAAAAAAAGAATGATAAAGATAAAAGCCTTAAGGGTGCGGAAGCTGCGAGGGCGGCCACGACATAACCAAAAGGATGTGAAAAGGATATAAGCAATCGACCAATTCACCAAATCGTATCACTGATATACATATCAATATCCCTTTGACGCGGACGTGCCATACAGTTGCCTAAACAGCACAACGTGCGCCCCCTGCATGCTGCTCTACTATCACTTACTTAGAAAGAGTTTGTGCATCTTGTCCGATTTTATTATCCTTTTAGTGCTGCTTGTAAAGCTTGTAAAACTGTTAGTGTAAACAAAATAGCTGCAGTGACAGTAAGAGAGGGTGTAAGGTTTGAATAGAAAATATCGGAGAAAACAAGCCTCACGCGGCGTATGAAAGAAAGTCAAAAGACAAACGTTCTATTTGCTTTGAGGATTTTTGTTTTTAACCTTTTTTCAGCTTTTATTTTTCAGGAATTTTGGTACTTTTTTCCACCCTTTCTACGATTTTCAGCATTTTCCCCTGCATAGCTTGCATAGATAGACGCACACACACTCACAGTCTCACCTGCTTTATAGCATTGACCGTATCCTTTTTTCTGTTTTTTTTTTCTTCTTGCCACTGAAAGGGTCATCTCACTCGCTTTGCTGGAGGTATTGCCTGTCAGCGGCGGCGGATCGTCTGCTTCTAGTTTAGGCTGTCTCACGTTGCTGATGTTGCTGCCGGGCAGGTTGTGAGCCACTTGTTCGTCGCTTGTTGGTCGGTAATTGTATGCCATTTTGAAAGATTAAGGGATTTGCTGAGCATATCAACGCACCTACTCATTTACCATGCCGAGCATATCCTTTTGATTTAATTTTTTTTTTTTTGGTATTCTCTTCTTTTTCCCTGAGCCTCCAACTCCGCTCGGCGCTGGTTATGCATATGAATGTGTGCCTACACCGAGGTCAAAGTCATCTGCCTTGCTACTGGGTCTGGGTCATGCCAAAAGATGTGCGCTGTTATTTCTAAAAAAAGAACGAGAAAACATAGCAACAACAAAATCTCCGACTTACAGTATAGTATAAATATTTATGTACTTACTGTGTGTTCATTGTTGTACTGCTTGTTGTTGCTACTCGTATTATCAACAGCTCTGGTATTTTTGAGGAATTTTTAAGTAGCAAATGCTTGGTGTTAAATACTTTTATTGAGATGGTAAGCCTTTTTATTAGCCTCCGCCGTCTGAAAGTCACAATTTTTTCGGCTTCTTCCACCACTTCTTCTTCTACTTCCACTTTGTTGCGCCCTAAATAAATATGCAGTGAAAATATTTATTTAAGGCAGATGACATATTCTTGTTGTTGCGGCCTTTTTTCTGTTTTTTCTTCTTCTTATTTTTCAACCTTCACTGGTTTCACACTCACGTACACAGAAACACTTGGGGAGCTCCATATCAAACGCTTCATAGCTCCAATCGGTGTTTGTTCACAGCAAAGGATACTTTAGCGGCTTTGCTTTGTTATTGTTATTTTAACTATGCTTCGCTGTTGTTGTTTTTGTAATTTTATGTTGTTACGCTGTGTAATTAAAGTAAATCACCACATGAAAAAAGGCATGTTGCTTGCACTTGCTAAGACCTCTTAGACCTGTTAGTCCTGTTAACTGCTTGCCGCTTCCTTTTTAAATTTATTATTTGAGGTCCTTTTTTGCGAGCGCAAAGCCTAAGAAAATGTTTTAATTTTTGTATTTGCAGAGCGTGAATAATTAAATCTTAAATAAATTGCTGCAATTGGCTTTGAAGTAAACGCTTATTTCAGCTCGATTGCGGTAATTTATTTTATTTTGAGGTAGAAAAAGGACCTTTTTTTTTAGAGGATGGTACGAAAAATATCATAACATTTAATGATATTTTTATACACATATATAGATAGATTTTCTGGTATCATTTTGCACAAGATTAGAGAGCAGCGACTTTGATGAAACCATTTTTGAAAACTTCGACTGAAATCCTCTGATCTTCAGAAGACATTCTAGCGATGCCGCTCGCTTACTTGAGTGTAAATGAAACTGCAATTCAGCAAATTTGTAGAACTTTGAAGCTTTGTAGCTGGTGAAACCAAACTCTATTAGTGAAAAATCCATATCTAAACTCAAATCTTAATGACCTCATATTCACGGAAAGTATGCCCTTAAACAACTTTTAAGAGCATTTTTGATAAGAGCACATAAAACTCAAGAGATGGCTAATATCAGATTCTCAAATAGAATAAAGTGATTGAAAATGAAAAGAAAATCGTAGTGAAGGCGTGTCTGACGATAGAAATAAAATCCATATATTAAAGCTTCGACTACAGCTTCGACCATATAGTAAACTCGTAGTCAATCTCAGCTTAATATTGCATATGAAGTCCCATCTAACGAAGCTGAGACAAAAATAAGCTTGTCATAAAGCTATTTGTAGTGAGAAGTGGCTAAGCCACATTCGCTACCAATTCGTATCTCAATGCAGTCTCAAGCGGTGGTAGTTGGTTAGTCGGATTGAGTCTTATCGTAGAAATATTCGCGTGTCAGGCCAAAATTCTGGCGCCATTAATAAATTCAAGCAACCTCAACAATTGCAAGTAAGCTCTAAGCTCCCTTGAAGGTCAACATGTCATCTCCATAATCCGTGTTTCCATCTATAGGAATATTTTGGGGAGATTCTCATGTCCGTTGGAAACTATCTGGAAAGAGTTTCACTTACAATTTGAACTAGTAGCTCAGAACTAATGGATTTCCATATCTAACTGTAAGATAACGCTGCAGATTTTTTTCAAATGTGATAAGAATTAAGGATATTTTATATATACATAGATACGGGGTTCCCTTATATATACCGTTATACATACTCTGAACGTTTTGACATAAGAGCGCTATTTGTGTTGTCTACAGTAACTTAAAATATTCACCTCGACCAAAAAAAAAAAAAACAGATGTTGTTCTGGAAACTATTAGCGCTGTGCGAAAACTGATGTTGATTCGTGAGATTGAGACAACTATATGCATTAGAGGGACAAGCATGTGATCAATATTGTATTAACATTTGATTTTGATTTTTGACACAATTTTTCTATCGCTCAAAAATAAAAAGGCTCGTGGGAGAGGGTAATGTTAAAAAAATAGGATAACGGTTTTACGAAACACATCTATGACATCGTGACAGGTTATATCAGTCGACTGATTGCCTGTTTATTTAAAAAAATTGGACTTGTCGTAACCGAACAATGCAATGTTTTCCGTGCACATCTTTTTTTAGGGCATCGTTGGGTAGGGCTGACTACGTCGGCAGGTCTTCACCAAACACTCGCCAATATCCTCGTGAAACTTAACGTTGCCTTAGGCAGAAGCAAAAGTGACTTAATCTGATATCCCTGACTTGAGATGGGTCATGGTAAATTTTTATAGGCCCCTCAAAGAACTGAAAAGTTGTGCGAGATATACGGCGGTATTAATAAACTCCTGTGAAAGTACAAACAGGAGAAGAACGTAGCTACATATGGTGTTCCCAGTTGACGCCAAACCTTTAAAAGAAGAATGGCATACTAATAGCGAATTAGGGTACAATTAATTAACCTATTAAAGAAATATACAGAAAAAATAATCGAGGGAAACGAAGATACGTGATTATAAACAATTTGAAATAGCGGTGGACTTGATAAGTGTAAATGTGTAATAATTTTTCCAATTCTTGACTATCTAATTGTTCCGCAGGGATCAATTTTGGCACATAGATACTTTCAGATGCCATGTCTGACAGAGTTTTTAGGCTTGAGTTACCCAATAAGGGTAACGTTGCTAACCTTAGGCGAATTATAAATTTGCAGTTAAGGTGATAAGATGGGAAAATACAAATTGCCAATTTAGTGCTTTTGAAATATTGTAGAAGAGAGTAATGAGTAGCTGAATTGTCACAAAATTGTTTTTCAAATAATATTTGTCCGTAAAGGACATTAAATTTGTGAAAGTCTTTATTGAGACACCGAACTGAATTCTTTGTCAAGCAGATGCCTTCAACGTAAGAAGTGTTGTACTTTCACTACGGTTGAAGACTGCGTCCGAAAAAAAAGAGACAGAGATAGAGAGAGGGAGAGAGATCGTAAGACACTTCTAGCGTATATACATTTCATCGGTTAAGCCGATTAACAGCAGTCGAGAAGAGGCACAAACTTAGTTGTTCAGTCCGATTAGGGTAAGTAGGTAACACTTATTTAGTAGATATGTTTTCCGGTATACATAAGCCTTTTTTTAAATTGACAGAGCACGTGGATCTGCCATACTGAGTTAACATCAATATCATAATTACAATAAATGTTTGCAATGGCCTTGGAATTGATTGCCTGCAAATGGTCCTTGTATGGCTCGTTCTTAAATATATATAAAGGTCAATTGGAAAGGCCCCAGCGTGACACATAGATGGCGCTACTAGAATTAAATCCATATGGTTCTTCGTTAGCCCTAACCTTCAAAAGGCGCGTGTATAAATTTGACAGCTGTCAGATCATTAGTTTGCGAATTATATCATTTTGAGTGAAGCAACTTTAGTTATTGTGAAAAAATGGATCAACAGGAGTTTTGCGTGTTGATAAAATATTGCTTTTTGAAGAGAAAAGAACAGTTGAAGCAAAACTTGGTTAGGTGGCGAGTTTCTGGCCACTGCCGCAGGAAAATCAACCAACAAGGATTAGTATGCCAAGTTTAGACGCGGTGAAATGAGCACTGAAGACGGTGAGCGCACTGGACACCCAAAAGGGGTTGTTACCGACGAAAACATTAAAAAATCCCCAAAATGATTTTGAATGACCGTAAATTGAAATTGAATGAAATAGCAGGAACACTAAAGATATCAGCTGAAAGTGTACCTCATATCATTCAGGAATATTTGGGTAAGAGAAAGCGAGGGACCAAAAACGACGAGTTGAGGATTCGAAGCAGTGTTTGGAGATGTTCATGGGTAATAAAACTGAGTTTTTGCATCGATATGTAACAATGGATGAAACATGGCTCCATCATTTCACATCGAAGTCCAATCGACAGTCATCCGAGTGGACTGCATACGATGAACCCGCTCCAAAGCGTGGAAAAACGCAACAGTCGGCTGGCAAGGTTATGACGTCTGTATTTTGGAATATACATGAAATAATTTTCACCTAACTTGAAAGAGGAAGGACTGTCAGCGACTATTACATAACGTTGTTGGGCAGTTTGAAGGACGAAATCGCCAAAAAAAAGTCGCCGCATTTGAAGAAAAAGAAAGTGCTGTTTCACCACCAAGACAATGGACCGTGTCACAAGTCAGATGACAAAAATCCATGAGTTGGGCTTCGAATTTCCTCCGCATCCACCGCATTTCTAGATTTGAGCCCAGCGACTATTTTCTGCTCTCAAATCTCAAAACAATGCTGGCTGGAAAGAAATTCTCGTCGAATGGAGTGGTGATCGCCGAAAATGAGGCCTATTTTGAAGCAAAGGACAGATCGTACTACAAAAATGGTATCGAAAACCAGTAGCCCACAAGTAGGTATCCATTTATATAGTTCTACGCTCTTCCCTACTTTTTCCACCTGACAAAAGCGCAAAATCCTTAAAAAATATTTGTGTATTAGAAAATCTGCCAGCGAGTGACTGCGAAAAATATGTGCGTAATTGTGTCGTAAGTTTGTTAGTGAACTTTTTGCAGTTAGGCCATGTCACTGTCGATGTAATTTAGGTTGTCAAAAGCAGCAAAATCAAGTAATGAATGAGGCCAAGACTCCCACTGCCAATCTCTAATTTTGTTGTATTTTTATTTTTATTTTTTTGCTGCCAAACGCCTTCAATAGCTATTAACTAATACAGTTCTGAAGCCATTTTGTTGTATGTGTGTGTGTGCGTGTTTGATGTTTAGGTGTTAAACCATGGCAATATTCTTTGGACTGAAGGCGCAACTCCATGAGAATGTCGATTTTCATTACCACACACTTGGCAACAGAGACAACAACAAATAATAATAAAAACACGCCACATGAGGCGTTCGCATACATAAACTCTCAGTTGGCAGTGGTTTGAATGGAGAATAACAAACCCCTTTTGGAGTTTTGCCCTCCTCTCCTCGCTCATTAGTTAGTTATTTTTATTTGTTCATTGGTTGGTTGGTTGGTTGTTTGGTTATTATTTAATTACTTGTTCGTTTCCATAATAATCATTTTGTTGGTGGCTTAATTTGATTCCCCCCACCCCCCACACCGCAGTTCGTCTTAGTTTTTTCTTTGCTCATGCTTATGCTTCTTCTTCTTCTTACACTTATTTGACGTACGTGCGTCTGCGATTGACGTAATTCCAAATCAATTCGATTTCGATTCGTAATTTACCGCCAGTATAAGAAGTAGAAGAAGAGACGGACGTGTTCAAGTTGGAGTCAACTGTGGTTGCGACAGTAACTTGAGTGGGAGTAATCAACTTTGTATTAATAAATTCGTGAAAAAATATGCTATGTACGAGTATGTATGTGTGTGCAAGTGTGTGGGTGTGGACGATGTGCATAGCTGCTTTTCAATAATTCTTACATCATTTTTAGTTTCGAAAAAAAAAAACATTTAATGATAATCAATCATAATCAAAGGAATGCATACATTCATACATATATGTGTACATACATATATATACTTACTCATATGTAATTGTATATATGTATTTATACATTCCGTAGATTAGTCAATCAAATATGGATTAACTGCATATTTCTGTTTCATATATAATATATGACTTGCGGGTACCCCTCTTCACACCGCTATTATCATGAAACCCGTTCTATTCCATATAAAATTAAAGGTAAATTAGCAGATCTGAAAATGACAGCGTTGCTAATGAAACTGAAAGTAAATGTTATTAAACATTGGTTACTTAATTGATGAACACTCCATTAATGAGAGAATTAGTAGAAACTAAATAAAAATAGAAATATTAAAATGAATAAAATTAATTTAAAAAAAATGTAAAAAAATAAAAAAATTTAAAAATAAAAATAAAATAAAATAAAAATAAATAAAATAAAATAAATATAAAAATAACTTAAAAAATTATAAAAAAAAAATAAAATAAAAAAATAATAAAATAAAATAAAATAATTTAAATTAAAATAAAATAAAATAAAATAAAATAAATAAAATAAAATAAAATAAAATAAAATAAAATAAATGAAATAAAGAAAATAAATTAATAAAAAATAAAAAATTAAATTAAATTAAATTTAATATGCCTAATCTACTTATGGGTGTTTTTTTTATAGAGGTATAGAACTTTAAGTTGCAATAAAACAACGATGGATTATTCGATTGACATGAATTTTATTTATCCGAAAGATAATCTTGTGGCATTACATTTTAAATATGATTTCTGGCATATGACCGCCACGGCTGGCGCGAATGTAGTCCAATCTGGACGTCCAATTTTCGATGACTTTTTCCAACATTTGTGGGAGTATATCGGTAATAACACGGCGAATGTCGTCTTCCAAATTGTCAAGCGTTTGTGGCTTATCCGCATAGACCAATGACTTTACATAGCCCCACAGAAAGTAGTCTATAGGTGTTAAATCACAAGATCTTGGAGGCCAATTCACAGGTCCAAAACGTGAAATTAGGCAGTCACCAAACGTGTCTTTCATTAAATCTATTGTGGCACGAGCTGTGTGACATGTTGCGCTGTCTTGTTGAAACCACAACTTTTTTATTCAATTTAGGAAAGGAAAAGTTAGTAATCATGGCACTATACCGATCACCATTGACTGTAACGTTCTGGCCACCATCGTTTTTGAAAAAGTACGGACCAATGATTCCACAAGCCCATAAAGCGCACCAAACAGTCAGTTTTTCTGGATGTAACGGTGTTTCAACATACACTTGAGGATTACCTTCACTCCAAATGCGGCAGTTTTGTTTGTTGACGTAGCCATTCAACCAGAAGTGCGCTTCATCGCTAAACGACCATAAAATGGACGTAGTGCGCGATACGTTTTCCGCACAGAACCATTATTTTCGAAATAAAATTGCACTATTTGCAAGCGTTGTTCAGGCGTGAGCCTATTCATGATGAATTGCCAAACCAAACTGAGAATAAATCGGTCGCCATCTTGAAAAGTAATGCCAACTTAAAGTTCTATACCTCTATAAAAAACACACTTTATATACCGATTTTCGGTGCCAATTTCTATTTCAATTTACGTGAGTAGCAAATGAATTTTCAGGCCATTAGATGCTGGAACTGCTGATATTGGTTTTATAAGGGTTACATGAGGAAAATCTCATGTTGCACCGACATAACAGTATGCACGACTAGCAAACTTCACAGCCGCACTTATGTACTAAAAACCCACTTCTCCATTCTCCCCGCGAAGCTACCAATAAAGTATTACCTCACGGTGCTGGTAAGCTCATAGGCTCTGTTACTAAATGCTATTTTACATACGCAACAAGCTGTGATACACAAGCTACCTGAATAGATGGCGGGGCCTAGTCTCCAGTCTAGTATATTCTGCTGCGGGCAGAAAGCCCTAGTTTCCACTCCTTACTCTCTTAGCGAACATAGGTGCATGGTTGGGTTGAACATGTTTACGCTCCGATCTGTTGAAAGGCTATTATGCGTGGTCGGAAAAGACGAGTTTCCTATCCAGGCTAGCATGACATCTTAACACATTTGCCACATTTCGCGAAGGGCACTAAATTGCCAGTTCTTTATTAAAGATTTTGGTGTCTTCAAACTTCGGCTTGTCCTAATCTTATACATATGTCTTTCGCAAGCTCATATATCCCTTCCCAATTCTCAGGGGAAAGAGACTGTAACTGCTGAAGCGATGTTTGACCTAGTTCCTTCTCCAATTTATGGTTTTTGCGTGTAAATGTTTTTACTAACAAAATGGAGAGACCTACAATTTATTCTAAGCCGCCTCATGCCAGCAATACACTCGGAGAGCTTGACATTTCCTGCCGAGGGGCGACCGCAACTAGAAAAATTAATTTCTATAATTTTGGATGTTGCTCAAACCAAGAGACTCGAACCCAGGCTTTCCGAATTGCAGTACGCAATAATAACCACTCAGCTAGTGGTGTCTTACAGGTACCTTGGACAGCGAAACATCATGTGTCCCGCATCCTCTTCATACTCTGGACAAGACGCCGGTCTGTCATGGCTAAATCTGTTGAGGTATTTTCTAAAATTCCATGCCCTGAAAGCAATTGCAACAGAAAGAAGTCGGTGCCCCTGTATCTTCTTTCCACACAACTACTTAACCAAAAATTGAACTTGTAAGTCCATCTGCCTTTCGCAGAGCTATTCCAGTGCTCCACTTAGAGGTCTTGGAGGCATTTTTTTTGGCAACAATCTCTCTACGACTAACGGGAGTCTGAAATACACCCTTTTAATTTCGCCTGCAAGGATGTCAACAAAGATTTGGCAAGCTAAAACAAGAGCTACTTCATTCGATATCGTTCAAAATCCACGAATAACTCTAATCTTAAAGCATCGTATAACAGAATAGAACTTAGTACCCTACTTAAAAACTTTCTCTTACCATGTAAAGGTCCGACATTATTTGGCATAATACGAGATAGGCTAGCATGGGCTTTTGAAGCCGTATCAAAGGAATATTCTATGTGAGCTTTAAAAGATATTATGATGCCAAGATATTTTATTGCGGGCTTGGATGAGGCTAGCTCAGACACAACTCGAATTTTTATCACCCCTATTAACTTTCTGCTGCTAATTAATATAGCTTTTGTTTTGTTTGTCTTCACCTTCATTGTCTTCAACTTCGGATAAAGTTTTTACCACTGTGACCATAGCGATATCGTCAGCAAAACCTTGGTTATATTAGGTAATTTAAACCTCAGTATACCATCATATGGCGGCCGCAATATCCGAGTGGTTAGCATTGCGTACTACAATTCGGAAGGTCCGGGTTCGGGTCCAGGTTCGAGTAGAATCCAAAATTATAGAAAATAAATTTTTCTAAATGCGGTCGCCCCTCGGCAGGGAATGCCAAGCCGCCGGATTGTATTTCTGACAATGAAATAAAAGGCTTCTCATAAAATTCCATCGGCTTTTCGGAGCCGGCTTAGAATAAGCTGTCCCTCCGTTAATTGGTAAAAAATCAAGACGCAAAAACCACTAATTGGAGGATGAGCTCGGCCGAGAAACGCTTCAGAGGTTACAAAGGTTATATATATTATAGATATATATACGCCATCATACATCAAACTCCAAAGGAGCGAACCAAGAACAGATCTTTGAGGCACGCCTGCCGAGAGAAAAAAAAATAATATAAAAAAGAAAAAAATAATAATAAAAAATAAAATAAAATAAAATAAAAGAAATTAGAAATTCAGTAAAATAAATGGAATTAAATAAAAAAAATAAAAAATAAAAAATATAATGAAATGAAATAAAATAAAATAAGGTAATATAAAATAAAGTTAAGTTAAATAAAAGTAAATAAAATAAATAATAACTCGAATCTTAAAATAAAATAAAATAAAATCGAATGAAAAAAAAAAAATAATTAAAAAAAAAAAAATGAAAAAAAGAAAAATTAAATAAAATAATATAATATAATATAATAAAATATAAAATAATATAAAGTAAAATAAAAAAAAATACAATAAAAAAAATAAAAATAAAAAAAAATAAAAAAAAAAATAAAATAAAATAAAATAATATAAAATAAAAAAAATAGAATAAAATAAAATAAAATAATATAATATAAAATAAATAAAAAAAATAAAATAAAACGAAAAAAAATAAAAAATAAAAAATAAAATCAAATAAAATAAAATGGAAAATACAAATAAAATAAAATGCAATCCAATAAATGGTTCACAAAAGGTTGTTTTTTGTTTTTGCTTAACATAATAACAAAAATTTACGTTCATTATATCCAGAGTCTGCCCTTTAACACGACTACTTCCGTTAACATTTTTACTCACATCTACCATTTTCATCAACCAAAAATACTCGTTTTTGTTGTTAAAACAAAAGCAGGCGGCAACTAACAAAGAATTACGGAAATTAGTTTTTTCCACATGAATTTCCAATAAAAGAGGGCAGACATAAGAAATGGGCTAATACTTTCGTATGCTTATAAAAATAAATGTATGTGTGTGTGCATTACATCTCAGTGTGTGTGTGTTATAAACATCTCTTTGACGCATTGTTGTGGCCGCTAAAAGACCACAAATAAGACAATCGCGAGCGCCAGTGTGTAAGCGCCAGGCAGCATCGACAACAATAACCCGCAGCAAGAACGGCACACATCTCTTTTGTCTTTTACGTTTTTAATCGTGTGATGTGTGTGAGTTTTGGGTACATTCATTGTGTTCTGCGCGTCCTAAAGTCGCACTAAATTGAAAATGTGTTCAACTTACAGGCGAGTACAATATTTAAGATTTGTAGAGAGAACTTAAATAAAGAAGGAAGAATGTTGCTACATATGACTGTGGTGTAGTGTGAGTGCTTTTTGAGGCGACAAATTACGACGCACATACATGAGGCGTAAAAAGCTTGAGTTTATATCCATGCCAATACACATTCTTTCTTAACTCGAAGGCTCCAATTCAACGGAAACTGAGGTTTTTTTGAACACGGACTTTAAACTTTTAACTGAAATATATAGGTATCACATTCCCATCAGTTAAATCTTGAAGTTTAGTTGAAAGAATGATACAAGTTTTTTTTAACTATAATTGAGCTTCAACAAAGATCAATGAGATCTATATAAAACTCCAACTATTTGGCTGACTGGTGAAAGCAAAATAAACAACGTTGATCCGAAAGTTCTTCCCGATTTTTTCAGCGCATCTGGTGTTGCTATTGCATACTTGAAAGTCAATGAAGAGGTAATGTGTCACCAATTCTCTCACTGCTCCAAAATTTCGAATGGTAGATAATTTGAAAACGTCTGGCTACCAGCTTCTCTAGCTTTTCGCAACACGTATTTCGGCCGGTCTCTTTCTCTGTCTGCTTGTGTATTTCGCTTCCCTCTTCAACTATCGCTTTCTCTCTTACATAGCAGGTCCTGCAACCGATCGTAACATTATAATGTAGACCATGCCTACTTCTGAGTTTATCCACAAGTTCTTTCTTTATTCACTTCACTTCAATATTATAATCCTTATCGTATCAATAGTTTGGTTGGCGGCAGTACGTATATAAAATGTGATACAAGTAGAGCTACTTTTTTCAATATCCTTTTTTTGGCAGATCACGCGTGAGTCGTGTCAAGCTATAATGTTTTTTTTTTTTTGTTCAGCATGGTTTGGCATTTCATCATGCAAAGATTTATGCCTAAACAACGTTTACAAATCATTCAACTTTATTACGAAATATCACGTTCTGTAAAGAATTTGTTTCGCACACTTCGCTCAACTTATTGTCAACATAATCGGCCTAATATTCGCAACACCATCACCAATCGTGAGATTAAGCATTCGTAATTGGATAATATTCGACCGAATAGACCACGTCCAGTACGCAGTGAAGAAAATATAGCAGTCGCAGCTGAGAGTGTACACGAAGACCGTGGAGAGTCGATTCGGCGCCGTTCGCAGCAATTCGGACCAACGTATGAAACGACTTGGCGCATTTTACGTCGAGATATTAAATTGAAAGCATACAAAATACAGCTTGTGCAAGAACTGAAGCCGCTCGACCTCCCCAAGCGACATCGCTTCGCTCTATGTGCTCTTGAAAAGTTCCAAGAAGGTTCGACGATTTCGAAGAGCAAACTGAAGAGATTCAAGAGCTGCCATTTCATTCAGAAAAAAAAAAAACGGTTTGGTGTGGCTCGGTGGAATCACCGGTCCATATTTCTTCAAAAATTATGCCGGTGAGAACACAACCGTCAATGGCGACGGCGCCTCTTCCTAAACCTCGCATCAATCAATGGCTTTATTGAGAGAACACTTCGGTGAAAAGATAATTTCACGTTTCGGGCCAGTCGTTGGCCACTAAGATCGTGAGATATCACACCGTTGGATTTTTTCCTGCGGGGATATTTCTGTGTTTTTTCTTTAAAAAGTAGGGAGCCTCGAAATGGGCCTCGGAACGTACATGACCACCTCGTTTACTTGACCTTCGATCCGAACACCATCATTTACCTTGATGATTTTTTGTGTGCTGAAATCTGTTACAACCATAGTTTGGGCTCGGCGAAACCGATTAGCCTAAGGCCATTTGGGGATGTACCGTCGTGGGGACTGAATTCTGCTAAAGCTTCATCTTTTTATCCGTAACCCAAGGATCTACACAGATTGGTTACCATAAATGCTTTTGCCACTCTAAAGTGTGAGTCCGTACATTGTCCGAAATTCTATTTTCCGGCTGGTCTTTTCTTTTACAATTTGAACAGCGATTTTTCACCTTCATTTAATTTGTTTTTGTTGTGGAATTTATTTTCATTTCTCGAAAAATTTAATGCACAGCGCGACTCCTAACTCCCAAACGCTCAGATAATCATCAGCAGCGACCAAACATATTTAGCTATAATTGCGGTCATATGTGGAGTACATACATACATGCATGAGCTCGTTCCTAACCACCGACATGCTAGTGAGTGTGTGTTTAATATATTTGCTTTGGACAGCCCCCAGGGATTTTTTAGAATAATGTGAAAGAAAGTGAAGAGTTGTGAGTCTGAGGTGGAGGTGGAACTGGAAGTGGAGTGTTGTTGGAAAACGTATTTGCACCAAATTAAACATTACGAGTGCTCTGCGACCCAAGCGACCAGCGGGTCAGCTGGCAGTCGTGTTCAAAACAAAGCATTGCAATGGCACGTTGACTCGACGCGCGTACAAACGCAAGCCACAGCGACCATACCCGCCGCACTCTTTGTTCTGCACAGTTGGCTAAATGGCAGCTGTTGGCTTGGGGATCACAATCCGCTATGCGCTAACCACTGACCGCAGTAAATCACTGCCCCACAGTGAGGGAGTCGCGTACAAATGGCTCAACACTCGCTAGGTAGGAGGTCAGTAGCCAGTGGACAAAGGACAGTGCATGGCGGCAACCGGCGACTACGACGGCTATGTGCATTTGTCGAGGTGCTTCCGGTCAACCACAACGACAAAGCGAACTCACTCACCTCCCCACCCAAGCTCACTTGGTTAATGGGTGTTTTGGAGTGTTGGAGTATGAAGTTAGTGGGTTGGGTGATGGGCTCAGGGGTTGAGTGTTCGAGCTCATTCACATGTGAAATGTCAGCACGTTGCCAGAGACACAACCAGGAGGCAGTGAACACACATTAAATTAGAGTTTATTTCGCAATTAACGCCTTTTGCTGCCACACCCGCTAACAAGGCGATCAGCTCCACACTCCGCATGTCTCCTAGCCCAACACACGCTAACACTTTTCACCGCTTCCGCTCTCGTTTGCTAATGACTCTGACAGAAATTAGGGTTTCCTGCCGCAATGCCAACAACAATAACAACAACAACAACGCAATAAGTAAAACAACTACGTTGACATAACAGGTCTAATAGGCTGTTGAGTCGAAAAGCCAGCTGATGTCTGTGTGTGTGTGTGTGTACATATATTTACAATACGAGCTGAGTTGAAGTGGCGGGGAGTCCCTTGCTGTAGATGTATGTGCGAAATTCATTGAAAACAGTTACAATGGCATTTTCACTTAGCGCGCTGTCGACACCTAACGTGGAATGTCAGCCGTCGTAGCACACTTACGAATTTAACACACATACACACATGTTCTCCATACATAAAATTTGATGCGAGGTGTAGTGGCTGCTCCCCAACGACGAACTCTGGGTTTGGCTTTTGGAGCTCATGGCGCGCTTCAGGTGAGCGCTCATTTTGTGGTTCGCGCTTTAAGCATCCACAGCAGCAGCAGCAACAACAACAACAAAAACAAAAACAATGTGAAATGTGTTAGTCGTGCCGCCTAAAGCCGTAAATGTTTAGTATTATTTCATTATAACTGTATATGCCTGTGTATGTGTGTACATGCTATGTGTAAGTGTTTCAGTCTAACAGGTGTAAATGGGAATTAATTAACCGCAAATACTATAAACATTGCAACACAGTCACATAAACACTGTTACAAATACACATATCCAAACATAAACATATAGAAACACATACACAAAACATACACAGACTTTATTGGCATTTGAACGCAGTTTATTGCTGCGGTTGGAAGTTGGCTTATTATGCGGCTCTTGCATTGGTTAATTTTTGTTTAGTTTTATGCGAAAATATTTATGATTTCATACACAGGAACTTTGGAAATTTACGAAAAATCATTTGTGGTATTTTAATTAAGTGGAAATTTCCCATAATTTCCTCGTGGTGTAATTTTCATTAAGTGGGGGAAAGGATTTATTGATGGATTTTTTTATTTTACGATTTTGCTACTACTCGACTCGGCAGCTCAGTAGGAAACAGAATTTACTACTATGTGAAAGGGTAATGATTTCAAATTCTGGCCAGTTCAACAGCCAAAAATACAAACATTTTTTTCATCACATTTTTTTCTACTCCTCCGTGTTTATTTCTTGAATGAACATGAAAAAAGTTCCTCACAAAAATTCATTAGAGACTTCGAAGTCTGGGAAATGAGTGGTCCCTTGAATTTAAATCGTATGGGGCACACCAGTTAGAAAACTCCTTGAGTGATCCTAATACACCAGAATTACACAAGTTCTAACTGAAAGAATCCATAATCCCGACTTTCAAAATCGAGACAGTACATAATCATGATAATAAAACACAGTCCCGACACTACCTAAAACAGACATAACGAAATTCCGAATGGATGAAATGCAGATAATACTATATACAGACATGACAAAATATTGACAACTCTTTATCCCCACAACAACATTTTAATTAAAACTTCTCCACCTATTTATCATTTAGTGCTTTCGAAAAGTGCTTTCGAATGTGAAGGGCTGGAATTTGGTATTTGTCAAACTTTATTGTCAAACCAAACACGCGTTAAAATTGTTGAAAGCTCCTACGAAAATATTGATTCAAACGTGGCTACGTTTGGTGTTTAAAAATGAGATTATGGTGCGATTTGACATCTTTGGACTTTTTTGTAGAGCCACGCGAAAATTACAAAAATTCACGAGGCGGTTATTTGAAAGATTTTGTGCTTCATATATAATACCAAGGTTCTTACTTTATAATAGAAAAGAATTTTATGAAACATTTTTTTAATGCATTTTATTTGCGTTTATATTGGAAACCATAAAATGAGTAACCCTCTATATTGGGAGTACAAATTAATACTGTACGTTCCCAAAAGATGGCTCCATTTGAAAGTTGTCGCCCATCATGGAAGCGATTACCTATTTCATTCGAAGGGTCATCTGTCAACATTTTTTCTGCTTCTGACAAAACATTTTTGAGCCTCTATGTCATACAGAGAGTAGTTTCTACGCTTTAGCGTGGAAGATAAGAAGCGTCCAAAAAACAAAACAAAAAAAGAAGATGAGAAATTGGAGGATTTACTGGATCAAAATCAGCAACTGAACTTGTTATCGACTAACTCATGCGTTTGAGTCGTGCATTGTGCGAAAAGCGGCCAGAAACGACCAAAAGGCATGACAAATAAAACGCTGAAACGCCGGATTCTCCATTCACACAAAACCTATATTTATTGGATTCTTTTCTTTCTTTGGCAACGGTGGTTATTTCTAAATTTTGAATTCCCTTCTCCTTCTTCGACGCTTGTTTCTTCTTTGACCATCTTCGTCGACACAAGTTGTAGTGTCCTGAATCCTTTTGCAATGTATGGTGATCGTGCTAATATGGTTTTAATAAACGCTTCGATGAGGTTTTCGTCCTACCTCTTCCCTTAGTGGGCCGATTTCTACCCACTTTGTAAATTTTTCGATGAAGATTAATTAATTCTTATCCGCCACTTGTTACTGGCTCGGCTTATATATTTGGCATGTAGGTGATTGTTGGAAAAACCTCTCGATGTCTCTGAATATTCCCAGCCAGTAAGAACGTGCCGTGGCCTCCGCAACTGTTCTTCTAATTTCCAAGGACTTGGCGTTGGGACTGTCGTGTAACTATTTCAGCACTTTGTGACATGATCGGGTTTCTACGCAAAGTTTCCATTCAATTGTATCTATTCACTTGTCTGTACTGCAATATGTCGAAATAGTTATTCAATTTGTAGAGCTTATACCGAGAGCTTTTTTCCAATTTGTGTTATTTTATAGCTGTGGTTTCCATATAGCAATACGACCTGGGAATTCAGTCGTTCAAGGACAGATGGTCGGTGAGAACCTTCTAAACATCTACTGAACAAAATTAGCTAGGACAACACCCACGACCGAGATCTGAATGTGTACCTTACTTACTTGAAGCTTATCCTTCAGGGTCAAGCTGCATTGCAAAGAAACTGGTCATACAGGTTCCAGTACGAAGGAGGCGCGATTGTTCAGTGAAGGATGTTAGCTATATCGAATATTGGGATCTCAGTATATAAAGGAGCCAGCATTAACAACACCAACACTATCCGCCTCGAAATCCAACGCATATTTACACTTGCCAAAAGGTGATACTTTGGACTGAATAGGCAGTTGAAAAGTAAAGTCCACTCTCGACGAATAAAGACCAAATACTACAAGTCGCTAATCATTCTCGTCCTACTTTATGCAGCAGAAGTTTAGATGATGTCTATATCTGCTTGGTCGGCTTTAGGAGTTTTCGAGAGAAAAGTTTTGCGAAAAAATAGCTGCTACGCTGTCCAATACATGTCGTCCGAATGACTGAAAGCACTCCAGCTATGAAAGTATTCGATGGAGTACCCGCCGGTAGAAGCAGCTATAATCGCGTCTACACCGAAGAAGAAGAACAAGTTATTGGTTACTTGAGAACTTAAACGGGGTTAGGTTGCATATGCTGCCGATTTGAACGGCGGGGAATAGCGAGACGCAGTTGAAAAAGTTACAAGCTTATCGAAACACCGCCCTTCGGTCCGAACCCGTCAAAGCAGCACATTTCCAAGGGCTCCTGGTCCAAATCCGTCGAAACAGTTCGTTTCCTGGGCCTCACGTCTGATGACCTCGATGACTAAGACTAGACCTGACCCTATGGCGGGGTTAGCGAGCCGCTACAACAACAACAACAACAACAACAACAACAACAACAACAACAACAACAACAACAACAACAACAACAACAGCAACAACAAAAAGTTATCGGCTCAACATAATTTCCTAACAGACCCTTCTGAACCTAAGTTTTCATAAAAAATTCGTGGGAAACCTGATAGTATTAGATTTCCATTTGGGTTCTTCAAAACAGTTTTCATATAAAATAATTTTATTCCTAAAATAGAAGACGGCCAAGCCGCGCGAAGCTCAAAGAGAAAATGTTTTAAAAGAAATCGGTCAGAGAGACCTGAATTGAATTTAAGGTTATGAAATTTCCTCAATTTTCTTCTCAGAATATTTTAAATCTTACTCATCCAATACAATCCCCTTTACATAGTAGATCATAACACTAGACATAAAATATGCAAATTTGACAACCAAAAGCGAAAACGTTGCATAATTAGATACTTTCGTTGGCTGCCAGAAGCCGTAAGACAAACCGGCTGCAGCTACCTCAAAATCTCCCTAGCAGCTCCATTTCAATTTCAACAAAAAGCAAGAAAAAAAAATTCAAATTCAAATTTTGGCGACACAACAACACTGTGTGCTCATTAACTCTTTCACTTTTCAGTTAGCTTGATTAAATTTGGTTCTTCGAATTCAACGACCAAAAAACCATAAAACTCCCACCACTTGACAATCAACCAAACTGCATTCGTAGCTTCTAGCGACCGCCAAGCCGCTGCATTCCCAAAGAAACGGCAATGTGTAACCAAAAACCTGCGTCTCCTCCATGTGAGGAGGACACAAAAAGCAAAAAAATGCCAGCGAAGATAAGAACTTTAAAGGCGCACAAAGTGAACGCATAATTAAATTACGTTCGAACGAAAGAGTTAGGCAAATAAGCTCAGGTATTAACCTCTACGCCACAGTAACAGGCATTGAGCCAGAGCAAAGGAAACACATACACACACACACACATAGAGACTGTAAATCTTGCTTAGCTGAGAGATTTTGCTTGCCATGCAACTGCAGCTGAAACAGAAGCCAAAGCAGCTGACTGCCGGTTGTCGGTTGCTCCTCACCGTGCTGGGTTAGTTCGCTTGGCTGACAGGTTGCTGGGCTGCTGCTTGGGTTTCCACAGCTCGGTACGAGTCACCTTCGTTAGTACTGTAGAGGGGGTGGTGGGGGGCGCTTTCACAGCACTCATTAATTCGATTTCCATAACAATTTATTCATAAGACAATGTCTGGAACCATTTATTTTATCTCTTCGTTGTTGAGCTCTACGTTGTGGTAATGCTGCCACTTACCGCAGAGGAGTCGCTGCAAACACATGAACACACACGAGGCTGTATGGCGCTGCAGAGAGGCATACACACGCATGCATATGGCGGCAACCCTTTGCGATGCGAGAAGACATTGCCATAAAATATTTTTTATGAGCAGCGAAAGACAGCAGAAGACACACATGAATGCGCATGGGGAGTAAGGAAATTACACACACACACACACACATATATATCCTTGTACAACTATACATATTCATATGGTAATATATGAAGACTCATAGGATTTCCCAAAATATCCAGTTAAGGCACTACAAAAGCTCTTCCGCCATCCGCCCAGTAAGTCTGCATCCTGTTCACTATATCCCACCGCACTCAGTCCACGCTCAGAGTGTGGGGCTCAGAAATTATATTCAACACCTTCGAACTTTAAAATTAAATGAGGATTAGCACCGGCGACTTTGTTACGAAGCAGTTGAGTGGCGTTCAGGTGAGGTAAAAATGTGTGAGACTTGAGCTTATACTCCTCCTTCGGCAGACAATTAATGCGTTTGAGTAGGAGCAGGATGATTTTAAGTAAGTAATAAAAGAAAGTGAAAGTGTAGGCTTCGATCTAGCTGGCGCTTCGTACATTCGTTCATATTATTTTATCTCTTCTTGTTGACATGTGGAGATTCCGTTTGGTTTTTTTGGAATTTCATGTCATATTTCATTAAAGTGCGTCAATTAATTTTATAAATATTGGTTTTGCAAGTTAAAGTGGAGGCATTGAGTACCTCACGGCAATAAAATTGTCGCCGTCGAGTATGGCTGTCATAAAAGTATTGAAAACATCTCTCCTCGATAGGAAAGTCAGGAAAGTCGCAATTTACTACAGACTCAAACAACTTGAATAAAATGTTCTATAATATGTTCGAGTCGGTCCTAACTGTAGTCAAGTACTTGCAGCTCTTGTTAATGACTTAGCTTAACTTTATCAACTATATAAAGAGTGATCCACTTCGAAGTTCCCTACTGTTTTAAAGAAAGAAAAAAAGAAAATTCAAATTTAATGGGGAATGTTTATTATCATTCGAAAGAACATTCCTTGGCATCTATTTTTGAAGATTATCTCTTTCAAATGTTGGCCGCGGCTACATCTCAGATGGCCCATCCGTTGAGTCCAATTTTCGATGACTCGTTCGAGCATTTCGACTGTTAACTGGCTTATGACACGCATGATGTTTTGATCCAAGACCTGAATCAAAGCGGGATTGTCCGCGCAGACTTTAGACTGTATATATCCTCACAGGAAAAAGTCTAACGGTGTGATAGCACACGATCTTGGTGGCCAATCGACCGGCCCAAAACGTGAAATTATCTGCCCAACGAAGTGTTCTCTCAATAAATCCATTGATTGATGCGATGTGTGGGAAATGCCGCCGTCTTGTTGAAACCAAATGTCATGGAGATCATGAGCTTCAATTTCAGGCATCAAATAGTCGGTTACCATAGCGCGAATGGCGCGTCGCCTTTGACGGTTACTTCTCACCATTTATTTTTGAAGAAATATGGACCGATGATTCTACCGGTCCACAAACCACACCAAACTGTTTTTTTTCTGAATGAAATGGCAGCTCTTCAATCTCTTCAGGTTGCTCTTCGTCCAAAAAGTGGCAATTTTGCTTGTTTACAAACCCATTGAGCCAGAAATGGGCTTCATCGCTGAACAAAATTTGGCTCGAAAACGTCGGATCTTCTTGGAACTTTTCAACAGCCCCTAGAGCGAATGTCGCTTGGGAAGGACGAGCGGCTTCAGTTCTTGAACACACTGTATTTTGTACGCTTTCAATTCAAGATCTCGACGTAAAATGCGTGAAGTCGTTTCATATGTCAGTCCGAATTGCTGCGAATGGGTCCGGTTCGACTCTCCACGATCTTCGTGTACACTCTCAGCTACGATCGCTATATTTTCTTCACTGCGTAATGGACGTGGTCTATTCGTTCGAATAGTATTTACTAATAAATGCGGGGTCTCAAGATAGGTTGCGAATAATACACTCAGTAGGCAGATTGTGTTGGCTATAAGTTGAGCGAGGCGCTCAAAATACATACTGCATTTCCTCTATTTGCTGATAAAGTGTTGCTATCGTAGTAACCAGATGTCTATTTTTATTAGTGGGGGCGATGAGCTCTTCTCTCGCTGCATTAAATTCACTCTAGGGTTTTTCCATTTTGATATTTCCTCCAAATAATAGGGGTTTTCAAGGGTCTCGAAATAGGCGTTGGTTTCTGTAATAATCTTTTCATTGCACCCGAATATTTTAATGCCCAGTCATTTCTTGAGGTTTGGAAGCAAGTAATAGTCACGGGGGGCTGAATCTGGAGAATATGGGGTATGGAGAGACAATTCTTTGCCCAATTTATGAATTTTTGCATCCCTGCTATGCCCCGACGACACAGCACCAAATGCCAAATGCAGTCGTTCCTGCTTCAAATCAATATCGAATCTGTCCGAAAGCTCTGAATAATATTCGAGTGACACCTTGTGTAACCCAATAAACTGCAGGCATGACGTTGTGACCGACAGACCCACCTTGACTTTATTTGGTGCACATTCACCCGGAGAAAGCCACTGCCTTGATTTTTCTTTGGTTTCTAGTGTGGTTTGGTTCATCCACGGTAACGAAACGGTGCAAAAATTCGTTTGGATTGCTGTTGAAAATCTTCAAACACTCATTTCAAGTGGTTACACGATTGCGCTTATAGTCATGTGTGAGCCATCGCAGCTCCCACCACGCGGATAGCCCTTTCATGTCCAACTATTCATGTAAAATGTTGAGATGTCCACAGCCCAGCCACCTCACGCACTTTTGTTCTCCGACCGTCAAATATCATTCTATGGATTTTACGACGGTATTTGGCTTGACTCCATCTTTTTGGCGACCTCAATGCTCGGTATAACTTGTACTGGTGAGTCCCATTTTTTTTAACAAAAGAAAGTCACTCACTTATCAGAAAGCTCTCCTATATGGTTACTTAAAGTAATAATGAGATAGTAGTTCCGTAAGTTTTGAGACAGCGTCTAAGCTACCGAAGTCTTGTAGCCAAGCTTTGTACACCTGATTCGGTTCAAAATCTGCATCATTTAAATTAGGTTCATCGAAATAATGATGATATGGTGATTTGAAATCAGCAATAAACCTGTTTCCTCGTTCTTGTTTGTCTAATTATGGCACCTTATGCCCACAAACGTAACAAAAATTATCTATTTTTGGTTATCTTTTATTTTCAATTTTAAAATTTTCAATAGTTTTCTTCCTTTTAAACGTTATTCCCTCTATATTGTTAAATAATGTAGTCACTTTTGCGATATTGAGGCACTAGATGCACTTTTTCCGGTTAAGTTGGTTTTTCCATTTATTTTCTCTGGTTCAACATGTACAACTTTGCTGAATACACCAAAACAATATTTCCTACGGTTGACCAAGATAAAGCCGTGCTCAAAAAGTAAAAGTGCTGAAAATCGATTTTGAGCCAGCAAATGTATGAGGTCATAACATCCGAATGGCAGCTAAACTGGCAAAAGTAATGAAGCAGAAACCCTTAGGTAAATACTTTCAGCAACGATTGCGAAAACCTAGAACCGCAAGGATGACCTGAAAAATGTTGCACTGTGTAATTAATCGACAAAAATATATTTGGTCAAAGCTTTGTCTAGAAATTGTAAATTTTTAGAGAAGAAATATACTTGAAATTAGCCAAATCCCCGAAAATGTTATTTATACATATAAATAAGTATATAAAGGGTGTTTTTTTAGACGTATGGCTTTAAATGCGGCATTACTGCTACGGGACTTGGTCTGTTTGACAGCTGATTGGCGGCCGCGATAGCCGAGTGGTTAGCATTCTCTTCTTCTTTCTTGGATTAGGCACCGCTTACGCGACTATAGTCTCATCAAAAATAGCGCGTCACTCATTTCTTCTTTTTGCTGTTTCGCGCTAGTTGGAAATACCAACTGAAACCAGGCCAGGCCAGTTGGAAATACCAACTGAAACCAGGTCACTCTCCGCCTGATCCCTTCTAACGGAGTGGAGGTCTTTCCCTTCCTCTGCTTCCGCCAGCGGGTACTCCATCGAATAAATTCAAAGCTGAAGAGCTTTCATCCATTCGGATGGCATGACCTACCCAGCGAAGCCGCTGTCCCTTGATTCGCTGAACTATGTCAATGTCGTCGTTTAGCTCGTACAGCTCATCGTTCCATCGTCTGCGGTAGTCACCGTTGCCAACACACAAAGGACCATAAATCTTCCGCAACACTTTTCTCTGGAAAACTCCTAAAGCCGACTCAACGGATGTAGACATCACCTAGGCTTCTGCACCATATGTCAGGACAGGAATGATGAGCGACTTGTAGAGTTTGATTTTGGCTCGTCCAGAGAGGAGTTTATTTACTTTTCATTTGCCTACTCAGTCCAAAGTAGCATTTGTTGGCAAGAGTGATTTTGCGTTGGATATCAAGGTTGGTCTTGTTGGTGTTGTTAATGCTGGTTCCTAGATAGACGAAATTATCTACGACTTCAAGTCGCGAATGCGATGACTGTTCATTTGATGGCAGGAGATATCAAATCAAATTCAGACATAGCGGTGTAGAGGCATCTTCTTATCGTGCTGTTGAAGGCAACTTTAATATCGATAAAAAGGTGGGCGTGGGCGAAAATTAACGATATGTTGAAGAACTTCGCTTTGATGCGAATTTCAGATAGACGTTCATCCACCGGGGTGAATGCCAGGACTCGGTACCGGAGTCTCTCTCCCACCGCAAACCCTACATCAAATTTGCGTTCCTTTAAATGGCCGCTGTAGTTGATTTCAAAAGCACCCTCATTCTTCCGTCCTTGTCGCATCCATCGCATGTCTTGGACGGCGGTGATGTCAGCCTTTAGACTTACGAGGACATCAACCAGCTGGGCAGCGGCACCTTCCCAATTAAGGGACCGAGCATTCCAGGTGCATGCGCTCAAATCGTGATGCTTTAAACGTTTGCAGGGTGGTCATCAAAAAGGGATCGAAAGAATCGTTTCTGGCCACTCCCTGGAGAATGACAGTCAGAAGCTTTCCTCACTTGCGTGAACTTCTACACATGGCCTCATCCTCCAAGAGTGATTAGCATTGCGCACTACAATTGGGAAGGCCTGGATTCAAGTTCAAGTTCGAACATTATCCAAAATTTTAGAAAATTTATTTCTCTAATTGCGGTCGCCGCTTGGCAGGGAATAAAATAAGAACTCCTCATAAAAATCCATCGGCTGTTCAAAGGCGGCGTAGAATAAATGGTAGGTCCTACCATTTCACATATTTCACCACAAATTCGAGGAGGAGCACGGCCAAAAATCGCTTTAGTGATTACAAAGCACCATAAATATATATACTTGATTTATACTCAGTTTGGTTTGCGATTTCATAGTGAACAGAGTGACTTATATTCGGCGCGTTATTGCTGACATAAGCTACAATTGCAGCAAAAAATGAAACTTGAGCCTCTCGGCTTGAAATTATTCGTTCTTGGCGCGGCGGTCACTTGCTAATTTTAAAACTTGCGACTAAGACCCTTTTTATTTTTAATAAAGATAATTCCTTAGCCATAACATTAAATTATATGCGTTTTATTTATACTTGAAAAATGCATGTCCGAAAGAAACAGCCTTTATAATGTAATTGGTGCCTTTGAATCGTTGAAGCGATTTTCGACCGAGCACGTCTTCCAATTTATGGTGCGTGTTGTAATCGTTTTCTTACAAATGGAGGAAACTAAAGTTTAACCTAAGCCGGCTTCGAATGGGTGATGGATTTTTATGAGTGGTTTTTATGTCAGAACTATACTCCCTCCGAACGGTGACAGCAATTAGAAAGATTAATTTTTATCTTTTAAATTAATTTTCTATTATTTTCGATGTTAATTTGGACAGGATTCGAACTTATTACCTCCCGCGAGGTAGTACACATTGCTAACCCCTCAGCTAATGCAGCGAAAATTTGCTTGAGATATGGCTTACATTACTTGTACATTGAAATGTCAACGCTTACCAAATATTTATTACCTCAGGTAACCGCCAAGCAAAAGGAAATTGGAAAAGGAAGGAAATGCGTAGCCAACGATTTAAAGCCACCATCCGTTACAACAATACAGTAACAATAACAGTAAATATGTAGGTAATTTTCAATAATTCGCATACAAAGCAAACAAATGAGACGGAAACGACATTGCTGATCATGTGGAAATGGGCGAGTCCTTTACGAACAGTACTTACATGTAAGTACTTTATTGAGTCTATGGTGCGCATAATGGGACTATTAAAGCGCAACAAATACAATAACAAAAGAGAGAGTATACAATAAAAAAAACGTTAATAGCAACAATAAGCGCCGAAAAAATGGCAACACAGCATTGAATGAAGACGACAAATTACATTATTCAACTAATCCAGGACATAAAGTGAACTTACCTGTGATAAAAGGAGGCGAATGAGTGTGTAAGTGTGTAAGTGTGTCGCTAAATGCTACGTTACACGTACAGCGCACAATAACTTCTCCAAATGCTAAAAAGCGAAAGGAGTGCGGAGGGTGGGTGTGTATGTCTGTGTGTGTGAGTATGTGAGTGAGTCAAACGTCAAACAGCAAGTCAAAGGTGCAAGAGCGGATCAAGTGATTCAATCGAGGCAGCAGCGTGCACTCAATCGGAAATTGAATTGAGCAATTGCCAATGCCACTTTGTCAAACATGCCGCACACCAACACACATACATATATATACATGCATGTACAAAGCAATACAAACTAAGCAGTTTCATCGTTGAAGCAAGGAATTCCCATATGATGTTCATACTAAATACAAGTATTTCTATGAAAGTAAACATATTTATATGGCTGTTTGTATACACATATAAATGTGTATAAGTCGTTATGTAATTTAGGTATGAGCGCTTGTCAATTGCTGCCACACTCGCTGCAAGCATATCAACAGTGTTTTGTTGCTGTTTTGCTTCCAAATGATTTGATCTCAATTGGCTTTCATCATACAATAAAAAATACCAGCTTTTGTAGAAAACGAAATATTTCTGATAAAAAAAGGCAACGGAATGCTTGAAAATGAATCCAGAACATGAGATGTAGAAAATTCTTTAGGAGCGGCAGGAAATTCGCAGTTGACATTGATTTCTTCACACAGGAGTCGGCAAGTCAAAGTAATAAGAAGGAAGTATATTTTTCTTTAGTCTTTGAAGGCGGACTATGTTGATTTGAGCGAACAATATTTTTCTTCTCTATTCCTGGCATTAAAATATCATAAAAACACATTAGAAGTTATCCGTTTACCAATCAGCGACTAATGCGGAAGACTAAGTGATTGGGAAATAATTCATAAATGGAAATCAATTGTAAACATCCATCTAACATCCATGCAAAAGACAAATCTTTTTTTTTGCCTTCCTGCCTTACTAATAAAGCTGTGCTCGAATATATTATTTGTTATTGAATTTTGCAACAGGTCAATTGAAAAGTCTTTGGCCAGACATATATAAGTAGATGAAATTAGAAAGAATTAAATCCATAATTTTTTAGTAAGCCCTAACTTTCAAAAGACGACTGTATAAATATAATAGCTATCCGATCATTAGTTTGTGAATTATAGCATTGGAGGTTGTTAGCGACGAAAATATCAAAAAATCAGCAAAATGATTTTGAATGACCGTAAATTTAAATTCAGCAAAATAGCAGACACTCTAAAGATATCAACTTGACGTGTGCGTCATTTGATTCACGAATATTTGGGTATGAGAAAGCTCTGTGCAAAGTGGGTGTCGCGCGAACTCACTTTTGACCAAAAACAACGATGAGTTGATGATTCGTAGCGGTGTTTGGATATGTTCAAGAGTAACAAACCTGAGCTTTTGCATCGATATGTGACAATGGATGAAACATGGCTCCATCATTTCACTCCGAAGTCCAATCGACGGTCATCCGAGTGAAATGCACACGAGGAACCCGCTCCAAAGCATGAAAAACTCAACCGTCGGCTGGCATGGTTATGGCGTCTGTGTTTTGGGATGCGCATGGAATAATTTTCATTGACTTCGAATCCATCGCATTCTTCAGATCTGGCCCCCATCGACTATTTCGTGCGCTCAGATCACAAAAAAATGCTCGCTGGTAAGAAATTTTCGTCGAATGAAGAGATGATCTCCGAAACTGAGACTTTTTTTTGAAGCAAAAGACCAATCGTACTACAAAAATGGTATCGAAAAGTTGGAGGGACACTATAGTCACCCCTGAATGAAACTCTGTTGAATAAAAAAAAATGAATTTTGTCAAAGAAATGTGTAATGTAAAAAACGGTAGGAAGGGGACTTTTCAATTGGCATGTTATATCGACTATCTTATATTTACTTTTATATTTATTTATGAGAGGTTTCAACAATTTTCTTATAGTACTAAACTAGAAGATTCGGTCCCATGTTGTTGTGACTTTCTGTATTTTGTTCAATTTAGATTTTATAGTTGGTATTGTATTGGAGGTGATATGTAAAGAATAACGTCATAGCCATTTGATCAGCAGAAAAAGTACAAAAATCCAACTTAAAAAAAATTGTTTTACTTTACTTACTATAGATGCTTATGATATTCGTGTAATTTGGTTTTCAGTAGGTCCATTCTAAATATCCAACAATAATCTGCTAGCATTCCTGAACTAAATTTCTCTTGATAACGTTTTTCCATTAAGGAAATGTCCTCATCTCATCTTTTTCGTCACTCACAGCAACCAAATTTGACGGAAAGAAATGCAAATGAGATTCCAGCTTATGAGTATGTATTTTTAATGAAATATTACACCCCAAAAAGCGGAAATTTATAAATTTTTACAAGCTTCTGATTTATGGTTTCCCAGACAGTTCTGCACAATATTCACAAATATTTTCTGACAAATTTTTCCTGACCATTCAGTTTTCTTTAAGGGTTTTATCCTTTATGGATTGCAGCATTTTGCTCTTATCTCTATCTTGTGATACCGTATCGTGCTCACTTAGCACAGATTCCTCACTAGAATCCGGTCTTCTTGATCAATTTTGGAGTTCCGGCACAGGCAGGTCGGTACTATGTAGAATGGGTCTTTTGACCGAAGACAAGTTTGGATAGTGGATAGTAAGTTTGTACTTGGTTTTAATAACTTTTATTTGAGTCAAATAACAATAAGAGTGAGTTACGGGATCTTCGGGCTCCATCTAGATCACTGGCATAGCAAATGGCAAATGTCTAGGTTGTTGTTTAGCTCAAACTAATAGAAGTTATTCAAACAAAGGGGCGTATATAAGGTCGAAAAATAATATCTATGTAGCATCAAAGGATTACATGTGTGGTGAAACAAACAGTGAGACATAAAAGTATTTCACAAAAAATTTATTACACAGGTATACATGAATTTGTACCTTGGCAACCGATCATCCAAAAATTCTTTTTCTCATTTTTTGATGTTAACTAGATCTTGATGAAGCCGCTCTCCTCGCTTGTCGCTTGTATCGTCCAAGTTCTCGGCAAAAAAGTCGAAGTGGGTATGTAAGACATGTATCTTTAGAAACATTCTAGCTCCAATCTTTCCATAACTTTCCAACAAATTACCAATTATTTCCTTAAAATTCGAGGAATTGTGTATACCAAGAAAGTGAGAAGCAACATTTTGAAAATATTGCCTTAACTGATGCTACTTCGCCCTAACGCTCTGTTCCCTCGAGTGATAAAAGTGCGGTTCGCTGCAGAGTGTTACCTATACGACTGTATGCAAATCATTATTCTCCGCCCAGGGTATTCGTTTTTTTCGGTGTTAGAAAAGTGCAAAATTTAAAGAGAGAATAAATACGAGCAATTATCAGCCCGCAATAACTTACTAGTAGCGTAGCGTGAGTTGGTCTAATAATTCTATATTACATAGGGAAATGGTCTACACATTTTTGCTATATTAATTACCGCCTCACCACACATAAAATAGTGAAAGTCCTGTATTCCTTTCCTTTATGCATAGAAAAGCTTTAAAAGACTAAAACAATGGAGGACTGCTGAAAGTGTGGATTTGGTCTCTCGACTACACCAGCTTGGGTTTAGTCGATATTTCAGTTAACAACTTCGAGCTTTTGCAATATAAATTATTCTTAGACAAACATTTTTGAAATCGAAGGACAGGGTTGTGACGAACTCAAAGCAAAGGCCTTTGGAATTATCCTTATAATAGCAACGACTCGTCGTGCTATATCAACATATTAGGGGTATTCTCTAGCAATAGCACACATGTGTGCTATGCAAACATTTCCTATGGACTATTGCTAGAGAACGAAAATTTTTGCAAACTTCGATCAGTTAGAGATAATTTCCGACCACATTTTAGCACATATTGGGCGGTATCTCAGCCATAACTTCACGAATGTTAGTTTTCAAAAGCTCAAGAATTCAAAGTTTATACGCATAAATGCGGTCTTTCGCATAGCATCACAAAAAAATTTCCAACGGTGCCAAATGGCACTATTTCGATGGCCAACTGACATCGCCAAGGCGAGAGATCACGCGCGCGGGATATTTTTTCTCACAATATTGCCATACTCGCTCGTGTTGTGTGGCATGTGGCACCACCTTGTCATGCTCTTCCAATTGACAGTGACAGTCTTGCCATTCTCGTTTTTCAAAGAAGTAAGTTCCAATCGCATCTCTTCGCCAAAGAGCGTACCAGGCAGTAAGTTTTTTTTTATGCGTAATGGCCTCTCTTCAATTATTTGAGGATTCTCGAAGCCACAAATGCGACTAATTTGCTCATTCCATCGAGTGAAAAGTGTGCCTCGTCTCTGAAGAAAATTTTGTTGGAAAAATCGCATTTCACTGCTTGTTGTTCAAGCACCCAATCGACGTAACCACGACATGGTGAATGGTAAGCTGGCTTTAGTTGTTGTGTAAGCTCAACTTTATATGGTTGTAGGTATAAACCCAAATGCAAAAAACGCCATAATGTGCCGTAAGAAAGTCACAGCTCTTGGGAAGGTCGAAAAATAATCACGAGCTCGAGTTTTCGGCTGCACTTTCACTTACAGCAGGGATATTTGAGTTCAGATGAAACGATGATGTACAGGCCGTGCAATATCTGTAACCGATCCAGTCTCTTCAAATTTCTTTAAGATTTTATCAATTGCTTGAGTAGTTTAACTATTATGTGCACGATAATCTCCTCTTAAAGCACGAAATGTGGTCACGTTTGAATCACCATTTTTGTAGTGGGTTTCAGCAGTTTTAACACATTATGCGGTTGTTAAGTGATCCATTTTCATAAATGCCTGACTTTTAACAAAAACAAAACATGTTTGGTTTGACAGTTGAGTTTGACAGATGTGAAAGTACAGCCCTGCACCTTCAAAACCCTGAAATGGATAACCCTTTATATATGTGGGATACCAAATATCACATTCCTAAATGCTTTTTTGAGGGATTTATAGCCCAAAATTTCAAATATATATAAATTCGGCCGTGCATTCATATGCTGCAGTGGTTCGATTTGGTTGAAATATCTCTCAAACTGAGGGACTACTATTCTACGTTCAAACGTAACAAACGGATACGGCAAAATCAACTCAGTTCATCATCCGTCTACATTTTGGTGTTCTTGTGTTCTTTTTCTGGTACTTGCCCACTTTGTACTAAAGGAAGGAGCGCTAAAAAATCTCATTTTTTCATATTTTTTACTCAAAATCATGATGGCTTTATGGTGATATTTTTCATCAGGTACTAAACGCTGATGAATGTGAACTCTGAAATAAATAACGGTAATAAGGTTAAGCCATTGCAAAAAAAAATATAAATTTAGGATTCAAAAAACTTCCCGACTGTAAATGTTTGGTTTTTCATAAGGTCTGTTCTGTCCGCTAAGATTAGCTATGAGAAATTCACCTTTAACACTGCAAACTACTACAAAGCCCAACCTACATTAATTAGTCTTAAAATCTCGAAAAACACCACACTTTGAGTGAAGTCAAGTAAGCCACTCAATTTACGCACTTTTTTAAAGACAATTTAATCTTTTGTGTTGCATACAGCCTAATCAATACCAAAAATTTCAAATCAAATAACGAACAAACCACAGCCAAACCCATAAGCATTTGCCAGGGCAACATAACAATCATTTTACATTACTTTATGTTGTGGGTATGAAATGTAAACATACACACATTCACACACATGCATACATAGTCGCCAGTGTATGCCGGAAATCCTGTAACAACAGAAAACCGACTGTCGTCACCCTCAACGCGACTTCACAGCACATACATACATACACACACACAACAGCCACATAAGGATTTAAAATTTACTTTGGCTGAGGTTTTAATTTATCCCAAATTAATGAAAATAACCAAAATTTGCTACAAACCATAGCAGAAATAGAAGAAGACGCGTCGCACACACATGCAACACACATCGATTGGTATTGAATGCAGTAGAATTTGGTATTTATTTAAGCATATATTTAAGGGTGCCTGTGTGTGTATTTGAAAAGCAAGAAAAGGTCGATGGCAAAATAAAACTAAGTAACCCAAAGGAGAAGAGCGGTATATGTGTTATGACTTCGAACACACTCATATATATGTGTGCGTGTGTTTATATGTATGCATACGAGCTGTTGTATGAGTTCATCAATGCCACCAGATAATGTAGCAAATGCGTTGGAAGATCGTTAAAGAAACAAAATCAGTCAGCATTGTATAAACAAACTAACGATTTGCCAATGGACCAACAAATCTGGCAAATGGTAAGGGTAGCGCCCAGAAATCAGATGGTCGAGACAATGCGCCTCTTTGTGTGCTTGTGAAATAACTGCTGATTGGAAATCTTGTGGGATTGTGAATGGTTAGGTAGTAATGGGTGAGTGTTTATGTGTAAGTGTAGCGCAAGTTTAGTACCTCACGCAGGCACTCAAAGCTCCAAGGGCTTTACGAAAGTGAAAAAAGCCAAACATAATAGTTACACAATTAATGTTTTGGCTTCTGTATGCACAAGTTGTATTAGCCGAAGAAATGACTGTGATTTTCTGTTTTCTACGCAACAATAAATTATATACAAGTATATATATAATTTTCACTTTGTAACCGCTGAAGTTATTTTCAGCTGAGCTTCACCTCCTATTTGTGGTTAGCCTTTTAATGTTTTTCCAACAAATGGAGAGACCTATTGTTTATTCCAAGTAACCTACGAATGGCTAATGGATTTACGAGGAACTTTTTATTTCAAGTCAGAAATATGCTCGGAGAGCTTGAAATCTCTGCGCGAGGGGCGACCGCAATTAGCAAAATTTATTTTCTATAATTTTGGTTGTTGGTCGAACCTGGACTCGAAGCCAGGCCTTCCGTGTTAAACAACCCGTCTATTGCAGTCGTCGTAGTTAGTGCATACATATTCGAGGGCGACTGTACAAGTTTCGGTTTATCATTATCGATGCAGTAACCATACATGGAAGAAGAAGTCGAGGAGGACCTTCACTCCGTTGTACCCTACTTTTTAGTTACTTTTAGAAGAAAAAAAAAACACAGAAAATTTAACATTAATGGGGAAAGAACATTCTTTGGCATTTATGTTTTGAAAATTATCTCTTTCAAATGTTGCCGCGGCTACGTCTCAGATGGTCCATCCGTTGAGTCCAATTTTCGATGACTCGCTCGAGCATTTTGACTGGTAACTGGTGAATGACACCCGTGATGTCTTGCTTCAATGCCTGATTCGAAGCGGGATTGTCTACATAGACTTTAGACTTTATATATTTCTACACGATCTTGGTGGTTAATCGGCCAGCCCAAAACGTGAAGTTATCTGCTCACCGAAGTGTTCTCTTAATAAATCCATGGACTAATGCGATGTGTGGGAAGTGGCGCCGTCTTGTTGAAACTAAATGTTACGGAGATCGCGAGCTTCATTTTCAGGCATCAAATAGTCGGTTATCATAGCGCGATAACGGTCGCCATTGACGGTTATGTTCTCACCGACATCATTTTCGAAGGAATATGGACCGATGATTCCACCGGCCCACAAAGCACACCAAACCATTGGCTTTTCTAGATGAAACTGCAGCTCTTGAATCTCTTCAGGTTACTCTTCACCCCAAATGCGACAATTTTGCTTGTTTACATACTCATTGAGTCAGAAATAGGCCTCATCGCTGAACAAAATTTGGCTCGAAAACGTCGGATCTTCTTGACCATGGAGCGAAGCGATGTCACTTGGGAAGGTCAAGTGGCTTCAGTACTTGCACAGGCACTATTTTGTACATTTTCAATTTAAGATCTCGACGTAAAATGCGCCAAGTCGTTCCATACGTCAGTCCGAGTTGCTGCGGACGGCGCCGAATCGACTCTCGTCGGACTTCATGTACAGTCTCAGTTACGGCCGCTATATTTTCTTCACTGCGTGCTGGACGTGGTCTATTCGGCAGAATATTGGCCAATAATGAATGCTAGGTCTCAAGATGGGTGATGGTGTTGCGAATAGTACGCTCAGTTTGCTGATTATGTTGACCATTAGCTGAGCGAAGCGCGCGAAACACATTCTGTCAAAAAAAGGCTATTGAAAAAAGTAGCTCACTCTTTAGTAGTTGCAGATAGAATTCGTTGAATTGTGACAGTGAAGAGAGCTTGACGTTACAAAGCTATCAGCTGAGGATTGCTATATTAAATTCACACTCATAATATCGGAAACAACCCAAAGGATGGATAAAGATCCGAGTCACTTCGGTATAATGAATCCAACTGTCGAGGAAACTATTGGATTTTAGTCGCTTCTTACTCCTCAACTCGCAGGCATATTCTCATAAAACTTTTCAAAGACGGCTACGGGGAACTGGAATATCTAGTTTTCAGGATTTCGAATAAAAGAAAACCATAAGAAGAAAGTCTTTACCCCTATTATTGAGGTAAAGGCCTACTCAATAATCAAACAGTTGATATCGCTGCCTGTTTGTGGCTGCTATTTCTGAAATGTGCGTTCCCTTTGGTATGTGTACTTAATACTGTAATATGTTCAATGCTTGCTGTGGTTAGCCTAGCGAGGCAGTCGAAAGAATATTCTACGATAAAGTGCTGTCGCGTGGTGCTTGGTAATGGACAATGTAAGATGTTGAGTTCAACAGATTCTTGCTCATCCATGTACCATGCAGCAGCGTCGAAAGTCATTTGAGAAAGATGCCATTCTCTTACCACGGCCAGTTATTATACCAGTTATGTCACTGGTTGAGAACCGATCAAAGTAAGGTATATTTCTTGACCTTTAACGTACAGCGCTGGCCAGATAAGCCTTCACACGTTACTTGTGGTTTCATTACGCCATTTATAATTGCATTTTTAGTGAATTCGGTCTTTGCTTATTATTATTATTATTATTTTTTTTTTGAGGATAGAAGTATACTCGCGTCTTAGTTTAGATGGTTATTTATCTCACAAACTTGCTTGCCGCGCAGTCGCCTAGTATATCTCCATATCAGGGTACTCAGATCACGGTCATTTCTTGATAGTCTGATGAGAGGATTGAGAGTACTTCTACATTTTATTGCCACTTTTGACGTAGTGAAGCGGTTTTGTAGAGAACTGATGGCGGTTTGGTTGTCAGAGTAACATACTGGTTAGTAAATGTAGGTTTAACCAGTTATTCGGCTGCCTGATTGACGTAAGCTCTGCTTGAAAGTTTGCTGCAGTGGTCCGCCAATATCATTTTCATTGTGTCATTTTCCCTAATCGTTCCTTTTGGGTTTCCCTGAGGAAAAGAAGCTATCAAAACAGAATTTAAAGGTTGTGTAGACCACCTTTTCGAGACAATTTTGGCCCCTGTCTTTTAGTTTATGCAAAAAAAACTTCGAAAAGCACGAGCCCTCTTTCAGGCTAAAGATTTTTATATACATTCTGCCAGCTTTCATTCTTCTGACTCACATTTCTGTATCAAGAAATATTTACTGAGAGCTTTGAACTATTAAATAATATCTTTATTTCTCAAGGCTTCTTAATCGCAATTTACTTTATAGCATCTGATGAGCAAATATGTAGTTGTAGAATGTAAGAAGAAAGTCTAATCGATCTCGGGTTCAAGGCAGTCCGGTCTGTACGTGATATTCAGTCATTGGTCTCATGGCCTTTACATTTATCCTTGAAGGGAACCCCTTTGGTTTGTTTTGTGGGAGGTTAGATAATGCTGATTTCGTCGTTAAAAGAAAATACGGTATCCCAACGAGACCTCTATATCCGTCCCTCCAAATCTGAGTGGAGTTCTATGTTACTGCTTTACAGCTCGGTTGATGGATAAGAAATCTATAGGAGGTATTATCTTATTATGTAAAATATTGAGACCATCGTCATCATCATCGAACTCATTCAGCATTATCAGTGTGGCTTCAGTGCTAATAAGTGCACCATCGATCAGATATTTTTGGGAACGACCGCAATGGTGCCATTGCCATACTCCGAAGGCTATGTAAATTGATGTTTATCTCAGTCTTGGTACTACCTTGGCCAACAGATGGTACTTTGGGCTGAGTGCGAAATCATAAATTAAAGAATAAAGGGAAAACTAACTTGTCTTAACCGTATTGATGTATGGTGGAGATACAGTTTCCTCTAGTAAGAGCACAACAAAATAGACTTTGAGATCTACCCTCGTATCTGTGACGTACATTTAGTTATTCATTATTGGCTATGAGTTATGCATGTGCATGTAAGTTGTTACTATGTTTTGACTATCCCTTATTGACTCAAGCCGTGTATGAGCTCATCACCATGTGTTTATGCTTAATTTTTAGCGTGTGGGAGCTTACGTGCTCAAGAACCACTTTGGCGTTAAGTGTTGCAGACCTTTTGCTAGCCTTTTCATTTGAAGCTTCAAGTAGCTGTGTATTTAGTGAGGAAATTAAGTTTGCCTTAACAAATATGAGGCTGATTGAAGAAAATTTTGGTTAATTTTTGGAGTAAATTTAATTTTAGTCCATCTAATGTGGAGATATTGAAGAATTATTAAACATACGTCTCTGTCCTCGGTTTTGTCAACAAATCAAGTGGTTTCAAGCAGTAATGAGTAGTTAATGTATTGTTAGTTATTGTTATTGTACAGCCATTTCATTGGGTTTGGAATAAGAAATAGTCGTAAGAAGCTAAATCTGGAGAATAGGCTGAATGAGGTAGCAGCTCGTAGCGGAATTTGAGAATTTTTTAATGATGACTTGACACGTGTGCCCGTCCATTTTCCTAATGTAACAGCACTTTTCCTTTCACCAAATGCGGTCGTTTCTGCTTCAGATCAATATTGAATCTATCCAAACTATATATAAATATATATACATATATATATTTGGCGCTTTGTAATCGCTAAAGCATTTTTCGGACAAAAACTCTGAATAACATTCGCGGGGATCGTTTAACACCTCGTGCATCCCAAAAAACTGTGGCCATGACCTTGTTGACCGACAGACCCACCTTGGTGTTTTTTTTGGAGGAACCTACTGTCTTAATTGTTCTTTGGTCTCTGGTGTGGTAGATCCTTGGTTTGAAACGGCGCAAAAATTCGTTTGAAATGGTTGCACGGCTGCGCTGATGGTCGTGTGTAAGCAATCGCGGCACCCATCGCGCAGATAGCTTTTTCATGTCCAAATATTCATGTCAAATGTGATGTATCCGCTAAAATGTTACAGCCTCGGCCACGTCAGGCACTTTTATACTCAGATCGTCCGATATGATTCCATGGATTATATCCACGATTTATGGCGTGACGACTTTTTTTGGATGACCTGAATATTCTGTAATGATACAACTACAACGGAACTCAGTAGACCACTTCTTAACCATTGAAATTTATGGCGCAGAGTCGCCATAGTAGTTATCAAGTTTCTTCTTACTTTCATTGACGCTTTTTTGCTCAAAAAATAATGCTTAATCAGCGCAAAAAATTCACTTTTTTCCATTTTCAAACACAAACTGAATGGCAAGGTTGACTAGATACGAAACTTTCTAAAAATGTAGATAAATGCGTTCCTCGATTTTTTTCTTTCCATTTTTCATTGGATAAGCATTTTTCATTGGAAAAGTATTTTAGGTTATCCATAAGTTTTCATTAAGCACGGTAAATTTTTATGTTAAAATTAAAAACAAATATTGTTGGTATTTATTGAAGCCAAACATAAACATATGTAGGTGTAAATGTGCAAAACTATTCATTTGCACAACTATTTATTATCAAAAATGACCAAAAATTCTCCAGAAATCCCAAGGCGAAACTTTTGCATCGAAGAGGCACGGTTGAAAAATGTTACAAAATATGTGGATTTTCAGAGCGCCCTCACGAGATAATGAGTTTCACATCTAGTCATCCTTGCTTTGCTTGTACAAATTCAAAAGGATACTGACTTAGCAAACGGTCTTCGTACATTATTAAAAATAATTTCTTTCTGTAGTCAGCACTATAAAATTCCAAAAAGAATGAAGGTCTAGAGGGTGGAGGAGCTAAATATACGTTTATCTTAATATTGCTTCAGGTAAAGAGACTTTCATCATTTAATGAAAAACCATTTTGGACAAAATAGAAAATTATTGAGTACTGTTATCTTTCAAATAGCATAGTTTAGTAAGAAGTTGAAGACCAGAAGTTTTTTGTATCAAAAGGGAGAGAGAGGGGAAGAATTATTAACACAGAGGACCAAAGTGAAAGGGTCAGTTACACAAGTTTTAAGACCATTACTTCTTCACTTGCAATCTTTTATTTAAATATTGCTTAACTGGAATTGAAAGATTACCTAGAGAATATGCTAGATATACAACTAGGTACTTAGGCCACCGTCGAAGCATTTACTTGGCAAAACTTAACTGACTGGGCGCTTAGCTGAGTATTTGCGTGAAACATTTGAGAAGTTTACACTGAAGCATAGGCAAAAGAAATGTGGATGTGATGCTGTAGTAAACTGTCAGTGTATAAATCCCGATGAACTGACAATGCACAAAATAAAGAAAATTTTCTATTTTAACAAAATACTTATTTATTTGTCTACATTAGTCCTTTACCGAAGTGTTTTTAATGACATTTATGGCTGTAGAAAAACGGACCTTTAAGGTTTTCTTTATTATTGGGAATAAGAAAAAGTCGCACGGAGCCATGTGTGTCAAATATGGCGGCTGGCGCAATGCAAAAGAATTTTTTTTAGCAAAAACTTACGTAGAAGCAATGAAATTTGAGAAACTGCAAAAGCCATGAGCTTTTTTTCCTGGAAATCCAGGCTTACTTTTCGGATTGCTTCATGCAAACGGCCTTTAACTTATAGGTAGTACTCCTCAATCATAGTGTACCATATCATTAAAATCAAAGAAGAGTGATCATAACTCTACTTGTGTAGTATTTTTGGGTCTTGTCGAGCAAGAATGTCTCCACTGTGATGACTGAGCCGTAGTATCGATGTCATATCCTTAAACAATTCTTTCGTCACCTGTTAGAATACGTTTCAGTAATTTTGAATTATTTTTTTTTTAGGAAATTTCCATTTGCCGCTGTTTTTGTTCAAAATTCAACAAATTTGAAAAAATTAAATTTGAAAAAAATATCATGATATGGTCCGATCGAAAGCCAAATTCTCGTTCATAACAAGCACTTTAAATTTTTCCATGCTTTCATCAGTTGTTGGTGTGCTAAGACGTACGGAGTGTTCGACAACTTCGACTTCTTCATAACCCACTTGGAAACGCTTATACCAATCGTAAATTTTTGATTAACTGCTAAAAGACTTATCATAAACCTTTGTTAACATATCATACATTTCGCAATAACATTTCTTTTTTTTTTTTTGCAAAATTTTTTACAATTTTTTTCAATTATCGTTATTTTTTTAAAAGACTGTACACATAGTAAGGGCAGTCTGTCTTAACAGGCGATAATACGATGCATATCCAGAAAGTAAGTCTTCTAAGTCTCTCATGGTCGGAGGAATTTTTTTTCGACATTTTGGCAACGAGACTGGTTCGAAGTCAGTATGTTGCGTACTGTCGACGTGACAACACATTTCGTGAACAATGTCCATCCAGTCTCTCGCCAAGTGCGAAATATTCGACGTCATCCGTTTGAGAGACTGGTTCGAGGTCAGTATGTTGCGTACTGTCGACGCGACACCACATTTCGTGAACAATGTCCATCCAGTCTACCGCCGGGTGCGAAATATTCGACATCATCCGTTTGAAGGGGAAGACCTACGTGAAGATGAATTTCTCCGCTCCATCGTTACTGTAGATGAAATTTGGGTAACACACTACACGCCTGAAACAAAAAGACATACTAAACAGTGGCGTCGCACCTCTTTACCCTCTGCCAAAAAGTTCAAAACCATAATTTCAGCCAGGAAAATTATGGAATATTTTTTGGGACTGTCAAAGCATAATGTTAAGCGAATATCTGCCTCAAGAGGAGACCGTCAACTTTGCATGTTACAGGGAGATCCAAGAAAAAATTACAGAGGGCGATTCAGAACAAGAGGAGAAAACTCTGACAACAATAGGCTGCCTGCTGCACGACAAAGCCAGACCACACAAGGCCAAGACCACGAAGAAACTGCTCACCATGTTTAAATGGAATGTCTTGACCCATTCCGGGCATTCCCCTAATCTCGCGACTTAAGATTAATATCTTTTTACCTCCCTGAAGCTGCACATGGATGGCAAAAGTTTTTCTACTGACGAGGACGTACAGCTGGAGTTGGAGAAATGTGTGTAGAAGTTGGCGGTATACTACTTCGAGGAATGCATACAAAAATTGATACCCACTTCGCCACCTGTATAGAGAGAAGCGGCGACTATGTCAACGTCACCGTCACACCATAAAGAATAGGATTTTTATCAACTCTTTCCAAAATGAATTTGAGAAAATTTGTATTTTTTATAATAACAATAAAAAATATCAGCAGCTTTTTAGTGAAAATTGAGCAAGACTTGGGTTTAGTATTTAATTTATCTACCCCAAATTTTTTTTTACTTCAACTTCTGTCCTTTTACTAGCTTGAAGTCACTTCAAATGTAAATCTCTTTATGAATTCGTAACCAAAGAAAGCATTTGTTGAGTAAATAATACAAAAATCACTTAACAATTTACAGATTACAGTTTACCTGCTACAATTACTTCATTAAGAGTATTTATACATTTGCCGCTAAAGAGTCGCTCAAATGACACACACCACTCTGCGACTTGTACGACTATTTGTTCATACAACCTCACCCCGATCCATCACAAGTCACTATTTACCTTTCTACTGGCGACTGTTCTATAATTTACTTCCTTTTGCGGCATCCGCCTTCGACTCCGCCCATAGTCGTCAGTCTCATAGCCAACAGTTCGCTTTATCTAATTACATCAATGGCCATGCAACGCCTCAGATATCAAAGTGAAATTGTCCTATCTACTTCCGCTAACTCATTCCGCTTTTGCACACAACGCCACACCACACAACACTACTAAGGCTCTGCTGGTTGCTTCTTATTACGTCAATTTCTTTAATTCCGCCAAGAGCTTGGAGCGTCTTTCACTTTCACCTTTTGACCAACTAAAAATTTGTTAAAAGAAAAGGCGAGTTGAACACACACACACACACACACATACACACACATTCGTATAGAGTGTTGTAAAAGCGCATCCTTTCGTTGCTTTTTGATCCTTTCGCTTTGTGATTGTAGTTTTTTTTGTTGCTGTTTTCCAAAAAATGCTTGAAGCGAAGTTACACAAAATGAGCTGCTTTTAACACTTAAAAATTCGTTTAATGATACTTTGAAATATAAGGCGCTTTAAGGGTTTCAAGTCGAGGCATCTATTAATGTAGCAATGGATACTCAAAGGTATTCACTCATTCACTCATTCATTCCCTCTTTTGTGCGGTGCAAAGAGATATCCTGTTTGGCAGCAGACTCAGCAACACCTTTGACCGTTGCCTGCTGGTAGGGGGTGTGTAGGCATTGAAGAATTTTGTTGGCTAAGCAGTTGTTGTTGTTGTTGTTTTTAATTCCATTTATTATTCAATATTAGCTTTAAACGCTTGAGAGCGAAACATCACTTAAAAGAAAGAGTTGGTAATTTCAAGAAAAGCACATTTTCATTAAATTGAGAGCTAAGAAACTTGGCTTAGCAATTCGGAGCCGAAAAAATTGAAATTAGAGCATCAAGTGTGGATTTAAATTCTTTCTACAATTTCAGCACACAGAAAATTCAAATTTAATGGGGAATTTTTACTATAATTCGAAAGAATATTCTTTGGCATTTATTTTTTGTAGATTATTTTTTTCAAATATTGGCCGCAGCTATGTCTCAGATGGTCCATCCGTTGAGTCTCATTTTCGATAACTCGTTCGTGCATTTCGACTGGTAACTGGCGAATGACACGCGTGATGTTTTGCTCCAAGCAATGACCGGCCCAAAACGTGAAATTATCTGCTCACCGAAGTGTTCTCTCAATAAATCGATTGATTGATATAATGTGTGAGATGTGACGTCGTCTTGGTGAAACCAAATGTCGCCGAGATCACGAGCTTCAATTTCGGGCATCAAATAGTCTGTTACCATGACGCGATAACGGTCGCCATTGATGGTAACTTTCTCACCTGTATCATTTTTTAAGAAATATGTAACGATGATTCCACCGGCAAACAAACCACACCAAACCGTTGTTTTTTCTAGATGAAATGGCAGTTCTTGAATCTCTTCAGGTTGCTCTTCGTCCCAAATGAGGAAATTTTGCTTGTTTACATACCCATTGAGCCAGAAATGGGCCTCATCGGTGAACAAACCTTTTTTCGAAAACGTGGGATCTTCTTGGAAGTTTTCAAGAGCCCATAGAGCGAAGCGATGTCGCATGGGAAGGTCGAGCGGCTTCAGTTCTTGCACAAGCTGTATTTTGTACGCTTTCTATTTAAGATCTCGACGTAAAATGTACCAAGTCGTTCCATAGGTCAGTCCGAGTCGGCGCCGAATTTGCTCTCCACGGTCTTCGGACACACTCCCAGCTACGGCCGCTATATTTTCTTCACTGCGTGCTGGATGTGGTATTTTCGGTCGAGTATTACCCAATAATGAATGCTGGGTCTCAAGATGGGTGATGGTGTTGCGAATAGTACGCTCAGTATGCCGATTATGTTGACCATAAGTTGAGCGAAGCGCGCCAAACACACTCTTTACAAAATGTTAATTTTCGTAATAAAATTGAATGATTTGTAAATGTTGTTCAGGCGTAAGTCTCTCCATGATGAAATGCCAAACAATACTAAACAAAAATAACATGTCAGCTTGACACGACTCACTGGTGATCTGTCAAAAAAGTCTATTGAAAAAAGTACCTCTACTTCGATAACCCTTTATATCTAAGGCCTTTAGACGATGGTTAAAATAGCAAAAATGTTCGAAAACTCTATGAGAGACCGGCTTCAATAACGAAAAATACTCGTTTACGCGAAAAGAGACCAATTGGTAATGAAGGCTCAAAGCATATTGATTTTATCGAGGAAATACTAGTCTAGACTTTTTAAATGCTTAGAGATTGGGAATCCGCATCACTTCAGGTATCAAGGATAAAGAGCGAAACGACTTAAGGACAGAATTGAATGCGAAAGGAACAACAAGACAGCGGGAGTCAGTGATCTACCAGTACCCCTGCGGGTCAGGGGTTCAAGAATTTACCCGCGGTAAGGCATGCCTGTCGTAAGAGCCGACTAAAATCCATAGTTCCCGCGACAGTCGGGACTTTACACCGGAACGACCCGGATTTTTATCCGGCCAAGGACTGTCACTCCTGCAATGTTCCTCGAAGCCCCATTTGGAGAATTTTCTGTGGCTACAACAACTACAACAACAACATCTACCAGCAGAGTTATTCAAAACGGCGGCGGGAAACTACTAAACGCCAAGTATAAGCCTGACCTAATAATCGTGGAATAAGTCTCTTTTACATTTATGAGTCTATCTATCTTCATGAGTTTTAGCGCTGGACGAAATGATCGCTTCATCACGGTGTGGCTTTAGGCATGGCGTATTCTATCTTGGATCACTCGAGATCATCAGCAAAATTTTGGAAAGGTTCGCAGTGAGAATGATCGAAATGATCCAACTAATAATCGAGGGATCAATTGGAGTACGGCCCGGACTTTCTTTGTACCTCGAATTGGTGACAAGTTGGCTGGTGAACTCTTTTGAAATTTTTTTCCTATGGTAAACTTAACTGCTTGGTTCGTTTGATATCTTCGTATATTGATAGAATGTTAAATACGGTATTGATTGGTATCTAGTTAGTAAATTTATACAAAGATCCTTGACCGTGGGCGGATACACAATATGTTGAAGCTTAAATAAGACTTTTATCGTCCTCATTTTTATTGGTATAGGAGGGAAAAAATAAATCGAACTCTCTTTCCTTTGAGCCAATTAAACGTGTAGATCGGGTAGAGAGCGACCTGGCTTCACTTGGTATTTCCAACTGACGCCAAACAGCGAAGATAAGGAGCGAGTTGTTGATTGGGCTATCATAGCGTAAGCGGTGCCTACGCAAAAAAAAAAAAGAAGAAGAAAGAGGTAGGATTCCAGTCTACTAGAAGGACTGATAACGAGGCATTAATTTTTTTCGCATGACTTTAATCTGTGTGATAGAAAAGAACAAGTGCAGGACACTTAGGGAATGTATGGCTACCGTCGAACACGTAACCTGTGAGTGTCCAGCGTACGGCAGACAAAGACTATGTTTGCATGCAGCATATTCAATCGGCAATGGACAAAGGACCAAAACGTCTACTTTTCAAATTTTGGACACAATAAAGCGTATAGGAGCGCAGCTTAGTCCTTTGTAGCTTCAGCTGGTAGCACCATGGACGTAGTATCGTCTAAGTTGAATACGCTGGATCAACCAGTTTAACCTAACCTAACCTATTAATACTACTGGACACTTGCCATCATCCATATGTCTGAACCATCCATAATAAGGTAATTGAGTATAAAAGTTTAGTTTTTGTTAGTCTAAAACACATCTCTATTGCATAGTATTTGACAGTACTATGGATGCTCCCGACTTATTCTTGGGCTGTAATTATTTTGTTCAAAATTAGTTTCAATATTGAAACGTATTCCAACTGAAACCTCCTTGGATATAAACCGGAGAAAATCTTCACAATTCTTATGGAACTTTCAGTATTTTTCAGAGTATTTTTACTCAGATGGAAAGCTTTGGTATTTTAAACTAAGAAATAGCATTACCATGCTACTGGAAGAAGGTTTTTGAGTCACTGAAGAGTTGGTGTGAACCTTATTCCATTCCAAATATCCTGCCGGCTCGTAAGGATTGATGATCGTCCTAATTATACATTGAAGGCAGCTTCCGCCCGTAACAACCGATATTGTTTCCGACAGGTGATTTCGTCTTCGACTGTAGAATGTCAATTATTTTTATTTCTTCGCCAAGTTCTCCGAGAAAAGGTGTCCACTGTGAGTCTGCCTATTGGAATTGGAGACTGCGACGTGCATCATTGCAAGTCATTGGTCTGTTTTTCTTCGAAAACGTGAAAGCGTATAGCGACCGTTACCGTCAATTTCGAACGTTATTGTGCCATGCCCAGTGACTATTATTTTCCAAATATTGTAGAGAAAATGACGTGGAAGAAATGTAGTTTTAGCAAGATGGCGTGTTGATGTAGTTTTTACGGGGAGTTGTTAAGGATAAGTACTACGCCAACCATCCGTAGATGATTCATGACTTGAAACACGAAACTCATGTTAGCACTGCAGCGCCACGATGGGTTGAGGAATTAGGTCGACAGCGTGGGCTACTGCAAGGCCAGCTGTGGCATCCAAATGAATGAAGTCGTGTTCCATCATTAAATGGGAATGTTGAGACATTTCAATAAAGGTGCGAATTTTTCGGAAGCGACCTACTACCGACAAGCATATTTCAGACGTCCGTGAGGTCGACCATTCTTTGCGCATTTGGAAGGATTCGTTGATGTGTCGAATTTTTCAGTTTTTGTTCAAAAATTATCTTTCCCGGTAACCTTCCTTCTTCTGTGCTTATTCTATCCATCATATGTTATATCTCACATGGCAGTTATTTCAGCTTTAGACATATTTTTAACGTCGAATTCGAAAATTTCACCCGAAAGCGCTTAATTCGTGGTTCGTGAGCCTCATCAAATATCGTGTTCTATAATGAAGGAATCGCAAGTCTATGATCCTGAACTTTGCGGAAAAGTTTTACTCTTCTTTTGTTGCATACCTAGAGAACATTTGGTGTAAAACATACCGATTTGGGTATTGCTAGAATTATATTCATACGGATCGCTACCATCCATCTTCCAATTACCTATACATGTGGATCTGATGGCTCCATCAAAAAAGTCATACAGAAAGGATGGCGGTAATGTATGGGATTTACTTTTACAATTGCACTTATACGAAGAATCCTTCGAAATTGTATACGCCAAACAAATGAAAGTAAATATAAAGGGTGATCCAAGTAGCGGTAATTTTTTAATAGCCTTTTTTTTTTGACAGATCACGCGTGAGTCATGTCAAGCTGACATGTTATTTTTGTTCAGTATTGTTTGGCATTTCATCTTGGGAAGACTTACGCCTGAACAACGTTTACGAATCATTCAATTTTATTACGAAAATTCACATTTTGTAAAGAATGTGTTTCGTGCGCTTCGCTCAATTTGTGGTCAACATAATCGGCCTACTGAGCATACTATTCGCAACACCATCACCCATCTTGAGACCCAGCATTCATTATTGGGTAATACTCGACCGAATAGACCACGCCCAGCACGCAGTGAAGAAAATATAGCGGCCGTAGCTGGGAGTGTACACGAAGACCGTGAAGAGTCGATTCGGTGCCATTTGCAGAAAATCAGACTGAAAGCGTACAAAATAAAGCTTGTGGAAGAACTGTAATTTTGTTGAGCGATGAAGCTCATTTCTGGCTCAATGGGTAAGCTAAATTTCCTCATTTGGGACGAAGAGCAACCTGAAGAGATTCTAGAGCTGTCATTTTATCCAGAAAAAGCAACGGGCAACGGTTTGGTGTGGTTTGTGGGCCGGTGGAATCATCGGTTCATATTTCTTCAAAAATGATGCCGGTGAGAACGCAACCGTCAATGGCGACCGTTTGATTGACCGTTTGAAGCTCGTGATCTCCGCGACATTTGGTTTCAACAGGAGGGCGCCACTTCCCACACATTGCATCAATCAATAGATTTATTAAGAGAATACTTCGGTCAGCAGATAATTTCACGTTTTGGGCCGGTCGATTGGCCACCAAGATCGTGTGATATCACACTGTTAGGAATTTTCCTGTGGGGATATGTAAAGTCGTCTGAAGCCTATGCGGACAATCCCGCTTCGATTCAGGCCTTGGAGCAAAACATCACGCGTGTCATTGGCCAGTTATCAGTTGAAATGCTCCAACGAATCATAGAAAATTGGACTCAACGGCTGGACCATCTGAGACGTAGCCACGGCCAACATTTGAAAGAGATAATCTTCAAAAAAGAAATGCGAAAGAATGTTCCTTCGAATGATAATGAAGATTCCCCATTGAATTTGAATTTTCTGTGTTTTTTCTGTAAAAAGAGGTAAGGAACCTCGAAATGGATCACCCAATATATGTATGAAGAAGCCTAACTACCTATGAAAGAAGGTATTCCGCGTACCAAGCTCCACCAAGCTAAATGGTCCATACACTTTACGATGTCTTAATGTAATTTTATGTGCAATTTGGCAGAAACTAAGGCAAAACTACAAGCAAATAAACAACGGAGGACAACACACGAAAGAGAACTGGAGCGATTAGCAAGCAAATTGAACGATAAGGACACCAAAGGCGACAGCGGCGGCATAGCCTAATAAAATAAATTTCGGCAAGAGACAACTTGTTTTCCAATTTTACAATTTAACAAGTTGAGCACAAATAAATTGAGGAGAAATAGAAAAAACTGAAATAAAATAAAATAAAAACATTTCCAAAAAAAGGCAAACGAGTCACTAAAATGCCAACAAAAAAACAAATACTTTAAAAAATTAAGTAAAAAATAAAAAATAAATAAAAAGGAAATCGTGCGCACAGACAGATAGACAGTGGTGAAAATCCTTTCATTTGCTCACACTACGCTGACAAAAGAGTTAAAGATTGAGTAAAAAGCGAGGAATTACGCACAAACAGTGATGGAACTGGAGAGAGAGCCGAAATAAAAGAGTCGAAGAAATGGGAATTTTTCGGTAAGAAAGCAAATTTTTCGAATTGTGCGCTTGAGACTAATAAAATCAACGACGTGGAACTTCAAAATGATGCTCGGATCGCTAACTGCTGCCGACGTCAGCGCCAACAGGCTAGTTGTAGTACCAGCAAGCAGCGGCGGCAGGGCTGGGCTGACTGCTGCCTGCAAGTTGTTTAGTGTCTGTGGCAAGTGAAAGTTGCTTGACGCCGCACATGCTGCCACGACACGGCCGTGATTCAGCCGGTTAGAAGCATGTGTGGGTAGAATATTTGAAAAAAAAAAATACAGGAATGTTTATGAGTCTGTGACCCGCATGGGTGAAAGGGTTCACGCAACGCAGGCTAACTGCTTGCCAACCTCTGGCGCTCACTACAGCGCTGAGCTAAGCAGTGCTGTATTGAGCATTGAGTAGCAGCAGTTTCTTAACACAAAGCGTCTTCAGATGCGGGTCCCGGTTGCTGGAGAGTTGTGGGGTTACTTTTATTGTGATTGTCAATTTTATGAGGGTTTGAGATTATGTATTAATCGCTTTAGTATTGTTGTTGGCGCAATAAAATGCTGAAAAGATAGAAAAAAAGGAAAAAATACAATACAAGAAAACATTAAAGACATTTCTCTACTGCCAAGTGCGTGCGACGATGGGGTTATGGCAACTTAATTCGCAATTGACAATGTAAATGTTGTTTTGACAAAAGGAAAATATAATAAATAAATTCACTTTCTTCGTTTTGCATTTTTATGTATTTTTTTTGCGCATTATTTACCAGCTAATGCCTTAACTAACGGTATATAAAAGCAATATAATTTCATGTAAAGCTAGTTTAACTGGCTTTAAAGCCTTTTAAAATAACGGTTATATTCACTTATTTAGCTTTGATTTGAGCAAAGTTTATTTTTTAATTTTCTTAGCATACTTTAAGGCGTAAAGTCAATCGACATCGCTGGACAACTCATTAAGCTTGCTCTAAAGAAATTTAAACAAATTCAAAAAGGATGGAAAAAAAATTAAGAAGAAAAGAAGAACTCAAATAAAAAGAACAGTATGAAATTTTATGCGTGGGGAGACTTTTATATGTTGATCTGAAGGGGAGAGGCTCCAATTTAAAACACGCAATATCAATTTTAATTGATTGTGAAGCACAAAGCAGCTGGTGAGTGAGCCATTTTCATTGGGTCGGAGGCAACTGATACACTGTGAAGAATTAAGTACTAATAATGATTTATTTCAAAATAAAGGTGACACAATAAAGACACTAAACATCGGAACCGTACAGTTCAATGGCATCTCCGATCGATCGAAGAATTTTTATGAAAGCTTTGCTTTTCCGCTCCCAGATCGACAGCGACAGTGAAGCCAACTCTTCTTCACAAGCGGTCTTCCTCTTCATCTGTGGGTACTGCATCGAATATTTTCAGAGCTGGCATATTTTTGTCTATTCGAACTACACGACTAAGCCAGCGAAGCCGCTGTCTCTAAGTTCGCTAGACCTCATATAGTATATACCTTGTACAGTTCATCGCTTCTGCATCTGAGGTATTCGTCATAATTAATGCGGAAATTAGCACAAATCTTCCGCAAAACTTTTACAATATTCTTAAAGTCAACTCATCGAATGTTGTCATCTGGAAAAACAGTGTTCTGCGTCCGTCATAAAATATGACGTCAAAATTCCGACTATAATCAACACAAGCTACGTCGAGTCACATTCAACAGCCTGAACTAGTTTACTTCTCATATAACTGCGATTGTTACCAATGTACAGAGTGGAAACAAAATCTTTAAATTGCTGACCGGCAGTAACTGAGGAAAATATAAAGAAATTTTGATAGCAATTTATAAGGCAATCGGCTGGCCGTCCGTAATTACGCTACTTTGATTTGAACACGGGGAACTAGCGTGCCGCAGAGGAACAAGTCTGTCGAAACACCGCCCTGAAAACTGTAGCGGGAAACCTACTAATGTCATTTATACATCACTTACACAGTGAGTTATGCAAACTACTAGTTAAAGTGCCTGTAAAATGCTGTGTAGGCAAGATCTCTTAGAATGCTGCCGTAGAGATAATCCTAACAGGCCTCTACCATCAGACAGTACAACAGAACCACTGGACCAGACACTTAGCGGACTTATCGACAGGCTTTAAGCACCATTTATCGAGAGTCCGTCAACATCTTCGTGAACTCTCCGCGAATGGCATGCTCGGAAGCCAACCACCACTCATAGCCGACGAAACGCTCTAGGTGCCTCGCGAGACCCGAAAAATACTGGCACAATTTAGGTCTAGATATTATGGTAGACTCAACTCTTTCCTATTCGGACTTTACTCGACATACTTAACGTACGCGTGCAATGAGCACACCACTCTTCCTCTGGTCGAAAACATCTAAATTCGTCGAGATCGTTAGATGACCTCGATGACCTCAATAGCACATGTAAGGTCCTCTCTATCGGCCGTAGACGATGCGATGTCCCTTTGCCCGAGATATATTGTAGTTCAATTGTTAGAGAGATTTGATAGAGAAAGAAGCGCAGTTGACTTTACGCAATTCCTTCAAAGAGAGACATATAGAAATAACATAAGGCTGAAAACTCTAGGAAGTGGGTACTCCGGAAATCTGGAGGAAGCAACCGTGCTACCAACGAACTGAATAGTCTCAGTACCTACTGAGTAGAAGGGCTAAGTTACCGATAGGTTAACAAAAGCAACACATCAATTCAGACTCTCGCTTAACACTACCAAAGCTCTTAAATAACACCTCATGAGATTTTGGTTAAACCACCGTGAGCCTAGTCGAGAAAAAGGATTTCCTCCGTTTGTCAAGTCAGCCGGGTATCGGCACTTCAAACCCCAGTAGCATTGTTTTAGTATTAAGAGTGTGAATAGACTACATTGTCTTGAGCCTAACTTTCGGGACGTTTTGGTACCTTAAATAGAAGCAGATGGTTGGGACAAAGAACTCAAATTCTCAAACAAAGTGTTGCAAATCTTTATAGCTCAACCAGAGCTAAGAGCATCATTCAATATAAGAACATCTGCATTAGCTTTCAAGCAGAAATATTTGCTGTAAAAAAAAGCGACAGAGCTACTGCAAGACTTCATAATTATGAAAACGCTGGTGTAGAGAAGAAAAATCCACCTTTATTGGATACTAAGGCATCGAAGGCAAGAAGAGAAGAGCAGTCAATATTAATACTCAGCTTTGGGTTCCATATTTTCTTACTTTATTTGAGCTTAAGACTTAGAAATAGAATTCCCTAAGGTGTTTTATTCAAGCTACAATCTACGACGTCAAGACTGGTAACAGCAGGCAGCACAACAATCTCTGTTTATAGCTTCGTAGTGCGGAACTGTAGCAATGACGGATGGTGTTTCCATAAACATGTCTTGATTCATAATTGTCTGTATTAGTCAAAAATTTTAGCTTCAGATTTTAAACAGTTACTTGCATATGGGTATCTTCTGAAGATGCAAATGGAGAAGAGATTACGTCGGAGAGAAGCACACCATCTCACCATCTCAATCTATAAAGATGGTTCCAAAATTGACTGAGGGATAAAGACGGGAGTATACTTTAGAGATTTAAACAACCTCTATTCCTTTGCGTCTACCAGCATATCAGCTATCATCTTTCAAGCGGAACTGCCAGGTACAGAAAAGCTCTGTAGAACTCTAATGCATAACTGTGGAAGCATAAATAAGGCAACCATATATTCAGATAGCCAGATAGCCCGACGGTATTATTTGCCTTAATCGTCTTCAACAATTGTAGGAAAGCTCTAAGCTCGCTTTCAGGTCAACTCGACATCTCCATAATCTGGGCTCCCGTTTATAGTATCATTTTTGATAAAAAAGCGCACAAGTTGGCCAAGCTGGAAGCATCTAATGACGAATATGAAATGGATATAGTGCTATTACCACTAGAGACGATCAGGAGAGAGCTTCACTAGTAATTTGGGCAAATAGTCCCTAAGAGATGGAATTTCATATCCAACTGTATGTTAGTCAAACAGATTTGGTCCAAGTGTGGTAGGATAAGGTCCAATGACCGATTTAGCAGGTTTAGGAAAGTATATAATTATGCGCCTCAACCTGGAGCCACATTTTTTTAGAGTTTTATTATGAGTCGGTTAGGTCGAAGTCGCTGCTGGACATCATCACACTTACCACACCAAACCAATGTGTAGGGTTAACAGAACTAGCAATCGACATGCAATCGATTCCCCTAATATTTCGCTCAAGTCTCTTAAAGCTGACAACCCTAAAGACTTAAACCTACTTCTCCAGAGTGCGGTTCATTCGTAAATGAAGTGCATTAAGTTCTCTGTATATTCCTTTTCTCTGTTCTTTCGGAAATCATTTGATGGTAAGCCCAGTCTCTCTGCGTGCCTGCCTAAGAAAATCTACCTTCGCGGATTCTTTTCTTTTTATCGATATAAGCTTTCTCGACGTTCTTTTGCTCCAAATCGGCCACATTATCCTAGTAACACTGCAATAGTTGAGACTTTTCCATCTTGGGTAAGCATTAGCGATGAATTATTCTCATATAATCAGCATACAGGTGGCGAACGGCCTGCCGAGACACTTCCATGATGGCGAAAGTGGGAGGGAAGTGCACTTTATTGCAAGCTAGTCCGCCAGCCCGTATTCTGGTATATTACTTGAAATGGCATCCATACGTTATTATGGTGGATCGCATTTACTTCAGCTGCGTTATGAACCACCCGTTTTGGTCCTTCGTAGCTTATGAGTGGCCACAACGTCTACTGATTTAAGGCGAAGGGCATTTGTGTGTCGACCTCAAGGTGTTTTATCTCATTCCTGTATATAAGTGGAGTGTAGGTTCTCATATGTCGCTGGTATTCTTTTAAAATTGACATTCTAACTAATTCTATGTTTACATCGAGCGTGATTCGGCTGTACTGACTTTAGCTTAAAGCAAATCATCTTTGCTTTTGTGAGAGTGGGAAAGTAGGCAGGAGTATTGCGAGGAGGCGCAGAAAATAGAAAAAGAGAGAGAAATGACTGCCGATCTTCGAGCAAAATTTCTTAGTTCCATTTCGGAACGCTTTGATTGAACAATTTCTAGTAAAACTTAAAAAAACTTCTTTTGAAAATTATAAAGAGCCCAAGAGAGTTTATGATGTGGAACAACTGCTTATATTTTCGCTTTTCGTTTCGATGATTAGTCTCCCAGTAAGGACTGACGATTGCTGGAGTTAGTAATGTGCATCTTCCTGGAACCGTACGAAACTTTGAATGTCCTCGCCCCTATATTAAGAAGAGATAGATGGTTAGCACACCCCTAAACTGTAAATTTCCCCGATTTCCAATGTGGTATTACGCTTTCCACTGATCAAAGTGTATATATTCCGCTCAAGGCAAATAAATTTATGAGCCTTAATCTTCCCGATTCTTGAAAGGGATACCAACGGTCTTGATAATCTTGCATAGGTAGCACTTTCTGACGACGACGTCCGCTAAAACGTGAGGACCTGAGCGTTTTGTAGCTGAAGCGATTTTCAGCCGAATTCCTCCCCCAATTTGTGGTTTTGCCTCTTAATGTTTTTACCAACAAAAAGGAGGGACCTCCAGTTGATTCTAAGCCGCCGCCGACCGGCACATGGATTTTAATGAGGAACTTTTATTTCATGTCAAAAATACACTTTTCTATAATTTTAGATGTTGTTCAAACCTGGACTCGAACTCGGGCCTTTTAGCACGAAATGCTGCGATTATGGGCGCGTTAAAATAAACTGTTTTCGTTTTCAAAGTTAACTCTATACGGCAATATTCGGAAATGAAGTCGAAAAAAATTATCTTTTGGCTATTAATATAAAATAAGTATTTACGGATTGATTTATTCAGCCTGAACGAGGAAAACAAAAAATATGCGGATCTTAACTCGTCTCCATTCTCAATAAGCAGTGGGGGTTAGCATAAGAGAGGGGTGAGTTTATTTTCCGTAAGCAACAAGTTTTAAGATATAAAAACAAATGTAAGTAAATTTGAAGATAAAGTTTTTCCTCAAGAATATTTTCCACAGTGCCCTTCAGTCAACAGCATGTCTCCTTCCACATCCCCAGCACACTGGATATCATGCTGTCTTAATCATCTTGTCGCCATTAATAAATCAGAGTCATTAAAAATGCAAAAATCCAGCTGAGAAATAAACAAAGAAAATTAAAAATAAAAGCAAGAAATAAATTAAAAGCAAATGACGGTTGGAAGGTAAGTAGTGAGCGGAGCGCTACTGCAAAAAAAGGAGCAACCGAAAGCTTAAATACAAGTATACAAAGAAAAAATGCGAGTATTCGTTAAAAAATCACACCAAACGCGAGAAAATACGCGGCTAACGGCTAACGCAAGTGGACATAGCGGACGCTGCTGCGAAAGGTGTTGCGCGGCTAAGGGGAGTGTGGGTAGAAAAAAAAAATGAAAGCAGAGCGAAAGAAAAAAATTATTATAAGCAAAACACACAAAAGGACACTTTACAGCCGAATGAATCTAATTAAAATGTAATTATAATTGTAACCGTTCAACGCGGAAGTAACCCAGGGTAACGCGGCGCACACGCATATGCACCACTGTGCGGCTGGTGTCGGTGTCAGCGTTGTCTTCGATAGATAATCAGCAGCGGAAGCGTGCGATGGCGTGTAAGATTTTTCTCTTTTAATTTTTGGTTAATTTTTTTTTTCTTCTCATTTTTATATTTTTTGTATATTTCTTTTCTTTTTTTTTTTGATAAGATTGTTGGAAAAGTGATTAAGTATTTAAAAGAGAAGCGGCGAATAAATCTTAAATGCGTAAGAAAAGGTTTTCTTAATATTAAAGAGATAAGGAGTGAGTTTGCGAGAAATTTAAAGGAGAACCACGCCCTAACCACTGAAACAATTTAAATTTTTAAGAAATAAATAAAAACATGTAACCCGCACGCTGGACTTACTAGCACACGTAATTTGAGACATTTTTTTTTAAGTTTAGCAAATAATTCTAGTTTAATTCCTTGTAGAGCACACATGTCCATCAATAAATATATTTACAATATATATTTCCTGAAATTGAGGTCATTAGGGTTGTACAATTCCTTGAAAAGATTCAAGAGCTACATCAATTATGGAGAAAACCAATGAGAGAGAGCGAGCTGGTGAGGAAACGTGATTGGGTATTATGTTTTCAGCACTCGATCTGTCTGCCCTCGAGACAGTTCAGCGCACAGCGTTAATCAGTCATTATGAACTTTTAATTATCCATGGGGTTGAACTAGTGCATCATGAATGTGTGTGGTCAACATGGTGGTGTCCTCTCCTCAGTTTTATTTAATTCTTATATCAAGTAGATGTTTCTGACACTTGGGGTAGTTTTTTGCCGATGATTGCTCGATTTTAGTGTTTCTTGAAAAGAATTAAAATCAGCATTAGTTTCAGAGAGAAACAAAGAGAGAGGGGGGGAGAGAATAACACTGACTCTTTCGGTAATGTGAGAGAATCTAATATTCTTCTTTATCTTCTCAAAGATGACCTTTGCAATCATGATATTTCCACGAGGAAATTGAAGTTCTCAAATTTACATTATTATTTCTGTAGACACAAAAGACAGGGAACCATAATATTTACCGCCGCCAATTCAACTATGCATTTATGAACGGTTCACTCGAAGTTAGAGGTTCCCACCTTCGTTAGGCAGGGGCTGGAAGCATCGTGAATGATATGATATCTCGATCGGTTAAGAACTGGACACCCGCAAAATGTAGCTTTTCGTTTCGTTATCTTCTGTCGATTTCAATATGTTAGCCTTAATATCCAACGCAGAATCATTCTTGCCAACAGGTGCTACTTTGAACTGAGTAAGCAATTGAAAAGTAATGTCGTCTCTCGACGAACAGAACATAAACCCTACAAGTCGCACGATATTCCCGTTCTGCTTTATAGTGGACGATGACAACATCTTATGAGTCGACATAAGAAGTTTTCGAGACAAAAGATTTGCGGAAGATTTATTGCCTTTTATTCATGTAATTCAGGGAATCAAGAGGCTGCAGCTACGCTGGCTACGTCATGTGATCCGAAAAGATGAGAACTCTCCAGCTTCGAAAGTTTTTTATGTCGAAGAGTAAGAGGAAGAGGGGAAATCGTTAGAAAGCTCGAGTTGAGAAGTTTAGTGAACGCAGTGAACGCTCAAAAGAGGTTGTTTCCGAGTAAAACATAAAAAAGAATTCACAAAATCCCTAAATTGAAATTGAATGAAATGCCAGGCACTCTAAAGGTATCAACTGAACGTGGGCAGCATATCATTCACGAATATTTGAGTATAAGATAGCTCAATGCAAAGTGGGTGCCACGCGAACTCGCTTTTGACCAAAAACAACGTCGAGTTGATGATTCGGAGCGGTGTTTGGAGATATTCAAGCGTAATGAATCCGAGCTTTTCCGTCAATATTTAACAATGGCTTAAACATGGCTTCATCATTTCACTCCGAAGTTCAATCGACAGTCATTCGAGTAAACTGCACAAGATGAACTCGCTTCAAAGCGTGAAAAAACGCAATTGTCCGCCGGCACGGTTATAGCGTTCGTACTTTGGAATGGAATACATTTCATTGACTACCTTGAAAAAGGAAGGATCATTATATAGCATTATTGTGCCGTTTTAAGGACTAAATCCCAAAACGGCCTCATTTGAAGAAAAAGAAAGTGATGTTTAACCAAGACAATGCACCGTGTCACAAGTCAGTGAAAGCGAAGGCAAAAATTGATGAACTTGCCTTCGAATTGCTTCCGCGTGTACCGGTTTCTTCAGATCTGCCCCCAACGACTATATCCTGTTCTCATATCTCAAAATAATGCGCGCTGGGAACAACATTTTCGTCGAATGAAGAGGTGACCGCCAAAACTGAGGCTTATTTTGAAGCAAAAGACAAATCGTACAACAAACATGGTATCGTAAAATTGGAGGGTCGCTATAATCAGTGTATCACCCTTCAGGGGCACTACGTTGAATAAAAAATTAATTTTGCAAAAAAAAAGTGATTTACTATGATAGGCCGGGGACTTTTCAGCTGACCTGTAATCTACGTAATACTCTATATATGGGAGAGTTGGAAGACGAATAAGTGTGAGATAACATGGAAGTCCGCGAAGTTCATGTACAATGACATCGAAGGAGATCACATCCAACTCTTGCTTGCGCATTAATGCGCTACTGTAGGAATTTATTGAGCTAAACATGAGTGAGACGTTGAAACAACTCCTCTGTTTCTGTCCGGCGCTAGTTAGAACTCGCCTTAAGCATCTGGGTGCCTTTCTGCTTAGAGGTTTAGAGAAAATTTACAGTTTAATCTAACCCGCCACCGAAGGGGTAATACATCTTTTTAAGAAGCTTTTATTTCATGTCAAGAATACATTCAGAAGAGAGACAGTCCCTGCCGAGGGGCGACGAAAAGTTAAATTTTTAAAACAGTCAGCCAATATAAAATAACCTAACCTAACCTTTCTGAGACGAAGAGTAATTCAATTTTATAAAAACCTTTTAATTTAAATATCAGAATTACAGGCGCAGGCATTGACATTCCTTGCTGAAGAACTGCCGAATAAAGAACAACTTTACTTCTTAGCACTGGAGACTTCGTCTTTCTGGTTCGTAGCATGTACTGGTGGACACCAAATGAGCTCATAATATTTTATAATTCCGGTTCCACCATTAATTATGCACTCAACAGTATTTCTTACTCTATTGAGTAATTTTGAGAAAAAGCATTACGCACCCTAATGCTATTTTGTAAGGCAAAATATATAAAATATATACACAGCAATGCTTTACTACAACCGCTTTAGATCTGCACCTACTCCCCTTCTCCTTAGTCAACCAATCGACCTTTTAAGTCACCTCGAAATGCCCATGTTACTGGTCATGTAATCGCATTTCGTATCAGCCAGCGTACGCGGCGGGACGCTCTGTCATGTACCAAGCAATACCATAACATACATATACTCATACATGAGAAACACATCCAACTCTAGCGACAGTATTCAACGAAAAGGAGCAATTCTTGCCAGAGTTCAATTCGGTCATAAACTCAAACTGTGTCCATTGAAAAGTTGGCTTAAGAAAATTGAAAATTCCTCAGCTGTTTGTTTTTGCGGGAGGGAGAAGGAGAAAAGAGAAAGGTGGACAAGGCGGAAGTGTGGAGTACACTTTTAGACATAGAGTTGCCAGACTAAAATTTTTTGAAACTAACGCTGCGTGGGGATTTCTTAGTGCTTAGTTAATTACAATAGCATAGTAAGGTCCTCAGAACTCCTACTTACTGCAAGGGTTAATGAGGAGTTATCTGAGTTATCTTAGGCATCTACAATCATCTTTAAAATTTCGAAGTTTAACTTCCAAGCTCAAGAATGGCCTATCCTGTGAGGCGAACTCAAAGACAACCAATCATACTTGCAGTCCTATATTAAAGAGCAGATATTTAGGGACGATAACGGCCTACTACTGCCCTGAGAGAACCATGGTAAGAAATTACTCTCGCCTTAAAGAAAATATAGAGATATCTAGGAGCGATAAGGATCTACTCTTGAGTTAACTCACTCCCCTTGTTGGAAATTAATAGCAAGAATTGACTATTCTAAGTTTAAGAATCCTTGCGAATACGGACGATTACAACCAATGCAAGACGAATGACACAAACCTATGATTTTTTACAAAGCATACCGACAAAACATGACTTCACTGACTCAGTACAGTAGTACTTAGCACAACAAGAACTGCATACTATGGGCTATAAAGAAGTCTGAAATGCAGTTCACAGGGTGTCCGTCCCGTGAATGGCGTTATTAAAACCTACCTGCCGTTTACAACAGACGAAGAGCTCGAGCTGCCATTCATAACAGGCTTATAGTTTTTTTTAATTGGTTACGACTCGGTAGGTAAGGAATCTTCATAGATACGAATGGCTCATACTACCTGCATGCTTGATTTGCCTCCTGGCACCTGCGGACTAAACCCAAACTCCTTCGTACGCCGGGCCTGTGAAATCCCCGCGAGTTTATCAATTCCGATATTACTTCACGGGGCAGGCACTGGACGTTTTTCTGTCCTGTCACTCAACGTGAAATTTCATGGGGGCGCTGTGCGCTTTTCTTGTTTGAGTAGTGATATCTGCTCTCTTCGTCCATGTATGTTCAGAAAACATTGCCTTCAACAGATTTTCTGGGTTCCATGTGCCTCCTATTGCCCTGCTTGCGCTCTTCTTTAAACCTGGCACAATATAAGAGAATCTGCGTTTTCCATTTCATCATGGCAATGCAAACAATAGGGATGGTCAGCCATGCCCGGTGAGAAACTGGATGAGATAATAGTTGGTTTCGCCAAGCTGTCTTTCTATTAATTTCTTCCATTTTCCTTTTGGAGGCGAGTACCACCTTTGGTGTCACTCTTTTTGCTCCGTTGCATGATTTCTTTATGATTACTCGGATTGGGCCTAGCTTCTGAAGCCGCTTTGCCTATATCTACTGGACATCTTCCAGCCAACAGATTTGCGACTTCGTCTGATACTGTCCGGTACGCACAACAACCCTTAGTGACGCCAATCTGACTTATACTGGCGCTATAAAAATGTAGATATTGCTACAGAGGCTAAAACACTTGCTTATCGGAGCTAGATTCCGACATATTCAACGTAAGTCCATCATGCAATTAGTCGGCTCACGATAATAATCTACCAGTTGATATCAAGCAATGTCTCATACCATTGCGATAGACACGATTCGTCTCCATCAAGATCGAAAAAAGGGTTAGTATGATGAGGAATGAGGCACTGCAGCAGATATATAAAAGGAACAATATCATACTGGACCGATCGGATGCAACTCACGCCGTTTAAAACAATACCGAGTGTTCAGGAGGGAAAAGAGAGGCATTGGCTTGAAATACGTACGAAAAGCTCGAGAAGCTGCTCGACAAGACTTCTTCTTCATCTTCTTTGGCATAGGCACCACTTACGCGATTATAGCCTAGTCAACAATAGCGCGCCACTTGCTCCTTCTCTTTGCGGTTTTGCGCCAGTTAGAAATACCAAGTGAAACCGAGTCGCAGTCCACCTGATCTTTCCAACGAAGTAGAGGTCTTCCTCTTCCTCTGCTTCCACCAGCGGGTACTCCATCGAATTCTTTCAAAGCTGGAGCGCTTTCATCCATTCGGACAACTAAGCCAGCGTAGCTGCTGCCTCTTGATTCGTTTACAGCTCATCGTTCAATCGTCTGCGGTATTTGCCGTTGCCAAAGCGCAAAGGGCCCTAAATATTCCACAAATCTCTTCTCTCGTAAACGCCTAGTGTCATCTTATTGGATGTCGACATCTTTTGCACTTCTGCACGATATATCAGTACAAGAATGATGAGCGACTTGTAGAGTTTGGTTTTGGTTCGTCGAGAGAGGACTTTACTTTTCAATTGCCTAATCAGTCCAAAGTAGCACCTGTTCGCAAGAGTGATTCTGTGTTGGATTTCAAGGCGGACATTGTTGGTGTTGGTTCCCAGATAGACGAAATTATCTACGACTTCGAAGTTGTGACTGTCAACAGTGACGTGGGAGCCAAGTCGCGAATGCGATTACTGTTTATTTGATGACAGGAGATATTTCGTCTTGCCCTCGTACACTACTACACCCATTCGCTTCGTTTCTTTGTCTAATCTGGAGAACGCAGAACTTACGGTGCAGTTGTTATGACCAATTATATCAATATCATCGGCAGGATTAAATTGAAGAAATCACACGATAACGATTCACATTGTCTGAAACCTCGTTTGGTATCGAACGGCTCGGAGAGGTTCTTCCCAATTCTGACTGCGCTTCTGGTGTTAACCAGGGTCAGTTTACAAAGCCGTATAAGTTTTGTTGGGATATCAAATTCAGACATAGCGGCGTAGAGGCAGTTCCTTATCGTGCTGTCGAAGGCAGCCTTAAAATCGATAAAAAGGTGGTGTGTATCGATTCTTTTCTCTCGGGTATTCTCCAAGATTTAGCGCATGGTAAATACCTGGTCAATGGTGAATTTTCCAGGTCTAAAGCCACACTGATAATCTCCGATCAGTTTGTTGACGGTGGGCTTTAGTCTTTCACACAATACGCTCGTCAGGACATTATAAGCGATATTAAGGAGACTTATCACACGATAATTGGCGCAGACCGTGGGGTCTCCCTTTTTTTGAATTGGGCAGAGCACACTTAGGTTCCATTGGTCAGGCATGCTTTCATTCGACCATATTCTGCAAAGAAGCTGATGTATTCTCCCTGTCAGCTCTTCGCCGCCGTATTTGAATAGTTCTGCCAGTGAGCCATCGGCTTCTACCGCTTTGTTATTTTTTTAAGTGGGCAATCGCTATTCGAACTTCTTCATAGTCGGGTGATGGTACTTCTATACCATAGAGAGCGGCATTGGCAGCAGAAAATGAGAGAGCTTGAAAAAATTCATGAGTACGAAACTGAAGGCCTGAGAAGCTGGGCGACACGACTATGTTCAGACAGATAACCCTCCATTTGGAAAACTTTCAAAATTACTCACCAGATTTAAAAAATAAAAAATAAAAACAATCGATATGGCAACACTTGCTAAATAGTTATTGTAGAATATTCCACTATTTAACGGTAAATTTGTTGCTATTTCCTTGTTTTATCACTAATATTATTTGACGTAAGTTATAGTTGCTGTTGTTGTTGTTGTTGTTGTTGTTGTAATAGTATGGGTGTGTTTTTATTGCAAAGAAGTTTGTAGTTTGACACTTACAGCGCATTAAATTGTTTGCTTCTAAGACGATTTTGTGTCCATTACACACACACACACACACACACACACACACACACAAACACATACCTGCACTTGGTTACACTTGTGTGTTTTTGTGTTTGTATGTGTGAGTGCGCGCGCTTGGAGCATGTGTCCTGCAGTTTCCAAGTCGTAAAATGCGCTCAAGCATACAAATTGCATGCAAACAAATAACTTAAACAACAACAACAACAACAAATACAACTGCAACAACAATAGCAATATTAGCTACAATAACAACACAAGAATTATTATTGCTAGCCTTAAAGGACAACATTTTGGGCAGGACATATCTCATGGTGGCCAACATTTACATGCATACGTGTACACATATACAACCTATGTATGCATGTATGTGTACATAATTCGTTTTGTTTATTTGTTTGCGTGTGCATTCAAGAATATTCTAAGAACTTTAACTTCTCAAAAAAACACATACACACATACTTGTGTATGTGCATATGTGCATATGTTTTCCAAATGAGAAACTCAAGAAAGCCAAAAACTATTCACTGAACACACCAGAGTGAACACACTACTCTCGTTTGCCTTAGCTGCCCTCAGCCTCCATCAAACTGGTGAGCACCATTTCGTGGATGAGTGACTTCATATCCTTTTTTACTCCGTTTAGCGTACTCTTTATATATGTGTGTGTGAAATTTTGTTGTGGTAATTTCGTTTGGTCCATAAGAAAGTCATTTGCACTTATTTTCTTGTACTTATAGTCTCAGAGAATCCTTCAACTGCCATGAAATATCCTTCCTTCAGCTTCATACCCCTTTCCGCCCTGCTCTCTCGGCTTTTATTTGTATTTTAAGTTCTGGTCAACGTTGGGTCACTGCATCTGTCATTGGCACGTTGGTCGGTTTTTGGTTTTGGCATGCAGGTTTTGTAGTTATTTCATGAGCTCACACACCATCTACATAAATATTTTACACTATACCAATTTATATTACTATTTCATTTCCATTTTGTGTGTAAATTACTATTTTCACTATTCTCCATTTGTCTCTCCTGTAGTATGCAGCACTCATGCGTGACTGACTTTTCTTCACTTCACTGACATCACTCACGAGAAGTGCATGAAGTCTGTTCGCAACAAGCGTAAAGCACTTTGTTGTTGTTGTTGCTGTTGACTGACCATTTTCAAAAACAGTTATTGAAATTAATATGCCTAAGTAATAGCAGGCAATAAATTTGCATATCAAAAGCGAATGGAAAGCCAAATGGAGTTTCGAATATTTAAAGCTGTAATTTCATCGTAAAGTACTTACTGTCTACGAGCTGTACTCACGAGGAGTTGTGAAATTTAATTTTGTGGTCGGTTTTATGAGTTTGAATTTAATTGAATGATTTCATAGACGCGAAAGAGGTCTCAGACTGCTCCCTTCCTCAAATTCCATCCCAGGCTGGGTATAATAAGTAGAATTCGATGGAATGCTGAAGTAACAATTCAGTCTAGAATTTATTGAGTATCCAAAATTATACGAGGAATCACTAGTAGCAGCTACGTATGTAGCATATAAAGGGTGATCCATTTTGAGGCTCCCAAATTTTTAAAAGAAAAAACACAGAAACTTCGAATTTAATGGAGAGAATTTATTATCATTCGAAAGGAGATTCTTTGGCATTTATTTTTTGAAGATTATCTCTTTCAAATGATGGCCGCGGCTACGTACCCGATGGTCCATCCATTGAACCCAATTCCCGATGACTCGTCGGAGCATTTCAACTGGTAACTGGCGAATGGCACGCGTGATGTTTGGCTCCGAGGCCTGAATCGAAACGGGGTTGTCCGCATAGACTTTAGACGACTTTATATACCCCACAGGAAAAAGTGTAACGGTGTGATATAACATGACCTTGGTGGCCAATTGATCGGCCCAAAACGTGAAATTATCTTCTCATCGAAGTGTTATCTCAATAAATCCATTGATTGATGTGATGTGTGGGAAGTGGCGCCGCCTTGTTGAAACTAAATGTCGCGAAGATCACGAGCTACAGTTTCAGACATCCAATAGTCCGTTATCATGGCGCTATAACGGTCGCCATTGACGGTTACGTTCTCATCGGCATCATTTTTGAAGAAATATGTACCGATAATTCCACTGGCCCACAAACCACACCAAACCGTTGTCCATTTTTTTTTTCCGAATGAAATGGCAGCTCTTGAATCTCTTCAGGTTGCTCTTCGTCCCAAATGGTGCTATTTTGCTTGTTTACATACCCATTGAGCCAGAAGAAAATTTGGCTCGGAAACGTCGGATCTTCTTGGAACTTTTCAAAAGCCCATAGAGCAAAGCAATGCCGCTTGGGAAGGTGGAGTGGCTTCAATTTTACACAAACTGTATTTTGTATGCTTTCAATTTAAGATCTCGACTGAAGATGCACCAAGTCGTTCCATACGTGAGTCTGAGTTGCTGCGAACGGCGCCGAATCGACTCTGCACGGTCTACGTGGCTGCGGCCGCTAATAATGAATGCTGGGTCTCGAGGTGGGTGATGGTGTTGCGAATATTACGCTCAGTAGGCCGTTTAAATAACAGCTTGGCACGACTCACACGTGATCTGTCCAAAAAGGCTATTAAAAAAAGTACCTCTACATGGATCACCCTATGTATATATATATATATATATATTTAGACAACCATTTAGCTTTTGTTATCTGATGGATTCCGAGGATTATGTGACAGGTTTCTGAGTGAGCTGGGTACTCTCAAAGAATATGGATAAATATTTCCCGTCCTTCGAGCGCCAATAACCAGATATTAAGGCTGTAATTTGTATATACTTTCCTAAACCTGTTAAATCGGTCATTGGACCCTATCCTACAATACTTGGACCAAATCTGTTTGACTAACTTACAGTTGGATATGAAATTCCATCTCTTAGGGGCTATTTGCTCAAATTGCTAGTGAAGCTCTTTCCTGATCGTCTCTAATGGTAATAGCACTATATCCATTTCATATTCGTCATGAGATGTTTTCCAACTTGGCCAACTTGTGCGCTTTTTTATCAAAAATGATACTATAAACGGGAGCCCAGATTATGGAGATGTCGAGTTGACCTGAAAGCGAGCTTAGAGCTTTCCTACAATTGTTGAAGACGATTAAATTTATCATTGCGGCGATAAGGCAAGTAATACCGTCGGGCTATCTGGCTATCTGAATATATGGTTGCCTTATTTATGCTTCCACAGTTATACATTAGAGTTCTACAGAGCTTTTCTGTACCTGGCAGTTCCGCTTGAAAGATGATAGCTGAGATGCTGGTAGACGCAAAGGAATAGAGGTTGTTTAAATCTCTAAAGTATACTCCCGTCTTTATCCCTTAGTCAATTTTGGAACCATCTTTTTAGATTGAGAAGATGAGATGGTGTGCTTCTCTCCGATGTAACTTCTTCTCCATTTGCGTCTACAGAAGATCCCCACATGCAAGTAACGTTTAAATATCTGAAGCTAAAAATTTTGCCTAATACAGACCAATATGAATCCATAATCGTAGTATGAGAAGGGATGACAAACATTAAATGTTTTGGATCACAGTCTGTAGTCTTGAAAGACATGTTTATGGAAACACCATCCCTCATTGCTACAGTTCCGCACTACGAAGCTATAAACAGAGATTGTTGTGCTGCCTGCTGTTACCAGTCTTGATTGTAGCTTGAATAAAACACCTTAGGGAATTCTATTTCTAAGTCTTAAGCTCAAATAGAAGAAGAAAATATGGAACCCAAAGTTGAGTATTAATATTGGCTGCTTCTAATAATTAGTCGCCTTCTTGCCTTCGATGCCTTAGTATCCAATAAAGGTGGACTTTTCTTCTCTACACCAGCATTTTCATAATTATGAAGTCTTGCAGTAGCTCTGTCCCTTTTTTTACAGCAAATATTTCTGCTTGAAAGCTACTGCAGATGTTCTTATATTGAATGATGCTCTTAGCTCTGGTTGAGCTATAAAGATTTGCAAAACTTTGTTTGAGAATTTGAGTTCTTTGTCCAACCATCTGCCTCTATCTGAGGTACCAAAACGTCCCGAAAGTCAAAGTTAGGCTCAAGACAATGTAGTCTATTCACACTCATAATACTAAAACTATGCTAATGGGGTTTGAAGTGCCGATACCCGGCTGACTTGACAAACGGAGGAAATCCTTTTTCTCGACTAGGCTCACGGTGGTTTAACCAAAATCTTATGCGGTGCTGTTTATGAGCTTTGGTAGTGTTAAGCGAGAGTCTGAATTGATGTGTTGTTTTTGTTAACCTATCAGTAACTTAGCCCTTGTACTCAGTAGGTACTGAGACTATTCAGTTAGTTGGTAGCACGGTTGCTTCCTCCAGATTTCCGGAGTACCCACTTCCTAGAGTTTTTAGCCTTATGTTATTTCTATATGTCTTTCTCTATCAAATCTCTCTAACAGTTGAACTACAATATATCTCGGGCAAAGGGACATCACGTCGTCTGCGGCCGATATCATTAGTACTTCTTTTTCTTCTTTGGCGTGGGCAATAATGGATTTACATGTGCTATTGAGGGGGCTTACCACACGAAAATTGGATAATTGGAGCTAGGTACACTTAGGTTCCATTCGTAAGATTTGGTTTCGTCCGACCACATTCGGCAAAAGAAGCGTGTGCAACTTGTAAGCCGCATTGTTATTTTTTCAAGCAGGAAATCTCTGTTCGAACTGTATCATAGTCGAGTGATAGAAAGTCTAAAAAAAACTTCGTCATCAATTGGTGTTCACCATCTGTGGGTGTTTCAGTGTCACTGCCATTCAGCAGGCTGGGGAAGTGTTCCCTCAATACAATAAGCTATAATTTCAAGATCTGCGCTTTGATGGGGATTGTGGTGGGACGTAAATCTACCGATGGAAATATCAAGCCTTGGCGATGTAGTCTCTATCCCACCACAAAGCCAACACCAAACACCACCGCTATAGCAGATTTTACAAATCCTGCTTTCTCCCGTCCTCGTCCCGTCGAACGCACTTCTTGGATGGCGGTGATGTCAGCCCCTAGTCATTCCAGGTCCATGCCCTCAAATCGTAATACTTACAACGTTTGCAGCGGTCGTCATCAATAGGGAGGTCTCCCATCCAAAGATTTTTTTAATTTTCATTGCAGTGTAGTTTATATGTGGTGGGTCCCAAACCACGTACAACTGCACTGGACTCGCCTTCTCACTTTAGTTCTCCCCCACTTTAGTTCTCCCCCCCGGATTTTTATTGGTTAGTTAGAGGATACTTGGTCTAAGACCGGAAGTCGTGAACTGCTTGAACCATAGATAAAATAATCGTTTCTGACCGCTGGTGAATGGCAGTCAAAACAGTTCCTCACTTGCATGAGCTTCTACACATTGACCCATCCTCCCTAGTACGTAAATCTTCATACACCATTGCAAAACCTCTCTCTCAGAAAGCTTTCCAATCCAAAGTGTCAACTGTCAAATAAATAACACGAAGTTGTATGATACCTTTTTTGGTATCGAACGACATGACTTGAAGATGTACCGAGGCAGAATTTCTGAGGCCGTGTGGCCGAAGGATTTTTATGGATAACTTTTGTCTCATGTAAGAAATACACTAGGAGGGCTTAATATTCCCTGCCAAGGGGCGACCGCAAATAGAAAAATTGATTTTCTATAATTTTGGATGTTGGTGGATGCTGGACTCGAACCCTGGCCTTACCCCTCGGCTATTGCGGCCGCTGTAATAATAACTTAAAATATTTAAAATAGCTTAAGCGCCCATTCCACCATAATATATCATTTTTGAAGTTTTTTTTTCTTTAATTTCTCACCAAAAAAGGTTAAAAGCAAAAACCCTCAATATTTTTTTAAATTTCACACACCATCATCAATAATCCAACCGAGTAATTAATCAACGCCACTAATTAAGTTGCAACACAAAAAGCAAAGCGAGCCGAGCTGAGTTAGTGAGTGAGTGAATGAGTGAAGAGCCAAAAGTATGGTCAATAATAGAAAATTTTCAACTTTTCAACCGATTTGTCTTCAATTCTCGAACAAAACAATACACACATTGTTATTGTTATTGGCCACAATGATGAACGGATGAATGCATTTGCCTTGAAAATTAAGTTGCCCGCCCGGAGGAATTTGTTGGAAAGCAAGGAAAAAGGAAGAAAAAATAAAGTAAAGATAAAAAGAATTATAAAATAAAATAAAAATCAAATAAAACAAAAAATTAAAGAAAACTTAAAAAATTTTCATTTAAACAAAGCACTGAAGGAAAGCATAAAATCAAGTGAGTGAGTGATTGGGTGAGAGTGGGTGAGTGAGTGTGTGGATCGAAGAGTCTAGTGAATGCGTTGCATGGATGAGCGATTGAGTGTGTCTGTACTGCCGTTGGGTGTAGCGGTTTAACGCACTCTTCAAAAATAAATTACGCGTTTGCCACAAAACATGCGCCACATCAAAGTGACCAACCGACCACTCAATCAACGGCGGCAATAAACAAAAATAAATATTGTGAAGAAAAAATAAATAAAAATAAAAAATGAAAATACATTAAAAGAGTAGCAGGCAAACAAATGCATGAAAAAAATAAGAGAGAAATACAAAAAAAAATTTAAATAAAATTAAAAATAGCTAAAACCCACTACTTGAACATCATTAAGCGCCAGCTCCCCGCCTGGGATATAACAACCACAAAGCCACTGTGCGGTAGCCGCACAACGCATAAATAAAAATAAATAAAATCAACAAGAACAAAGTCAAAGCAGCAAATTAACGGTAGCCAACAAAAAAAAAAAAAAAAAAGAAAAGAAAAAAAGAGCAAAGAAATTGTGAAGAAGCAAACGAAGCGACCGCAGCGGAGGCCGGCGTGTACTCCAAGAAAAATAGCCTTAATTAACATTAATGTATGCTTGAGTGATTTTTGCGTTGGCCAAAAAACGCATAAACACGCTCTTAAGCTTTCAAATATGTGCACATTAATTTCTTTGAACACACACAGACAGACGTTGCTGCGTTGCTGTCACGCGCCTAAATGTATGCAAGCGCAGGAAGTGAAATAAGCGTAAATACGTGTTTGCGTGCGTGTGAGTGAATTATTTTTAATGAAGTGACAGCTAGAGTGGACAAACATTTTCTATACAAATATTTTAAATAGCAAATAAACAAAGCATAAGCAATTTGACGTAAATAAATTTGGCATAAATTAGAGAGTGCTGAAGTGAAGTGGAGAGTGGTGGGGGAGAGCGGCATAAAAAGGCATGGATCTGTCCCAAGAAGTGGACAAACCACAAATTAAAATATGCAAAAATTAATAAAAAAAGAAGTAAACATACAAAAAAGCATAAAAGCCCAACTCCTTTGTGGTAGTAAGACAGGGAAACAGCGTAGGAGGAGAGCGTCAAAATACTCAAAATCCTGTCTACATGCCATCACTATATGCGTAAAGTCCACAAAACAACAAAGAAAAAAACACTATACAATACTCAAATATTCAATTATCCGTATGCGTGCCGCATTTTCATAATTCCGACCAAAATGTATGCTGCACACATGCACACACACCCATAAACAATTTTAATGAGCCTTGCGCGCTGACCGACGACCGGCACAGCGCGCGCTTGCAAATTAACTTTTTGATTTTGTCATTTTGACCGTTAAATTTTAATAACATTTACACTCAAACTTCGGATTACACACTGAATGTACCGTTATTTTTTGTTGTGTGTGTCTGTGTGTGTATTAAGTACGCATAAAATAAAAGATTTAATTTGCAGCTAAGCGACGCATAAAAGAAATGCCAATCATATTTTGGAGCAATAAAAGAAAAAAAACCAGCAACAACAAAATCAACAACAACAATTAAAATGTATTGCTTAAACAACAATAACCAGCATTAAAGAGGCAACAAAAATGCAAGCAACAATAATAAAAGCATAAATGAAAGGCACTCCAAAGCATCTCACATCCCCACACACACACACACATACTTACATATGAAACTAAAGCAAAATGTTTTAATTTTTATGCGAAACATTATTTTGAAATTAAATTTCACCACAACTCAGTCCGCTGACCGCTGTCCAAATGTTTAAATGTATCTAAGCTGTACAGCGGACAACACTGTATGCATACACATACATATACAATAAATATGTAACCCTGCAGTGAAAGCTCGTAAAGTTGTTAACTAGAATCCAACTAGTTTGCAACACCAACTAGTTCATCTTCCATTTACACCCCATGCAAGTAGCTGGTATTTTTATTGTCCTACGAACTGTCGATTTATGTCCTTCTATGCATCAGTTACATACTAGTTAAATACCACTGCATGTATACCAACTAAAATACTAGTTCGCTCATACTAGTGAAGAACTAGTTCGTATCAGATCATATTGGTGAAAAACCAGCTAGACTGATTTCGATTGCACAAAATTCGACTACCCAACCGTTCTAAGTTAAGCAATAATTAGAAAAATCGTACTGGTAGATTATATATCGAGAGAGGGGCTCTGAGTTAACTTCGTATCTACAAAATCGGAATTTTTGGAAAATCGATAAAAATGTTTAGAGTTATTTAATTTTCGTAACAATTTATAATCTATAGAAAAAATATTCTTCACTTCTTTGTCAACGCCTACGCGATTATAACCTACTCGTTCCCTCACTTCGCTGATTGCCGCCAGTTGGAAATACCAAGTGAGAGGTCGTTTTCCACCTGATCCTTTCAAACGGAGTGGAGGTCTTCCTCTTTTCTCTTCTTCCACCAGCGGGTATTCTATCGAATACTTTCAATGTTGGATCGCTTTCATCCGGACTCGGACGACGTAGCCGTTGTCTTTTCATTCCTTGAACTATGTCGCCTCATAGATCGTAGAGCTCAACGTTCCAACGTCTGCGGTATTCTCCATTGTCAACGCGCAAAGGAGCATCGACATAGTCCAAGCTTCCGCACAATATCTTAGGTTGGAAATGATGGACGAATTGTACAGTTTTAGTTTGGTTCGTCGAGAGAGGACTTTACTTTTCAATTGCCTACTCAGTTCAAAGCAGCAAATCTTGGCAATATTGATTTTTGTTGGACTTCAAGGCTGACATTGTTGGTGTTGTTAATGCTGGTTGCCAGATATACGAAATTATCTATGACTTCGAAGTGATAATTGTCAACAGTGACGTGAGAGCCAAGTCCCGAATGCGATGACTGTTTATTTGATGACAGGAGATATTACGCCTTCCCTCGTTCACTACCAGACACGCTTCTTTGTCTAACCCGGAGAAAGCGGAACTAACGTTGCGGTTGTTATGGTCAATGATATCAATGCCATTGGCATATGCTAGCAATTGTAAAGTTTTGTAAAATACTGTAGCGGGTCTGTTTTTCTCTGCAGCTCGTCTTATTTTCTCCAGAATAAAATTGACGAAATCACAGTATGGAAACAACATCGATTAAATGGTGATGTGTATCGATTATTTTCTTTCAGGTCTTCTCCAAGACTCGTTGCATGGTGAATATCTAGTCCTTGGTGGATTTACCATTTCTAACGTCACACTGATAAGGCCACCCAGTTTGTTAGCGGTGTCTTTATTCCTTCACATAATCACGCTTGATAGGACCTTATGTGCGATATTGAGTAAGTTTATCCCACGATAGTTTGCGTTGTGAGGTCTGGCTTGTTTTGGATTAAGCAGGGCACACTTAGGTTCAATTCGTCGGACATGCTTTCATCCGACCATATTCTGCAAAGAAGAATATTCTTGCAACACGACAGTTCTTCGCTGTCGTATTTAAATAGCTCCGGCGGTATGGCATCAGCTTCCGACGTTTTGTTATTCTTTAAATGGGCAATTGCTACTCAACTTTATCATAGTCGGGTGATGGAACTGCTATACCAAATGTCTTCCTCCATACGTAATGTATGCTCTGGACATCGGTCACTAGATTATCTCCTCTTTGGTCCCTATATGAGAACGCTCCGGTCTTGAATCCTTCTGTAAGCCGTCCCATCTTTTAATAGAATTATTATAAAGGGTGTTTTTTATAGAGGTATAGAACTTTAAGTTGGCATTACTTTTCAAGATGGCGACCGATTTAACAGCTGTCAAGTGATTTATCCTCAGTTTGGTTTGGCAATTCATCATGAATAGACTCACGCCTGAACAACGCTTGCAAATAGTGGTTGAATGGATACGTCAACAAACAAAACTGCCGCATTTGGAGTGAAGGTAATCCTCAAGTGTATGTTGAAACACCGTTACATCCAGAAAAACTGACTGTTTGGTGCGCTTTATGGGCTGGGAATCATTGGTCCGTACTTTTTCAAAAACGATGGTGGCCAGAACGTTACAATCAATTGCGATCGGTATAGAGCCATGATTACTAACTTTTTCATTCCTGAATTGCATAACCATGATGTCCAGGAGATGTGGTTTCAACAAGACGGCGCAACATGTCACACAGCTCGTGCCACAATAGATTTATTGAAAGACACGTTTGGTGACAGCTTAATTTCACGTTTTGGACCTGTGAATTGGCCTCCAAGATCTTGTGATTTAACACCGCTAGACTATTTTCTGTGGGGCTATGTAAAGTCATTGGTCTATGCGGATAAGCCACAAACGCTTGACCATTTGGAAGACAACATTCGCCGTGTTATTGCCGATATACGGCCACAAATGTTGGAAAAAGTCATCGAAAATTGGACGTCCAGATTTCACTACATCCGCGCCAGCCGTGGCGGTCATATGCCAGAAATCATATTTAAAATGTAATGCCACAAGATTATCTTTCGGATAAATAAAATTCATGTCAATCGAATAATCCATCGTTGTTTTATTGCAACTTAAAGTTCTATACCTCTATAAAAAACACCCTTTATTTGTCGGCCAGCTTCTCAAGCTCTTCATACTCACGCAACGGAATAATTACGCCTTCTCTTTATCACCTTAAAATACTTTAGTATGATTTTACTATCTGCATCGATACTTGATTATTACGAGTATTGGCAACTTTATGTAGATGCGAGGTTTTTATGTAGATAAGAGATTTCGAGCCAGATAAATTTCTTCCTTTAAGATTATTGGAGAGCAATTTTGTTATGCAAATCTTTCGTTTCATTACTATTTAATATTTACATACATTAATTCTACTTCGAATTGATTATAAAAAATGTGGTGGTCTTAGGGTAGTGAATTTTTTAAACTTTTTAATATTTTTTTGTTTACAAACATTTAGTAATAACACGGCAGATACGAAGTTTTTATATACGAACGTGTAGATACGAGGGAATCAAAAGCCTCTGGAAAAGATTATGTTTACCGTAACCGGAATGCTAACAATTTTATGGCATTGAAAATCGTATTTAAAAAAAAATTTAGTTAAGAGGGTTTTCGAGAAAGGGGACGATATATATCTATTGAAATATACAAAAAACCCTTTTTTTGCTTCACATCTTCAGTTTAAATTTCAATTTTTTGATTGTAATAAACAAATCATATTTCGTAAAGAATAGCTTGAAACAAAAACTTTCTTCTAATTCAGGTGGACTCAAGAATGACTTTGTATAACTTTTTTTACGAGAAGTGGACTAAGAACGAACGTATTGGAAAAAACGTATTTTTAGTTCAATTTGCTAGATATTTGGTACATTTTTAATAAGGACAGCGCATAATTCTTTACACATCTCCACCTTTACAGTACCAGTTACAATATCTAAATTGAGCAAATTACAGAAAGCCACAACAATGTGTACCCAGATATTCTAGTTACATATGAGTTCTGCTTTTCTTTTTGTGAAACGGCGAACAGGTGTCCGCAAAATACCAGTTCATAAACTAGGCTTTCTGTAAACTAGTCCAGATATTACCGAGAAATACTAGAATAATTTCAGTCTATGATAAACTAGTATATATTTGTTCGTTAAATACTAGTGTAGTTCTGGTTTACGTTTTCAAAATACTAGTATTTAACTGGAATTATTGCAGCCAGTCCATCTTTTCCCTGTAGGGTACATATGTGTATATACCAAAAGAATTCATAAGCTATGGCTGCAAATATGCTGCTTTCCATTTACTACTTCTCAACCCGTTTTTATATGTAAATCCTGTATATATATGTAAATGTCCCATTTCTACCTTTGTCAACACTGAAATGTCCAACTCACCACCTCCATTACACATCCTTTTTGTTCGTAATTTGAAAAATCACATTAAAAATCGTATTCAAAAATTTTAATCAGATTTAAGCAGCACATATGTCGGCATACATGCATACATACTTACAGAACAAATTTTTGTTGTGTACACGAATTTTTGAGTACGGGATAATACCCAAAAGCACTTGTCAACAAGTCGGACACTGTTATTTTTTGCCTTTTGCACAGCCGCGCGTGAGAGGTTGAATTACTCTTGCTCTCTACATTGAGTTTTACGCATTTCAGCACTTTGTTTTGCCCGACCACTCCTCAATGTGTTGTATGAGATTTTCAATGTTTTTAAAAGCAAGAATTCCTCATCTCCAGTTATTCAGTCAAAAAAAAAAAATTGTTTTATATCATTTCGCCCGAAAATATGTGTTAATTGTATTGCATGTCCTTTCAAATGTAATACTGTTATATCATTAAATGTATGTATTTGTTGTAAATATTTGTTTGTTGTCAATTAAATAAGTGAGTGTTGAAAGGTTTGCCCTAAAGCCAGAAGCGTCTAATCCATATAAACCACAGATTATTGGCAATTCTGTTTTTCTTCTTCTCATTGCCTCTTTCATCAGCTTCAGTGCTTAATCCAATATTTTTTTTTAATAATACAATGAAAAAAATAGATAAATAAAAAACTTTACAAAAATAATTTAGCACTTATTAGTTTATTATGACCTACAAATTTTTGAGATTTTGGGATACAAAAAATCTAAATTCTCATAAAAGTGTTTAAAGTGATAAAAGAAGGTTCTCTCTTGATAAAATAAATATATTCCTTGATAAAAAGCAGAGCGATCTATCGAAGCTTGCTATTGGAAAAAAAAATTTTAAAGAAAAAAATACAGAAAATTCAAACTTAATGGAGAATGTTAATAAGCATTAGAAAGACACGCTCTTTGACATTTATTCTTTGAAGATTATCTCTTTCAAATGTCAACCGCGCCTACGTCTCAGATGGTCCATCCGTTGAGTCAGAGGCGAATGACTCGTTCGAGCATTTCGACTGGTAACTAGGGAATGACACGCGTGATGTTTTGCTCCAAGGCCTGAATCAAAGCGGGATTGTCCGCATAGACTTTAGACTTTATATATCCTCACAGGAAAAGTCTAACGGTGTGATATCACACGATCTTGTTGGCCAATTGACCGGCCCAAAACGTGAAATTATCTGCTCGCCGAAGTGTTATCTCAATAAATCCAATGATTGATGCGATATTTGGGAAGTGGCGCCATCTTATTGAAACCAAATGTAGCGGAGATTACGAGCTTCAATTTCAGGCATCAAATATTCAGTGGCCATTGACGGTTACATTGTCACCGGCATCATTTTGAAAGAAATATGACCGATGACTCCACCGGCCTACAAGGCGCACCGAACCGTCGTTTTTTCTGGATGAAATGACAGCCCTTGATTTTCTGCAGATTATTTTTCGTCCCAAATTCGGCAATTTTGCGAAACTATATTGCTTAGGAAAGTCGATCGAATTCAGTTCTTGCACATGCCGAATTTGTACGCTTTCGATAAAAATCTCGACGTAAAATGCACCAAGTCGTTCCATACGCCAGTCCGAGTTGCTGCGAACGTCGCCGAATCGACTCTCCACGGTCTTCATTTAAAGCAGAAAGGCATTTGTGTTGGGTTTGAACGAGATTACGAGTTGTGTTAAGAAAATAAAAAAAGTTGAATTTATAACTATCAGAATTAATCGATAATTTACTTGGAACTCAATTGACAGTTAAACCAACAACCCTGGAAATTGTAAATACAACTCGGAAATTAGGTCCAAAGAAATCTCCAAACCTTATTACACCAAAAATGCCCTCAAGAGTTGCATTAGCACTGTTCTTTGATGCAATTTTGAGACTGAATTACTTTCCAAGCGCATAGTCGCCAAACCAGTCAAATACCACATACAGGCGTCTTCTTACAGACCAATAAGCCTACTACCGTGTCTTTTCAAATTATTCGAATAAATTCTGGTAACAAAGATATCTCCTTTCCTCCATCGTAATAAAGTGATACCCGAACCCGGCTCTTGTGAAAAACGTGGTACTATCGTACAAGTCTATCTCATTACTAATGAAATTAGGAAGGCATTCAGTTCAAAAAGTATTGCTGTGCAATACGTAGTACATGCGTTCGGCAAAGTTTGGTATAAAGGTCTATTATAAAAAAATCATAAAACTTTTCCTACAAAATTCTACAATACTATTGGTCATATCTGTATAAAATGAGGTTTACGGTAAAACAAACGTAATTTATTTATCACTGAGGAGTTTCTGATAAAAGCTGCTATTCCTCAAGGTAGCAGTGTCCCTTGTTCATCCTCGAAGCAGTTCTAATATGCATTTGAGATATCTCCTTGAACTCTTTCAACATTTTGGTTTTTTGCTCATCAATCGTTCAAAATGGCTGGCCTTTCACGGACATCTTCAATCGTAGGTTAAAAAACAAAATTCGCAGGGGGCAAATCTAGTGCTAACGATGGCTGTGATTTGATTACAGTAGCTAAAATCCGCATTCAAGCGGATTTTCTCAACAACCTAAACTGTAAAGTTTATATAAAAAATAAATGGGGTAAGTCTTTTATCCCAATCTACATATACTTGTGTCATAAGATTTGTCACTGGATATATATCAGTTGAGAGGTCAGTATTTTGGTTCGGTGTGGCTGTTTATTGGCTTAGAATAAAAAAGATGACCTCATAAACAAAATCTCAATATAAGTGCTGATCAGCACTTCAGATCACGTCAAAGGAGGCAATATCTTACCTCTGGATTTAGTGGGTTATGAGACAGTAGGGCTAGCTGCTCAATAATCGACACTCCAATCGACAGTATTGAAATGAAAACGTATAGATCGAATCGCGGTCGAAATAGTTTTCTTAGAACCACTTTTTGAGCTCTCCTTTAGGTTACCTATACATTGTGGTATTTTTCAAGTTGAACTTTTATCCATAATATAAACTGAACATTACGTTGAAACGAAACTCAATGATATCTTTATTTTAAGTGATTATCAGGTAGCGATTGCTCCACGTAAGCGAACTACGAACAAACTCAAAAAGTGTAGTGGACTATCGCCGATCTTACCGATCTCTAGCCGTCCTCATGCCGCAGTTCCTATCTATAAATCAGACGTACTTGACAGGGAAAGCACAACCAAGCCTCTTGCCGATAAATTACGCATTGGTAAAACTAATGCAAAAAATAAAAAGAATATACTTACAAGAAAGCTGCTTCAAGATATTACATAGCCTAACAAAATTGCGAACAATGGAACCTATAGATCTAGTTAACTTCATGATTTTATAATTGGCCTACTTATATGGATGGTACCACATGGATTGTCAACTTAACAAAACCTTATTATCTCACAAACAAACTGAACATGCTCTGTAGGAGACAATGTGAACATATGCTTGAGAAGAGAGTGATTATACTGTAATGAGGGTTTTAACTGTCGGATTGGCAAATAAATCTCTTCGGTTTAGCAGTACCGATTTGGTCGAAAGAATGTTTAAAACAAGAAAGGCACTGAGTGTTGTAGGGAAAAAGAATTTACATTTAAAGATTTGAGTAAATTTTTGTAGTAATGAGTGAGGTGATCAGATCGAGATCAGGAAAAAATGTGAATCAACACACAGGTGTTTTTATACCTTGGTGTGCTTTAGTCTGTTCACAGTTCTCGTTATCATACGAGTACAAAAGCCTGACGAGACCTGCGTGCTACCACGTATGGAAAATCGAAATTTATGAACACCTGAAATACCTGGGTTAGGGGCTCAGAAATTTAATCGCGGTAAGGCATCCCAGTCATAAGAAGCGACTAAAATCCAATAGTTCCCGCGACAGTCGGGTCTTTATACTTGGACGACCCATATTTTTATCCGACCAAGGACTGTCACTCTCGTAATATTCCCCGGAACGCAATCTGGGCAATTTTTCTGCGGTTACAACAACAACAACAATAGAGGAATAACTACTTTCTAAGAACCAAATATGAATACTTTTTCTCATACTTTTATGATGCTGCCATCGCAGTAACAACCAATCAGTCGACACCAACAAAAATGAGAATTCGCAAAAAAGGTCCTGACCTCCAACCATTTTATGGCGACTGTGGATGAATTGTGGTTCGAATAAAATAAAAAACTCATTTAAACCTTTTAAGTAGTAGAAACACACAGATGCGCATACTTACATTTTTATTGTGGCAACCGCTGAGTGGTTGAAGTGGACAAATGGGACAAGGCACACTGATGCTATAAAAAGCAACAGCAAAAACAAAACCAAAAAAAAAAGTAGAGTACCAAAATGGTAGAGCAACAACAAAACTCATCACTTTTCTATATTTCTGGACCCAATTTGCATTGAAGTTGTCTTTTCTCACCCCACACCCATTTTTGCGTGAACTGTTGCCATTTGGCTTTGGGACAGCTACGTGGAGACGTCCTTGATTTATCCTGACCAAAGCTGAAATTTATTTATTATTTGCTGTTGATGAGTTTTGCTGCGCATGGTAATGTTAACAAGGCGTGAGTGTTGACAGCGTGTGTTCATCCCCGCCGTGGTTGTGCTGAGGTGATGAGCTGATCACTGCTTGTGTCCCGTTGGGGCTTTGGTGTTTCGGACATTACAGAATGGTAGTTGTTAATCATGTATTTAGACATATGTATGTGTACGTGTGTTTGCGTGTGTGCGTGTTTTTACATTAGCGTCTGGGTACATGTTCACGGAGGATTAATTAAATAAAAAAGGATAATGTTTTTGTGTGAAATGAAAATGAAAGAAACTGTCTGGTAGTGCGTGGGCAACATATTTCTGGCCAAGAAACCTTTCACATATTGTTACAAAATGAAGCTGGAGGAGAGGGTTAGATATGTATATACGTACATTAAAGCATAATTCAGTATATTTTAATTTAATATTCAGTAATAATTCATCCAACTAACAAACTAAGGATCCAACCAATCAACCATCATAAATCAAACTACTTATGCGCCATACGACGCCATATATGCTAAATGTTGGAATCTCCTGTACGAAAACAGGAGTCATCTTCATTTATTATGAACTTCGGGCCTATGTTCGCCTTATGCAAAGGCTCGTAGGAAAATGAAACAAAAGGAGTTAATTTTCTATGTTCTTAGCTTTAAAGGCGTCCTTCTCCGTTTGGATCTACTTAACGGCTGCGAAGTAAGTTCTTACCTCGTCTTTTGCGAAGAGAATTTGAATCTCAACGCCTTTAAAAAGTCGGAGATAATAACTCACTGCATCCAGACCTCGTCACCTCTAAATACCACTTCATAGAGGCGCACAACAAGAGTCGACCTTATCTTTTCCATATATATAATGTCGGGTCTATGACTTAATTTGTGCGGTTTGTCAAGAGATGGCGTAAATTGATTATTGTTCCATCGTTCCTATGTTCCGAACTTGTGCTGGAAACCTACTGTGCATTTTTTTCTGTATATGTAATTCGTTTGGACTTTGTTGAACTTTGTGCCTTTAAAAGTACTTTTGCAAGGAGTTCTTCCCAATTGATTTAATATGAAGAAATCCGCTACCTTTTCTGCACCGTATTGTGCATGGTGTTAAAAAAATGGATCCTCTAAGACAGCACTAAGCGCTAAGGCTCAAAAAACCTGATCAAATCAACAGCAGAGCCGAATATGCATGGCGTCAAGGAAATGCTCTGTATTTGTTGGGATCAGAAAAACGTTCTGTATTATATGCTACTGACAACAACTCATCAAATGCGATAATAATTTTACATCCTGACAACGCTCGGCCTTATGTTGCAATAAGGTTTCGAAACTATTTGGAACACAGCGTCCGGGAAGTTTTGCCTCACCCTTCCGTACAGCCCAGGATTTGCCCTTTCTAAATGTCATTTGTTCCGGTCGATGTCTAGCACTATTACCGCAGCACGATTCACATCAGAACAACTTATTAGCTTGATTCATTCTTGGCCGCACTTCCGACTCAGTTACTATGGGATGGAATGTATATGTTATAGCTTCAGATCCTTTGAATAATACTATTACGCAGACTACAGAAGGTGTCTGAATACAGGGTCATACCAGTACACTAAAAAGGCTCCGTCTACCAAAAAGGATGGGCTACTACATAACCTTCAAAGACTTCAGGAATAACCATGAAGTGTTTATTCAGGATAGGAACCAATGGGAAATGGTTGTTCCAACAGATGGAGAATCGATCTACTTTTATACGGATGGTTCAAAACTAAACAACAGTATCGGTAGTGAAATAAAAGCAACTTGGGATCTACGAGTCCTTTCCGCTACCGGATCACAGTGGTGGTTTTCAAGTTGAACTGGAGTACCGTTAATTGGCTAGGTCTAATGATGCTCTTCCTCTGGAATCTCTTACAATAAAATCGGAAATTGCCGTAAATAACTAAACACAAGGGCTAAGCAGCCCTTCCTGAACCTAATATGCATGACAGAATACTGTAATATACCGGGTAACGAGATAGCGGACGAGCTTGCAAAGAAGGGCATTTACTTTCCTCTTTCGCCATAGGTCTGGGCATACCGCTCTCCTGTGATAAGCTGGCTATAAGAGAGTTCTTCATAGCAGATGCTGGAGTCTCTTTTCACATAACTAAGGTAATATGAACAAAGGAACGAAATATCTGCATTATTGAATCTTCTCACCGAACATCTTCAACTAGGTAGATACGTCTTGGCGCACCATCAAATTACTTCTGCAGGAGTTGTAGTTAAGGTGCCCTGCATTTTGGATGTGTAGACCGAAGTCTGTAGCGGCGCCAACCTTTCTAGACTTGAGGGAAATGAAAGGTGCAAAGATAGTCATTTGCTCTGTTTTGTCTACTCTAAATGGTGGCTAATGGGATCCTTAGTGGTTTCACATAGGCTAATTTGGTGGCCTTAGTGAACTAATACCCGGTAACCAGTTCAACCTAACCTAACTAGAGCGCGAGCCTGACAATTACGCAAAACAGAAATAGAAGAAACTGCGCAAGATTTCTGACTTTCTTGGGTTTTGAGGCACTTGAAAGTAAGTAAGCGTAGCATATTTAGAGAGAAAAAGCAGGAGAAACTAAAGTTTGTGATACTTGAGGGCAAGAAGAGAAGCTGACTTCGGGAAAATCCTAACATAAGTGAGTAAGGCACTCCATTTGTTACTCGGTCACGTCCAGTACAGATTAAGCCTTAGGCTGGGGAACAGGTTAATCAATCCGACTTTTGGTGGGTGAGTAGTACTTATGGAAGCCTCTGATGAAGTAATCGGCAGAGATGGCTGTCAGTGCATACATGTAGTAGTTAGAAAACTATTGGGTAGTGGTTGATAGAACACAGCGTGTGGCTCAGAGCAGAGGCTTAGTCAAAGAGCGCATAAGCTGCATACCAAGTGCCGTTTGGCAGAGGAGATTAAGCTTATAGTACAAGTAAGTCTCCTAACGGCAGCTTTTTAGCTATTGGCGGATGATTCGAAGGTAGTTTCATACACGTTAATCACTATTAATAGACTTTCTCAAACACTAATATGACGTATGACTAGAAGTTCACTTATAGCACTGCAGCATAAAAGACGTCGCGGAATGAGGGAAGCGAGACTTAGCACGGTATGGTTAAATAGAAGTAGAAAATAGATCTTTTACCAACTTCTCTTTCAACATCCTTCAGAGAGAGAGAGAGAGAGAGATAGAGAAAGTGTGAAGCTACTACCGATAAATCGATGAAATCACACCTTGGACGACAATAAAAATAGTAGAGCCAACAGCCAAATTAGCATATTGTCATAAAATCCTTGCCACTTAAGCTGCACGCATGCCACCAGATACCAACACCTTCATTTAGATTCCCAAACTAATTTCCTGTATGTAAAATCACCTCCCACCACTTGAATCCCTCTGCTCCACTTTCTTTTATATTTTTAGCATCTTTTTATATCACTTTTGTTGTTGTTGTCGCACTTTCATACGCACCAAAAACCACTAAAGTGTCATTTTCGCCAAAACCAAGCGAACAGCCAGTGAGCCGGAGTTGGTAATTCCAAAGAGCAGTGACCCATTTTGGTTGTTGTGCGGCAGTGCATTGGGAGGCGTAAATTTGCGCAGGACTCTTGAGTGGCTTATTTAGAAATGGAAAAAATTACTCTCACTGTTGTTGTAAAAAAGTAAACAAACACTGTCGCAACAGCGCCTCCATCCCTCCCTTTGCAATGAACTCAGCTGCTAATACTCCAATGCGCCATTTCCCTAACCATGGTTCAGCGCTGCCTTTCGTCGCTACTTCTCAGGCAATTGAAGCAATCAAATAGCATAAAATTATGTAAATTAATTTCACGCCTTTTTAGATATGCGAATTTTTTATGCGCGCATCGTGCACATGCTCAACAGAAAGCAACCCACACCTCCCGCCATACTCACACACATTTAGTAGCTTCACATTGTTAGGCGTGTCTATGGTGTCTCCAATGGCAGCTTGGTTGTAAATCTCGCGGCACGAGGCGATTGTCAACGGCGTGAGTAAAACAACCAGTGAATGTTGTTGCCACAGGCTGGAAGTGCCAACGTTTTACATATTTAGCTACTCTCGCTCCTCGGGTGTGAGGTGTTTACAGTGTCACTCCACATGGCCATATGCTCTCAGCGTTGACCTTAAGCAAATATTTTGATGGCCTAAAAGTCAACACCAGGGAATGGAGTTAATTCGTTTCGTTTGTGCTGGGCCATCAATTGGACATGAAGTGCAAATTTGTTAAGAATTTAGATAACACAAAATGCGGGGGAAGTACTGGCAAATGAATAAAAACCACACATACGTTTTAGGAGACGTGCTGAGAAAATGGTAACTATTGAAGAAGAGCTCTTATGAAGGCCACGAAGAGATATAGGGGAAAAAGTTCCAAATACAAAAAAAGTTTAAGAAGTTCACAGCTTCCGGTCTTAGACCGTGTATTCCACGGGATAAACATCCGATTAGATGAGAGCTAAAGTGAGAAGAAGAATACCTGCTCCACAATGAAAAATTTGATTTGATTCGATTTGAGGCCATGCAAGAGCGGACTGTGGCCTTTTAAGCTTCCTATCGTGTGGGCTCGAAGAGATACCGAGAACTGAAGTGGAAAACAATACGCATTTGCATAAAAAAAAAAACAGAGTATGAACATGAATGAAGAGTTTGAGAAGCCAGCCGACAGGGGTAATGCTCGAAAATTCTACATAAAAATGTGGTAACTTACAGAAGGTTTCAATAGCGGATCGTAATTATGTAGGAACCAAAGAGGTGTCTGGGGACTGACGTTCAGGCCATACTGAGCTTATGGAGCCTGCTCATTGATAATGGAGATGCAATACCAGGATAAATATGATGGACTGTGACGAAGTTCGAATCACGATTGAGGCGAAGGACTAACAAGATGCATTAATCAGCTTCAGACAATGGTGGAACGAAAGCATGCTCGGCGATAGAAACCTTAGTGTTCTCCGCTCAATCCATCAGAAGAGATATTCCATCGTCTTAATCAATTGTTGTGAGATAATCCGTCCACCGCCAACGAACTAATCTAATCTTATCAGTGTGTGTAGCCCTATGAAATTTTCGATTGACGTATCATGCGCCATATCTTCGAAAATAATCATGTGAAATGAATCAGTGACAGTATTCCCAGGGTTCAGTTGAAGTCCTTCTTTCCCGATTCTATAAACCAAGATGATAAGAGGTATTTGGGTCCATCTAAGATCTCCATGTGATTTATTGGGACGTATGCCCTCTGTGTTCGGGATCAACGAATGATCAACCGAAATCTCTTTGCTCATAAAATCAAGCGATACGATTGCGGGAGCATATTGATTGGAGAGCGGAGAGCTCATAATTTGTACTTAGCATCAACTAATGCTAGTTCCTCGAGTCTAACGAAAATAAAAAATTGCCAGTCGGTCTGGTATTGAGGTTCACACTTCTTCGCTCCTGTGTGGGTGGACTTCATAAGCTTTTTTAATTCCACGCTCTTGAAGAGCACTTAGACAATTTGCTATTCCGTTCATGGCCAAAAACACGTCCATGCAGCTTTAACAGTAGATAGGTTTGGAATGAGTTTTAATGACAGATACAGCTAAATTGGTGACACTAATGGAATATCGTAAGCCCTTCACTATAAGAAATTGATGCTGGTGGCAATTGTGCTGGTTCTGTAACGAATCTGGGTAGACTACTAATCTTGACGTCTGCCGTAAAACATATGTAGGGTAAATTTCAAAGTTTCTTGTGCTTAGTACATAACAGTTCAATGAGAGAGGAATAAGGAACGTTTTCCTACTATAACGCTTACAAATTTTCTGAAAAATTGCAAGTGACAGCCTGCCAGTCTTCCCACAACTTGTCAAAATCGGTTCCATCTCGGCTATGTTTTCCTAGATTTTCGACGAGGTGAGCTAGAGCTAGTTGCAATTTGAATATAGCAGAGGACATACGAAGGTGGTATGATAAGTCAGTGACTTTTTGAAATAAAAAATATTTTTTTCGCAAATAAGCATTTTATTTCTTAACATAGTCTCCTTTTAGCTCTATAAATTTAGTTCAGCATTTTTCTAATTTTTGTATTCCTTCAAAACTATAGGTTGTTCAAGGCTCTCAAAATGGGCATTTGTTTCTGAGATGGTCGCTTCATTTGGCGCGAATTTCTTACAACCCAACCATTTATTGAGGCTTAGAAAAAAGAAATAGTCGTAGGAGGCTTAATCTGGAGAACATTCTGGATGGCTTAGCAGTTCGCAGCCCTATTTATGAATTTTTGCAATGCAATGCATTGTGCACCCGATAATTGCACTGATAGAATAGCACCTTCTTTCTTTCGTGTTCGTTTCTGCTTCAAATCAATATCGAATCAGTCCAAAAGCGCTGAATAATATTTGCCGGTGATCCTTTTTCCCTTTTCAAGATAATCGATACACCTCGTGTATTCCCAGAAACTGTGGCCATGACTTAGTTGGCTGACAGACCGACATTGACCATCTTTGGTGTACGTTCGCCAAGACAAGCCCACTGTCTTAACTGTTTCTTGGTCTCTGGTGTGGTGTGGTGGATCCATGTTTCTTTTAACGTAACGAAATGATGCGAAAATTTGTTTGGCTTAAGGTTGAACATCTTGAAACAATCCTTTCAAGTGGTTACACGGTCGTGCTTATGATCGTGCGTGAGCTATCGCGGCAGTCATCATGGGGATAGCTTCTTCATGTCCAAATATTCACATATAGTGTGATGTGCCCGCTCAGTTGAGATGCCTGGAGCCTCAGCCATCTCACACACTGTTCACATTCAACGATCAATATAATTCATGGGTTTTGTTCACGATTTCAGACGTGAGGAGCTGTTTTGGGCACGCTGAACGGCGACCTCAACGAAACTCAGTAAACCACTTCTTAACAATTGAAATTGATGGACAGACAGGATTTCCATAGTACTAATCATGTTTTTCTTGTTTTCGGTGATAATTTTTTTACACATTTTCATTGAAATTCTCGTGGTTTTTTGTTTTCATTGGCTGAGTCGAGAATATCGTCTTTACCCACCCCGACATTAAACTCGCCAAGCACGATAGAAAGCATCGACCTTCTTTTTTGAGGTGCGGTGACAGAGTCCCTCTCCCTTCGCAAATCCAACTTTAGATTTCCCCTTTTATATATTCGCTGCAGCGGATTTTGCTACTACCTACGGTTACGAAACGCAATCATTTGGAAAAGGATTTCGGTTGAACATCGCCAAAATCTCCCTTGAAGTGGTTACACGCTTATGTTTATGGTCGTGTGTGAGAAATCGCGGCACACCTCGCGCGGACAGTTTGCTCATGTCCGAACATTCATGTAAAATGTGATGTGTCCGTGGAGTGGAGATGCCTACAGCCTCAGCCATCGCACTTAATCGACGATTCACTATCAATTTCAATCCACTTCTTAAGGACTGAAATTAATAGCGCAGAGTCTCCATAGTATTTACCAAGCTTTGCCTTGGTTTCGGTGATGGTTTTTTTAACCCATAAAATAATGTTTAATCAGCACACGGAATTCACTTTTTTCATTTTCGTTCAAATTCACGAAGCTGTCTGCTTTCAATGACCGCCAAACACAAACTTTATGGCACAGTTTGCTCAAAATTTTACAGCTGTCTCTTAATCGATAACAGTTTACGCGAGCAGCATTGTATTTAGAGAAACTGCATGGAAAATTCAAAAAGTCAATGACTTAACAGCCTTCTTACCAATAAATTGTTTTCTCTTATCTTATGGAACTTACGTGATCATATCTTGCCTGGCAAGTTCATTTGCCTTACAGAGTACTGTAAGAAATGCACACCTTTGAGAGCAGGAGTCCAAATGGTCAGCTTAGCGATCTCTTCAAGAGATCTGCGGGCGATCAGCGCAATTTTACAATTTATTCTGAATGAGGCCAGCCTACATTGTTGCGTGGATATCATACACAAGGATAATGTCCGTTTTTTGGCTCTCATAATAGAAATATTCCTGACTTGAGGCAGAGTATAGTAGCAATACCAATATACAACCCCACTTCCTTTCTCTTTAAGCTTTAAGGCATATAGTGAAGATTTCAAGACTACCTTCCCTTCCGAAATTTTAGTTGATGGATATTTCAGTGTCTTAAGCCAAATACATTTTTATTTCAACCAGTGAAAGGTTTCAAGGAATCTGCGTAGTAAGTCAATAAATTGTTTACAAATCGTTTAAGCGAATAACAAGCAAACAAAAGCAATAACAATAACAATGAAGAACGTAAGTAAAGTTAAGTCAATAACTTTAATGGACTTACATATGTATTCGACTATGTATGTAGTCTTATAAGCCTCAATATTGTATTTAGTACAAATATGTGTATCCTCAACTTTAGTTCCTTTCAATCTTTAGTTTAGTGAGACCATAAAACATAATATCACCAACTAAATACATACACGCAACTATATGTGTATTTGTATGGTTTTCTATGTAATTCTGCCAACAAATACATTTGAGCTGCTTTCGATGGAGACAAAATTTATAATTGAATTTTCAATGTTGGTAAGAGGCAAAAGCGATTGAGGAATATGCAAGACAATGCGATAGCTTTTCATTCACCTGCATCTGCCTGCACACACGTACTTACGTAATTGCAAATGCACTTATGAACTCTTGGCAAATTTGCTTGAGAAAATGCCACAAAGACTTTGGTGGTATGACGCATCAACGCTGAGGTTGTTGTTGTTGTTGCTGTTGTTAGTTGAAAGTTGAAGAGATTTAATGGAGACCACATGTGGTTAAGAAACTATTAAGGTACAAAATTGAGGTGCATCTTCACCAACTTACACACGCATACACGAAATTAATTTATAAGAAATTTGCGTGTTAGTCCTGCTTGAAATACATACTTACAGAAATGAGCTGGTATTAGGGTAGGTTCCGAAAAAATATGTATGTTTTCCTAGGTCACTGATGAAACTCTGATTTTCGTTCATAATTGTTTCTAAATCCAACTCAAATTTCAAAGAACTCCTAAAGAAATGGTTACAGTGCTCTCGTTGACAAGTAAATATTTTCTTAGGGAAGGCCATCCCTGAAGTGTAGGTTTAATTTCAAGCTCAAAATGCATATGCTTATCCAGTATACTAAGAGCGCAGATACAAGGAACGAATTTTATTGAAATAAGTTTTTTTTTTTTTGGTTCGATATGGACTGCCGGAAGTGGAGAGATAGCAGATGCGTGAGTATGAAAAGCTCAAGAAACTGAGAATGCAGATGATCCTAAATTCTACGGAAAAAAGCAGTGACTAACAGCAGGTTTCCGGACGGGAGCACACTTCTGTAGGGGGTGATCTGGTTGTTGATGCCCAGAATATATTGAATTTATGGAGGAAATACTTCTCCAGTCTGCTAAATGATAGTGAAATGAAATAACAGGTGATGGCGAACCCCATTCCCCTGCCAACGACGACGATGCAGCAGATCCTCCACTGAACGACTATAGAGAAAATGATATAACAATTTCCCGTCCGAAAAACAACTATTCATATTATAGAATGAACTTGCCCAATATCGTATACAAAGTTCTATCTAACGTATTGTGTGAAGGGTTAAAGTCCACTGTAAGCAAGCTGAATGGACTTTATCAGTGTAACTTTCGACCTGGTAAACACACTATTGACCAGATATTCACCATGCTACAATTCTTGGAAAGGACCCGTGTAAAGAGGATTGACATAAATCACCTCTTCGTCAATTTAAAGCAGCCTTGCAGAGCACGAAACAGAACTCTCTGTATGCCGCTATGCCTGAATTTGGTGTCTCCGCAAAACTTTTACGTCGGTGTAAACTGTGTTTAACGAACACCAAAAGTTCCGTCAAGATTGGGAAGGACTTCTCCAAGTCGTTCGATACCAAACGGAGATTCAGACAAGGTGATTCCTTATCATGTGATTTCTTCAATCTATTATTGGAGAAAATTATACGAGCAGCTGAGCTAAATAGACCAGACTGTAAAGCTGCTAACTAACGTCGATGATATTGATATCATTGGCCTGAAGAACCGTGTCGTGAGTTCTGCTTTATCCAGGTTAGACAAAAAAGCGAAGCGAATGGGTCTGGCAGTGAACGAGGGTAATACGAAGTACCTCCTGCCGTCAAACAAATGGCCAACACATTCGCGACTCGATTTCCACATCACTGTTGACAGTCATAACTTCGAAGTGGTAGATAATTTCCTCTAACTTGAAACCAGCATTAACAAAACCAACAATATCTTCCTTGAA